>OU744283.1:15400000-16000000 GCA_916610205.1 Griposia aprilina
CGTTCTGCACACTCGTTCTGTTTTTGCACCACAACACCGCATTTCTTTGCATCGTTTGCGTGTATATTAAGACTTGTCTACACGCAGACGATTACATTAGCTGACATTAAAAAAATATGCACCAAAGTATATTTTATACATATCTACTAATGAGAAATAATATCAAACATAAAAAGATTGGCACTAAAGAGAAACGCAGAAATCCAAATAAAAGTACATAATGTATATAAAGTAAAGATTTTCTTGTTATTCTTAAACAAAACGATGTTTTTTTTCTAAAGTCATTTATTTAATAATAACGTGGTAAAGATGATTAGATCGCGAAATGTTTTACGTGATACATTGAATCACAAACCGTATAACATCACTTTGGGCCGAGGTTCTCCTCAGAAAGCGACGACTAGTGTTGGACAACCTGCATCACTGTTTCCACAAAAAAAATGTCAGCTGGAGAAACTAATGATGTAAACGCTGAGATAGCGAAAAGAAATAACTGCACGTTCTGCTAACCATTGCCTTCACTACCATATTTTTTTTTTTAATAATAACCAATTCGACGCATCAACAAACCCTATACTTATTTTACACATTTTTTTGGTGAAACATGTTATTCTATAATACCTTACAGGTATTCTTCCTTTATGAAAGTATTGAATAGACAACGAAGTTGAGAGGAATGAAATGTTAGGCAATTCTTAACACACCATATAATTGTGTTGAAATAAATGTCTTAATTTAATAACATCATAAATAATATAGGGTGGAAAGATAAATTGTACGTTTATTCGAATTTGTGTTTGAATAGGGTAAACAAATTTCTAATATTATAATAATTAATAATTTCTTTGACCAAAGTTTCCTTCAATATTAAGGGTCGGGGTACTTTAAACACCAGGTTTCTTTCCTTCCACCCTCCTACTATTTCATGGATCAGAAACAAAGGCATAAAGTATCAAATAAATCATTCCTTTTTCTTCCCGATGTCAAAATAATCATTATTTATTAAATCACAAAACTTTATTAAATTATCTTATAACTTTCTATTTAAACAACGGTGAAAACAAGTTTACAGTAAAAATAAATGGTACATAATAAACGTGAATTAATGACTTGTAACATTAACCAAAAGTAGGCACATCACTTGAAACATAGCAAATTTCCGTACTTACATAACTAAAGATTAACCGATATAAAATAGTAAATGGAAACATAAACAAGAACATAATTTCAGGTCGCACTTATTTGCATAGGTTCTATAGAGCGCAGTGGTACAATCACGGGAACCAAAACTGCCATATCAGTAAATTGTTACGACAATCACCTATACAAGCAAAACACTCCCCTTCCTCTATCTTATTCCTAAGCATAACATCGCCATCTCGCTTTTACAGATGATTGTTGAAACATTCATTAATTGAAGAAACATGCATCCAACAGGTACTCTACTGACATATATAAGCACTTATAGTAAATACCTAATCCTAAGTATCTGTACAGACATTTTTACTCATCTAATGCATGACAAAGAAAAGAGTTCCACATAGCGGACTACCGTGCGCTGTGTATCGTCGCACAGGCCACGTTGTCACTCATACGGAAACATGTCTGAACGAGAACCGATAGCTTTATTTTCGTCGCTAATTCTCATCTATCCGCCATAGTATGAGTGCAGGCCTGTGCCTATACAATTGGTAAGCACACCAGATCAACGCAAGGTGTTCGGCATGAGGAGCTTGATAATTTCCACGACTTTGTACGAATCCCACGACCGCCTAACTGGCCACTCGATTAATTTAGAATCGACATCACATCACATCACATGATATCTTATGGTTATGACTCATGGAAAAAATTAATACATTTGCTAAAGTATTCCGGCAAACTACAGCCGAGAGAATACACTATAATTTTTTTAATTTTGGTAGTGTACTAATGCCAAGGAAAGAGAAAGAAAGACAATTTTTAAACTAAGCTCCATAACTTCTATGGATTTTTAAATAGAATATGTTAAACATACCGAACAAATAAAAATAACAACATAACAAACCTACAACTGAAGGGTGGAAAATTATAGTACATTTTAATACAAGAGGAGAAATTTTGTTATTGCATTCAAGGTGGAATACACACACGAGCCGTAGGCGAGGGTGTTATGGAGCCGAGAACTGCATTAACAAATGTCCACGTGTATCAAACGACGTTTTTCAATACACTTTCGAACAAATAAAATAAAAGATCGAAAATGTGTTTTGCCTTAATTAAATAAGACTGAATTTGCTTTTTTTCTCGCGGTTTACCTTCGCAGGTTAAAGGAGAGACAAAAGTATAAACAAATTTGTTCATAAACGTTATTTTTTTTTGCAATAATCATGATTTTGGTGATATTCTATTTATTAACATAATTTAAATATTCAAAAAATAATAACGCCGTAAAGACGTATATCTCTTCCTATCCGAGATATTAAAAAAAACAATCACCGCCGACTATAGGCATTGAACCAATTGGGACTAAGTAAAGGTATAGTTATTTGTGGCAATTTTTATTTCCGCACACGTGTTGGTAAATGAAAAAAATGCACGCGTGTGAAATACATTGAATGTTGAACCTAATCGTAGTGCGATAAGGACCAGTTTTCGAGGAAGTGTATTGAACAATATTTTTCCTATCAAATATAACAAAACTGTATAATATAATGTAGTTTAATAAAAAGAGCCAATTAAGTAACACAATCTAACAAAGATTATAATATTTACACTAAACACTTTAAAAAAGGTGTTAATGATTTGTAAATAAAAGTAATAAACCATTATCTGACGTTTCACAAATCGTGAACGCCACTATCTCAAAAACAACGTAACGTAAATTTATACCACCTAGTCACAAAATTCAGTAACGAGATCAAAAAATGTAAAATTATATTTTACAAAAACATGTTCTTTCTATGAAACGCCTGAAAAAAACACGACAAATGGCACGTTGTAGGTACCGAATCAAATAACGTGTAGATATTATACATTACACTTTGGTTTTTTTTTATTCAGATAAAAGCTACAATACAACAAAATTGTTTCAAACAATATGTACTGAATAAAGTGCCTACTAATAATGTATTTAAAATAATTACTTAACATTCATGTAAATAATGTTGTACATTTTCTATTAAAGTTAAATAGTTTGTTAGAAATTGCACAGCCTTTTAACACAAGAAACAATAAATCAAGAATCAGTAATATAGGTACATATAAATCAATGAACTTGTCCTCGCTGAAACGTACCATGCGCCGGAGCATGTCACACTAAAGAAATCGTAATTATATCAAATATTAGGTGTATACCGTATTCACTTGTTGGCATTTGTTTTGGTATAAGCCACAAGGTACTGCACCGCATCTGTTTAAATCAGAAGCACATCGAATACATAAACCATCAACAGAGCGTAAGCTGCGATTTCCTTATAATTATTAACTATTAAACAAATTGGCAAGTGTTCAAACGTACCATACGTATGGTACGTTTGAACTAAAATCTATAAATAATAACAATATTCTGTTGAATTCGGTCGGTTCAGTGCAGCACCATGTCCCCTGCTTGTGGATGACGTATCAGAGGGGTAGGGAGGGGGGTGTTTGGCTGACCCCTTACTGCGGCATGTGGTGCTGGTGTGCGCCGGACTGTGGCGGATGTTGCGGCGGGTACCCGATTATAGCCCGCGAAGTATCCCCCTCATAAACTATTTGTGCCGGTGAACGCTGGTTGTTTTGAATATCCTCTGCATTCACGTATGGACCTTGAACCTGGGTTGTCAATTTAGGATGAGATAACATAATTATTTATTTCTCACCACAATATATAAGTAGATTTTGAAATGATCAAGAACAGTACATAATAGTTTTTAATTATACTGTGGGAGACTGGTGCCTAAGCTAGGCGTAAGGCCTGTATTTCAGGACATCAGGTCTCCACCCCTTCAGAAGCAAAGATAATGAAGTAATCGTCCGATGATCATTTGTTTCTGACTACGTGAGTAAAGGCTACACAATCTGTAATTTGACTCTTTTGGGCGAAAAAATCGTTATTAAAATAAAAATATACATAGCCGTAGAACTTAAAATTAAAGTAACGGTTAGTGCTATAATCATTATCAACACTTTTACAGGCTAGGATCACCTTTATAAGTATAGAATAATAATGGTTACAAACTTATTACAACATTAGGCATTTATTAAGCTATAACATTATTAACCTATGAAATTATTGTAGTAATTACATTTATAAAATTAGGGGGTAGCAGCAAATACTTATATCGAGATCTTGAGATCGGGGAAACGCAGGGGCATCGTACGGGCACAATACTGATAACACGTCGTAGCTAGTACGACGTGTTATCAGTATTGTGCACGAACAACACGTAGTGATGGGGAAGCCTGTATGTACGGTATCTATCGATATGTCGCAAATCTTTCAAGTTTATTTGACCTATTTTAGCAATCAATGTATTTTGATGACATTTATATTTGTTGTAAAATTTTAAGATGAATTTTGTAATGTTAAGTAATTTTATATTAGTGTGTAGTGCTTTAAGGTTAGTTTTAAACGGAGTATTATAGACAATTTTAACTGTTTTATTTTGAATTATATGTAACAGATTATAATTAGATCGACAATTGCTACTCTATACCGAATACGAATAAGTGATGCAAGATCTTATTAGAGTGGTGTACAAGTATAACTTAAGTTTGGTGTGTGGTTTACTTTTTAAATTAAGTATAGGACTTAGAGAATCGAGTGCTTGAGCTCTTTAAACACGTTATTTATTCATATGCTTTGTCCAGTTGGGCTTTTTATGCAACGTAACGCCAAGAAAGCGAACGTCTGTGCTCTTGGTATCAGTTGCCCAGCGATTTTTAATTTTGTTTTCGGGGCATTGGCGTGAAAAGTATCGCCTCAGTCTTGGATTCTTTCAACTGCAGGTTCCATTTGTTGAAATAAAATAGAAGTCGTTCTGAGGTCTACTTATTGATAATATCGATGTCATCATCGCTTGTGTAAGATGCTGTATCGTCGGCAAAACAGGCCAGGTGAGTACGGCACTCCACAGGAACGTCACTCACGAACAGAATGAAGGGGTAGGGACCGAGCACCGAGCCTTGAGAAACTCCTGCTGATAACTTCCGGGGCGAAGACCTGTCAGTACCAATATGGACCACAAACTTGCGGTTGTTAAGGTAGGATTGAGTAAGTTTTACCAGCTCCATTGGAATGCCGTAAGTGATAAGCTTGTAAACAGACCTTCGTGCTAGACTGCATCGAAGGCTTTTTCGATGTCCAGAAGGAACGTGCCTTTTAAGATTATGATGATATGAAATGTTTTCCAGTGCAGGGCAAAGGCCTCTTCTCATACAGAGAAGACACGAGCAGTGGTCACCACGCTTACTCAAGACGGGTGGGCGATTTCAGACTCCGAAAAGAATAGTCCAGGTTTCCTGACGATGTTTTCCTTAACTGGTGTCAGTAATGTCCAAGTTAAACTCAGAAATTACGTATGAATTGAAAAAGTCCAATTGTTACTTGCCCGGATATGAACCCACAACCTCGTACATAAGAAGCTGGCATTAACCACTGAGCCATCTCGACACAGGATCGGGGGGGCTAAGATAAGGAAATTTGATAAATATCAAGCGTTGTATATTTGTGAATCGTTTGAAAGTTTTTATACAAATAAATACTTATTTAATATGCTCAGTTCAACCAGCTAATATCCTACTAGCTTTCAAAGCTTACAACAATTAACTGCAAAACCACTTACAAATAACTAATGGATAAAAATCCTTCGACAACTGGCTAAACGTTGAACTTTAGGGTCAGTTAAGGACAATTCATTTCATTTTTGTTTCTATGGATCAGTGTATGTTGTATATACTTATGCACAATAGTATAATCTCCCTCCTGGGGTGGGCGCTAATAACTGCGACACAGTTACTAAACTAACGCAGTATTAACGTACACAAAATTTTTAATATGTTTTTGTTCCAATAAATATTTATTTGACCTTTAATGTAATATATATCCCTATTTACAATTTATTATTTTCAAAGCTCTCTAATATTGTATCATACATGTTTTGTACATCTATGACACAATATTATAGAGCGAGATATTACCGTACCTTACTATTGAACAATTCAGGATGTTGCCAGACCTATGGCTAATGTATAATTTTTACATTAACTACAAATTATTATACATTGGTTAGCTAATTTGCTAACTAATGTTATTCAATTGATTTACCACCTTTGGAAAAATAGGTGCGTGAACAAGATAAATGAAACATTTCTAAGTTTACGCAAAATTAATTATAGACAAAAATGAAGCACAGGATTATTGTACAAGAGTATCGACAAAGGGAACGAAAATCACAATTAACAGAAAAATTAAAAAAGAAATTGCATACTCACGTTTATAAGCGGCTGGAGGATGCCAAGCCTGGCTAGCAACAGCTGTTCCTTTACCTGCCGCAGCTCCTCTTGTTGCCTGACAATCATTTGCTGCAACTCCTCGTGCTTTCGTTGCAACTGCTCCTGCCATAGCCACTAACTTGTATCATGCAATACGTGTTGGGAATCCTAACTTGAACTGAGATTCGAAGCGAAATCAATAGACATTGATATTTAATCATGCTTACTTGAATCTGTCGAATAGTTCTAGAAAATCGTTAGGTTATGGATGTAGGTACATAGTGAGGGAGGTGATCTTCGCGAAACTCACCTGTATCTGGGCTTGGTCGGACGAGACGATGACGGGCATGGAAGGGATGGCGAGCGGCAGTACGCCGGGCACTCCTACAGCGCTCACGTACGGTGCGGGGTCCAGGTACTGCGCGCCTATGCCATGCTGCGGAGCCAGAGCCGAATCTGCACTCTTATGCGTCTGCTACAAGGTAAGTTCAATTTAATATTAAACTAAGAGAGGTCACCACCCTAGGTTAACAGCGATGATTACTACAGATACATTCCGCCAAGATTTTATTTTTGATGAATTGTCTATGACCTACGCCCCGCCGCGAAGAATTTAAATCCGTATAACGGACGTCAGCTATGCTCAGTCTAAGCTCCAAGCCGTAAACGACAATATCTGGAACAATAAATTAGCTAAAATATCCAGTGAGTATCAAGAACCATCCCAGCCGGTGTGCTTCACAGTTCGGTCGTGGGTCGATACCTTTCATACTTTTCCTGAATGACGTTTATCATTAGTCATTACATAAATACATCCTGGATGTAGACGCTCTATCGGTTGGAAAACCTTTTCCCATCACAAATAAAGGCAATGCTTATTTATACAGTCCCTAATCTTTCTCATAATTGACAATGGTGATATGTATTACTGTGACTTGTATGCAGATCTCTTCAATAAGCTTGACCGTCTTTTCTATAATTGCATTCGATTCGTTATTAATCTTCGTAAGTATCCGCCCACAGATTGCTTTCAAAATGGATACCTATTCGTCAGCGCAGAGAGTTGAGGGCTCTGTCTACGTTGTTCTTTATTGTCGACAAACCCCCGACTCCTTCTTACCTGACTTCCCATATTCAATACATATGCTGATAGTAAAAATCTCCGTTCCACCTAGAATCGTCTTCTACAATGTCCTTCTCATCGCTCTGGTTTCATTCACTCTTCTTTCTTTGCCCAGGCGGTCTTTCTTTGGATTGAGCTCGCTCTGAATTTGGCACAAAGGCACCTGAACATATTCGAAAGAAATTAACAGAAACATCCCAGCACTCATTTTCTGGATTTGTTGTATTCTTTGCCCTTAAGAGCGTGACGACGGGTGAATTGTCCATACAAACGTAATTCCCATATTATTTACAATTTCAGCATATTTCCACCATATTATGCTGATATTCGGATTAAGACAGTATTTATCTAGGTTCTTACATCTTTTTTTTTTAAACATATCTAAAATGAAGTTTGAGTGAATTGCATTTCGCATATTTTTACAGCGTAAACGACATGTTTTCTTATTGTTTTTTTTCTATATTATAACCAACAATATTTGTAATATTGTTTCTGCAGAAACATAGCTCACATTATCAAGTTACAAACTATCGACAACAAATCGTAAAACATTAAATTTTCATTCATCATTTTAGGAATTACGGAAAACATTCAAATTCATCATAGTTTTTCGATAGCTAGTAGTGCCATCTCGCGCCAAGGAAATATCAATGTGTGCGTGATCGTATTGCTCACGCACGGTAGCTGTGTGTATCGCTGCACTCTTCTAGCGCAACGCGGGCACGCGAGACGCGGGCGGGGTGTTTGTTGTCAGTGTCACGATTTACCATCTACACGTTGGCCCAACATGCTCCATTCTAAGCCACAGAATGTCTATATTACAACGATACGTTTACGCAAATGACGGTAGTTCAAATGTTCTGATAATAGTATACGTATACTGTGGCGTACATTGGCTTACGCTGCCACAGAACATAATTATATACCTACTCTGTGCTATCAGCTGTGCTGTGCGTGCGTGCATATTTATTGTTGTTTGCAAATTTTATTGTTATATTTTTCTGACACTCCCTATTGAGTTGTGCTATGAACTTGGATTTAGATTTTGCTTTTGAATAATTGGTATCGAGTAACCTATATTCTTACGACCATTGTTTTGTTTACGGACTTGGAAATTTATTTACGAATTGGTGGTTTAGTTGCTTTGCCGACATAAACTCCGAACGTTGGGATGTATCTCACAGTAAGTGTAAGCCAATGATATACTATGTTACCTACGTATAATATGAATATATAAAAATCTATGAAGTAAGAACACAACTAAACAAATGTTTATTTAAAATCCTTGTTTTTTTTTATTATTATTCTTATCTCAGATCGATATGAATTTACGGACAATAAAAAAGACAAATATTCCAGTTAGGTATAGCTATGTGATAAATATTAGGTCTTTACCTATGAAATTGCCGTTCTGCAGTACTGGCCATTTCAAATCAAAATAATTTTTGTTTGGCTAAGAATTCTAATTTCAAATTAATTTTATTTTAAAAACATGGATTTTTTTTTCTAAAAGTAGTCATTTCTTTATTGATTAGTGTTACATTTTCATCGCATTTCAATCTTTTTCGTCATCATGGATACGTTAAAAATTCGAGTAATTATGGAATATGAGTACCGTCGTGGCAGCAACGCGGCACAAGCGGCACGCAACATCAACGACGTTTACGGAGCTAACACTACAAACCAACGCACCACCTGTTATTGGTTTGCTCGCTTCCGTTCTGGAAATTTCGACCTGAAAAATGAACCTCGCGGTCGTCCGAAGACTTTGGTCGACAATGACGAATTAAAGGCGATTGTGGAAGCTGATGATACACAATCTACGGCTGAATTAGCAGCAGCTTTCGACGTTAGCGTCAAAACAATATTGGTCCATTTGCGTCAAATTGGCAAGGTAAAAAAGCTTGACAAATGTGTGCCCCACGAACTCAATGATCGCCAGCGCGAAGTACGCGTCGAGACGTGCCTTGCACTGCTCAACAGACACACAAATGAAGGAATTTTGAACCGCATTGTTACCTGCGATGAAAAATGGATTCTGTTTGATAACCGTAAGCGCTCAGCAAGTTGGTTGGATCCTGGTTCAGCACCTAAACAATGCCCTAAACGAAAACTTACCCCTAGAAAAGTGATGGTCACTGTTTGGTGGTCTAGCGCCGGTGTGATTCATCACAGCTTCTTACCAAACGGGGTGAGCATTACTGCAGATGTGTACTGTGAAGAACTGAACACAATGATGGAGAAGCTGGCGCATCTCCAACCAGCATTGGTCAATCGCTCGTCTCCGCTGCTCCTGCACGACAACGCGCGACCTCATACTGCACAGCAGACGGTCTCCAAGTTGCAAGAACTGGGGTTGGAAGCTCTCCGTCATCCGCCCTACTCACCAGACCTTGCGCCTACAGACTACTAGTTTTTCCAGAATTTGGATAACTTCTTGGCGGGAAAAAAATTTAATACCCGAGAGGCAGTACAAAATGCCTTTGAAGAATTTGTTGCCTCCCGTCCAGCTGATTTCTTTAAGAAGGGCATCAATAAACTGCCACTGCGATGGCAAAGATGCATTGATTGCATGGGTGATTACTTCGATTAATACAAATAAAAAATTCATGAAAAAAATTCGTTTAAATTTTTTCATACAAAACGGCAATTTCATAGGTAAAGACCTATTATAAATGATTGGAATATTTGTCTTTTACTAATACCTACCGACTTTGCATAACACTTTTATTATTTGACTTGTATTCATTATTCAGTAAGTAATAACAATATTAGAAGTTTCTTATAAGGAATACAGAAATAACACAGTGGAAGCCCTACTTTTTTAATGTCGACACCATCCTAAAGGAAATAAATAAACATAATACACAGGCTTAGGATAAATAAAGACAATAATAATAAATATCCCAACAATTTTATAGGTAAGTATTTACGCGACGTGCGTCTGACAACTCTAGCGCCGTTGGTCAGTCGATTTGCCCGCCGCCACGCGCGATAGCAATGTATAGGATTAGGTACCTTAGGTATCACGTATCTGATCAGCTAGATTGTCTCTACAAGGCCTAGATATCGAGAATTTATCCTATTATGTTGAGATATCGGCATAGTAAAGAAATTTCCAATAAATGCATTACTGTACTGTACATTCACTAACGATTCTATAAAGTAGTCGACAAAAATATAGGAAACAATGAACATAGGTACCTAAGTTTACTAATAATTAAAAATATCTTCGACTCGAGACGTTATGAATGGATAGTAAGTACAGCTAATAAGAGCTATCAGTCACACACACATGGCTGCGCACCGCGCTTGTCCCCCGCTCGCCGCACGCCTGCTTTTGTCAAAAAACAAATAGCGATATTCAACGAATTTTGCACTTGTCTCGAATTGTGAGTTGCAAGCGATGTTCGTGGGACCCTTAAGGGGGATGCGCTCAGGTAGCCCGCGAACTTCAAAAATACTTACGTTTTTTTGCAATTTGCAGGTCACTGTCAGGTTGTACGTTGATTAAAATATGATTCGTGGCCGTAACAAATATGGCTTTACAGAATTATAATCATTAGAATCAGCAATAAAACTCCTTAAGTTAGAATTGGCCTCAAATGTCATGATTTCATGAAATAGTCATTCAATAGGGTAATATGAACGTAGAGAGATGTATTGATGATTTTTATGATTAAAATTCTATAAATAAATATTTGATACGGCCGCGAATCATATTTAGATCAACATACAACTTGATCCTGACCTGCAAGTTGCAAAAAACCTAAGAAAAATTAAATTTCGCTGCGCCCCCTTAATACAAGTTATTTCATACCTTAGTAATAGTGTGTTTAACTACTATTGTGAACGGACGTACCGATCGCGCGCGCGTGCTCTAGTTAAGAGTATTTTGCAGACGCATCACAACACCGTCGTCACGGTGTACGTCGATCTATCGGGGCCACCGCGATGACCCAGTTACAAGTGCGGAAATCGAAATGTAAGTGTTTATTATAATTGTTTAGGTGTCACGCTCGCCTTAAAACTAAATAATGGCTGCAAAACAGTCTATTAAAATAAAAACTGATCTGGAAAAGCAGTTGTATGACTGTTACATCCAGGAGAAAACAGACAGGGAAAACCTGCAACAAATGGTACGTCAACTGAACGGCCATATTCAAAGCTTGCAGGAACAGGTACAAGATCTTCAAGGACAAGTAAAATGCTTAAAGGCACAAGAAAAAGAAGAACCCTCAGATAAACTGGTCAGTGAGACCATAACACCTGCTCAGCCTACTAAAAGTGACGTTGAGTACTGCACGGATGAGGATGAACTCGCCAGAGAGACTGGGTGGATTAGGGCAAAAAACAGGAAGAAAAGGAAGTTGAACACCACCCTAACTCCACCACCGCTACAAGAAGCTAGAACTAACGCTCAGCAGCAGCAACTCAAAAACAAAGAGAAGGCAACCACTAAAAAAATTCTAGCACCGCCTCCAATCGTGGTGGACGGTGTTAAGAATTATCAAACATTCTACGATTTTTTGACTGAATCTCAGCCAGTAGAAACCTTTACCGCCAAAATGTTAAGCGGTAATAGTGTCAAAATAAATGCTAAAACTGAAGAGTCCTACAGAGTGATTACCCGACGCCTAACAGAAAATAACTGTCTATGGCACTCATACGAGGATAAGCAGACCAGGCCCATAAGAGTAGTGGCGAAAAAATTGCATTCTTCCTGCCTACCGGATCGGATTAAAGATGATTTAACGTCGCAAGGGTTCCAGATAGAAAATGCAATTAATAAGTTAAGTTGGAAAACAAAAGAACCACTGAACATGTTTATATTATCGTTCAAGAATGACGAAGATGTCAGTAAAATATACGGTATTAAACATATCCTAGGGTGTAAAGTTGAAATAAACCCGCTTAAAACGTCAAAAATAATACCACAGTGTAAGAGATGCCAGGCTTATGGCCATACCCAAAAGTATTGCTCAAAAGAGCCAAGATGTGTTAAATGTACAGGTAAACACCTCACAGCAGACTGCAACAAACCTGCACAAGACAAACCTAAGTGTGTCCACTGTGGCTTACCTCACCCAGCCAACTACAGAGGGTGTTTAGTTGCCAAGGAGATGCAAATGATAAAGAACAAAAAATCAAAAAATAATCCACATAACAACCCTGCCGTTAAGCAAATTGTTGAAACATACATCGACAAACAGACAACAAAGCAAAGTGCACAGTTTGCACAGACAGCCCCGATAACGGCACATACATCTAAAAGTGCCTCATATGCACAAGCGGTAAAACCAAGCACACGACCATCAAGTCTTGAGGACAAGCTCAACCAGATCTTGAAGTGCATATCCAAATTTGACAAGAGACTAGAGAAATTAGAATCAAGCACTATAAAAATAAATCATGAATAACACACTAAAAATAATGGCGTGGAATTCCAACGGACTGCTGCAACACCAACATGAGTTGCAAGTAGTCTTAGACTCAGAAAATATTGATGTGTGTTTGATCTCTGAAACGCACTTCACTAAACAGTCTTTTGTAAAGTTTAAAGGCTATAAGGTTTATCACTCGCTGCACCCTAACAACACGGCCCGAGGAGGTAGCGCAGTTATTATTAGAGAAAATATCTGTCATTACGAACAGTGTAAATACGAGGAGCCAGACACGCAAGCTGTGGCGATATCGGTTAAAACAAATCAATTTAACGTTACAGTAGCGGCTGTGTACTGTCCACCAAGACATACGATAAACAAAGAACAATATGTACACTTCTTCAGACTCCTTGGTGAGAGATTTATATTAGGCGGTGACTTTAACGCTAAAAACACTCGTTGGGGATCGAGATTAACTTCAACTAAGGGAAGACAACTTCTAAGTGCAGTGAAAGATATGCGATGTGAGGTCATAAGTACTGGAAAACCTACATACTGGCCGACTGACCACCAGAAACTACCTGACCTTATCGACTTTTTCATTGTCAAAAATATATCAACAAATTATCTGAGTGTGGAAGAGGGGTACCATATGAACTCCGATCATTCTCCGATATTATTACAATTAAGTCACAAAATATTACTCAGAAAAAACCACCTGACATTAGTTAACAAGTTTACAGATTGGGAAAGTTTTAGCTTAGACCTACAAAATATTATTGACCTAAAAACTTCATTAAAAAGCAAAGATCAGCTCGATTCTGAAGTAAACAAGTTTAGCAATAATATCCAACAATGTGCATGGAACAACACACCACAACTTATAAAAAAAATTAAAGGAAATACCTACCCAAAGCAAATAATAGACCTATTATATGAAAAAAGAACCCAAAGAAAAAGATGGCAGCAAACTAGATTCCCGCAAGATAAAACTCTATTAAATAACCTTACGAAAAGACTGAAGAGAAAAATACAAACCTTTGAAGATGAGGCTCTCAATACTAACCTACGTCAATTAAGCAGTGACCATACAACGCAATACTCTCTTTGGAAAGCGACAAAGTCACTCAAAAGACCAATTACACCAATTCCCCCTATCAGAGATGGTAACGGAAAGTGGGCCATAAGCAATGAGCAAAAAGCTCTAAGATTTGCACACCACCTAGAAGAAACCTTTCAACCAAACGACGGGTCTGTTGACAACTTGCAGTTTGCCAATATACTGCAAGATCAAAAAATTAAGCTTGTGACCCCGAAAGAAGTTGCAAAGGAAATCCAAATCACTAGCATTAAAAAATCCCCAGGGTATGACCTTATTACGGGAGAAATCCTAAAACATCTCCCGCGTAAAGCCATAATTAAGCTTACTAGGCTGATCAATGCTGCATTCGTGCTAAAGCATGTTCCTGAGCCATGGAAAGTTGCTGAAGTGATTATGATTGCAAAGCCCGGTAAACCGCCTCACGAAGCATCATCATACAGGCCCATTTCCCTGTTGCCTATACTATCAAAGCTGTTTGAAAAATTGTTTTTAAAACGGCTAAAATCCATCATAAACGAGGGAAACCTGATTCCCGACCATCAGTTTGGTTTCAGAGAGAAACACTCAACCATAGACCAAGTACATAGAATTACCAACATTATTGAGAAAACGCTTGAAGATAAAAAAGTCTGCTCCACCGTATTTTTGGATGTGGCACAAGCTTTTGATAAAGTCTGGCATAAGGGTTTGATATTCAAGCTAAAACTAATGCTGCCCAATAATTTTGCTGATATCTTGCAATCATATATTACAGATAGAATGTTTCGGGTAAGGCACGAGGATGCCTTTTCCGAATTAAAAATTATTAAAGCTGGCGTGCCTCAAGGTAGTGTGCTGGGTCCAGTCCTCTACCTGTTGTACACGTATGACATACCAGAGCTGGAAAATAATACTGTTGCAACCTTTGCAGACGACACAGCCATTATGGCGAGAGATTCATGCCATACGGAAGCAATAAAAAAGGTACAAATCGCTGTAAACAAAATTCATGAATGGGCACATAAATGGAGAATCAAATTGAATGAATCGAAGTCACTTCACATTGATTTCACCAACAGGAATTGTGATTACCACCCAATCTACATAAATGGCCAACAAGTGCCATACGCAAATACAGCCAAATACCTTGGCATAACGCTTGATGCGAAACTGCGCTGGAAAGCGCACGTCAAAAAGAAAAGACAAGAACTAGACATGCGTTATAAAAACATGTATTGGTTGATTGGACGGGATTCATGCCTATCGATACATAATAAAATTTTATTATATAAGCATATTCTTATGCCAATATGGACATATGGCATCCAACTATGGGGCTGTACTAAACCGACCAACATCAAAACTATACAAACATTCCAGAATAAGGTACTCAGGAGTATTGTTAATGCGCCCTGGTATATAAGAAATGACGACCTCCATCGTGACCTAAAAATGGAACCAGTCACCAACATAATACAAAGATTTGCTGAGGCCCATGAACACCGACTCCACCGACATGTGAACATCGAGGCAATTCAGCTGTTAGACCAAACAAATATAGTGCGAAGACTAAAACGAACAAAACCCTTTGAGTTAGTGTAGTGTAAAAAGTGTAGAAATAATAGTGACAATGACACACATAATAACACATGAACAAAGTGTTTATATCATTATATCAGACTCTAAGAAAGTGGAACGGACTTGTAAAGTACAATCAACACTATTCTAAGTTTTAAAATAATTATCACGTAAAAAATTAAGTTAGATTAAAATTGCTTATTAGTCTCATAGGCTAGATTGTAATTAATTATTAAGAACCTGGTTTCTTTTTAATAAAGGATAAAAAAAAAAAAAAAAAAATACCTTAGTAAGGGTGCTGGTTGCAACACCTACCTGTTTTGTTAACTAGCATTAAGTCAAGAGTACCTACAGATGATACTATTTAATGTTAACATTGTTATTTGAATAAAATAAATTATTATTATTATCTTTACGTCTCTTGATATTTCTAGAGACCCTCGGGTCACCAACCTTTGGAAGGCATACGAGGAGCCGAAGACAACTCGCAGAGGCCCATTAGACTATTTTAATAAAATGAGGCACCAAACGACGATTATCCCTGTTCGGACTATGCACGTGCACCCAAGGACACCCTCCGGTTGGTGTAGGATAGATTATCTACTGCTATGCTAGGATACAGAGAAAAGATATTGGGCTATGGATGTGGGTAGCTTAAGTGGACTGGTTATTTAGGAATATGGAAAGACTATGGCACCTGCCTGAATGTTTTATATAGAATACACAGATAAAATGGCAAGGGGTGACTTGTTCAATAATTGGCCCCCGAAAACGGTCGCACATAGTGTCGTAGTATACTCGATAGGGTCCGTGGGGTCGCTACTGCCCAACAGCATGCCAAACGCTGCCCTGCGGGTTTTCTGTATATTTCTTGGTCAGGCTCCTCACCCTAGACGTGTTGCGGCAAACTAAACTCTACCGGTAGAGACCTAGAGTTCAAGAGCGCGCAAGCCTAAACACGACGTCAACGTAGAGATACGAAATTTTATTTTCTATCGATGGTTTTTGCTCCTAAAAAAGTTTATTTTGTTTATATATATGTCTGTATGTATCTATATGTCGTATGTATCTATGTATTAGTATTTATTCTTGTATTTTATAGTTTTTTCCTGGTGAAGTCGCGGAAATCCGCTCACTGCAAGACGCAAAAGTCCGGTGTATATGGCGATGCTTAGCCTTAGAGAATATGGCACTGGTGAAGTCTTTTGCGAACACTTCACCCTCTGTAAAAGTACAAGAACAAATGTTCTAGTATGTTCATAAAAACTACTCTCAAATCGATTCTAACGCACTTTGTAAATCGTAACTCGTGCTGTTAAATCCTGTAAAAAAAACGTTCAAATACTTACATAAAGGCTTACTTACCTTTCATACTTATGCAAATATTTTTTCTTAGTATTCAGTCATGTTATTATTAAAATTCTAATTCTAACTACCATTATTTCATTCGATTTTTCATTCGTTTCAACCATGATTCAATATAAAACATGGCATGAATCGAGTAGTATTCCTCAAATTGCTCTTGTGACGTCACCGAGTCTGGCTAGACCTCGTTTTTCTGGTCATAAAGGTCAAAATATTTTTCTTTTGCATAACGAAAATATACGTCAAATCAGCAAAATTTACATGCCGTTAATATGCGATTACGTCTTTTAGTAAAAATGCTAACGAGACATCCGAAAGGTTGGGGTCATGTACGATATCGAGTCTATTTTTATTCTGCAGAAAAGAGCCATCAGAGCAATTTATGGCAGCAAAGCTTCGCAGGCGCAATTCTCTAAGGGATCTGTTAAAAGATATTGACATCATGACGGTACCTTGTCAATGTATCTATGAAACCACCATGTACGAACAGATTTTTTTAAATCTTTTCAGTAAAAGCGGTGAAAGACACAACTACACGACTAGAAATAGGGACCAATTAGTTCAACCAGGTTTCAGACTAGCTAAAGTATACCCCTCCTTCATGGAGTACTGTTTAAAATCATACAATAAAATGCCTCGCACAACTGAATGAAACGAAATTTAAATCTTTTATAAAACGCACACTGGGTGCATACCCAAGCATATTACAAGTTGCATCGCTGACAAAAATGCTTGGCTCAACGCTGGTCTTGCATTCGAAAATATTGTTGGAGCTGCTGAAGATTGTAAAAACTATCTTTGCACTGTACAAATTCAATCTCTTAGTATTGTATAATTGCTCAGCACATGTACCGGGTAATGTGTATTTCATTGACTTGAATGTGCCCTGGCGGCTGATGTCATGCTCACTCAAATGTTTCGCTGATGGTGGCGTGTGTGTTGGATCATTATGTTACCTTCAAAATGGTTGTGCAGAATGGTGTCATCTGTTAGCTTATTCAAATTTCTGAATTGTTTTTTGTTTGTTTTTTTCAAACGCGCGCGCGTTTTTTTTTTTTTTTTTTGTAATTATCTTCGATTTTAACATGCACGTCTTTCTACATCGTTCTCACATGAATAATTTCAACATAAATGCTGTAACCAATTTTTTGTAACTATATTTTGATTTAAAGAGTGTCCGTGGAGTTACATCCCCGTTCTTCTCCATAGGTACCTACTGCGCTTTGGAATCGGCACTTCATCTTTGTGACTGACCGAACCCTTGACAATTCAAATGTGCCTGTAATTGGTTTATTTGAAATAAATACTTTAAGTTTGAAACCAAAATTGACATGTCGATAATTTATTAACACAAACAGTCATTATACTTAGTTGTTAATTTTTTTTTTAATTTTCACTGTTTTATGTATTAGAATGAAATATTTGGTTTTATAATTTTAAATCCTTTTTTTATTATTAATTTAACCTATTAAAAAAATGAGATTAATATAAATTTTGTTACTTACTTTTATGTAATTGAAGTTTTATTAAAATTAAAATTTTACATATTCTTATATTCTTCTATACCTGCTGCTACAAAACTTATGCAAAAAACAAAATAACATTTACTTCCGGTTCTTGACCCATATTAAATACAAAAACAATACACAATTTTGTCAATATTATAAGTGTCACAATTGTGCTATTACTATGATAGATAGATATGATAGGTTATGTCTAACTACACGCGTAGTATGACCACCATAGAAACGGATTTTATCGACGGAATAATATACAAAATTAAAGATTGTAGAAAAAATTTTTTTAGAAATCTGTCAACAATCTGTCATTTTGTATATTCTTCCGTCGACAAAACCCGTTTCTATGGTGGTCATGTTACGTGTGCTGGTCACGTTCTTTTATACCTGTTGCTATGAAACCATAAGCTAGCAAGATGACCTGAGACCTACGATGATCGAAGCCTATCATAGTAAATGCTTCAAGTACACAACCTGTTTTACCTGTTAGCGTTACACAGGCCTAGTTCGATCCCCAAAACTGTTATTGGGTTTTACCATTCGGTCGATGCTTATAGGCTGACACCCTATTACATGAACATATCTATCGAAACGTGAAAATACTTGACACGTCTGCCTACCCGTTCAGGGTAGGTGTGACCCTATTTTATATACTCTTATCTATTTAATTTAAAATGAAATGCTGTTCGTTGGCAAGCGCGTCATTTGAGAAAGGCTGGACCGATTTGCCAATTTTTAGGGTTCTGTACCCAAAGGGTGTCAACGGAACCCTATTACTAACGCTCCGCTGTCCGTCCGTCTGTCTGTCAGCGGGCTATATCACATGTACCATAATAGGTAGAAAGTTGAAATTTTCACAGAGTGTCTATTTCTATTGGCGCAATAACAACAAATAACAAAAATAATCTAAAGCAAAAAAGTAAAGGGGGTCCGCATACAAGTAACATGTTTAAAAAAAATGTAGCATTAAATATTATACGGTGGTACGGAACCCTTCGTGTGCGAGTCCGACTTGGCTTGGCCTGTTTTTGTTTTAAAATATTCGTATCCGAAGCAAGTTCCTATGGAAGGAAAAAAATCCCGGTATATTTTCAAATTCGACGACCAAACTCAAACTGGACGTCCATTTTTCTATGGGACTTTTGCGTGAACTCAAGACCACATTGAAATTCGGACAGGACAATGTCGGTCTGATCATCTAGTTATAATACTCCTTGCTGTAAATCTACCACAACCAAACAACCAAATAAATGAATAAAGCATTCACCTCGCGCATTGAGTTCCGCTGTGACGACCTTGATTCGCCGGACAGCGATCCCTCGGAGCCGGCATAGTGCACATGCGACGCCCGCGTCCACGATGCGGCACCAGCAGTAGCAGCCGTGCCGGCCGTCGCAACCGTACCGGTCGTGCTGCAGGCCGATGCTGACTTTACCGACGCCGGCTGGAAGTATACAGAAAATGTTTTTCAGAATGATTTCTTCCTCTTCTCCTTTTTTGCCTTCTTGCCCTAGTTTAGAAGCCAAACGTTTGACGGTAAACTGTGTCACTTGTAAAACTTCATCTTAAGACCTTTCATTGTACTATTTGGTATTTGTGAACTTTTATTAAATATTATTTTATTCATAAATTTATACTTCTTAGAGTATCAATGGCAAAACGTTCGAATATGTTTGGCCCGAAATTCAGCGTTGTGATCTTGATGGAGACATTCTGAAACAAGTGACAATGCCCATAGACAGAAACCGAGACAATTTATTTTCGACATGGAAATAATCTCCATGACATGAATTTTTAAGGATTTTACGCCTGGATTAAAACCTGACGAAACGCATAGTAGGGCATTTTACAAATCAATATAGGCAATTGAGTTTTCTAATCAATAATTAAGGCTCATATTTAATACATGTAGCAAATAGTACATTTTGATACAAGTAGAGAAATTTTTGTTATTGCATTCGAGGCGGAATACACACACGAGGCGGAATACACACACGAGCCGTAGGCGAGGGTGTTATGGAGCCGAGAACTGCAATAACAAATGTCCACGAGTATCAAACGACGTTTCTCAATACACTTTTGAAGAAATAAAATAAAAGAACGAAAAATACTTTTGTCATTAAATAATGACCAATTTCCCTTTTTTTCCCGCGCTTTACCTTCGCAGGTTAAAGGAGAGGCAAAGGTATAAAGCCGCTAAACAGCCTAATATGAAAAATAGAAAATACAAATATTTTTGAGTTTATAACACAAATAAATGTTAATTTGTTCATAAACGCAGTTTTTTTTATAATAATCATGGTTTTTGATGATATTCTATTTATAAACGTAATAGTAGGGGAGCCCATGCAGGGATTTCGGGATTTACTAAAGCGCGGCAGATTAATATACAGGGAGATACCTTGTACCCGGTTAAGTACCTCAACCAAATATGAGCCCCATATATAAGGCCGCCCGCCAAGGATAAAGGATCAGATTAGTAAAAAAATATTGATCATCAGAAATTCGCGAGCGCGTCATATTAAGGTTAGGGTGAGTTAATTACATGCTAAAAAGTGTATATTCCACTAATCTGACAATTAGAGAGTGACGTAAAGAAAGGGGAGGGCTACAAAGTTGTAAAATAAAAACGTCATCTCGACATTCTCGAGCGTGGCTAATTATTTTTTTTATTTTAAAGCAACTAATTCAAGGATAACGAAAAATATATAATCTGACGATTTCCACAAACCGAAGTAACAAAAAATCGTCGATAAAGTTTAATGCGTGCAGCTGCGTGATGCCTATATTCCCCTCTCCGCGTTTCTATTCCTCTCTCACTCTTTTTCTATCTATTTCTCTCTCACTCCGTCCCCATTCTGGTTTCTGTTGCCATGACCATGAGTGGTCAGCTTTCTAAGCGGCCAATGCCAACAATGGCAGGATTTGCAAAATAAGAATAGCGCTGTACGAAAGAATGAGATATGTAGTTGGATTCATAAAGAACAATGGCGAATTCTTATTTGAAATAAAATTGAACGTCTAAAAGTGACACCTATACGAATGAAATTTAATTATTTATCTACGTTTTTTTCAACTATCATATTATCTAGATAAGGCCGAGTAAAAAAATTATGTTTAACGCAAAGTTATTTGACTAGTTCGTTCTAAAAGATTAAGAAATTGTTGGTTGAATTGGTTTAGTATTGCCATTTTATATTTATTTTCCTAAATAGTAGATACAGCGTAATTGTCGTGGTGCTGTTATCATTTTTAGTTTGTTATTATATTAACATGGAGTAAATGAATTAGTAACACATTTATTTTATTGTACCTATATCTAAGTTTATTCTGTGTTCTTACTTAGATAAGCATATTGTAGTAAAGTGGGAAAAATATCAAATGTTATGGCAATTCTGAACTAAGATGTCTAGCACCTATTTAAAGTCAAAAGGAAAAAATAAAGCTTGGTTGTTGACATTGACAACTATTGACAGTTTCCAACTCTTGGCCAGAAGCTTGCGCTCTGTCCTATGTTGTTCAAAAGTGCAACACTGAATATCTATTAATCTCAGCCTTCTCTAACAAAAATCTTACACAAACTAGCTCAGAAAATGACGCTGAGTTTTATAATGTATTTTTCATGTAAAGACGTAATAATTTAATTTCAAATAAAACAATGTATGGGAAGCTGCCATTGTTAATTACATACCCGACTGAATACTTACCTACCATTTTGGTATTTTTTGTTATTTGAAATATATGGATGCTAGACATAGCGAGTGTTTTTTAAAAGTAATTTTTGATTTTATTATAGAAAACATGGTGTCAAAAATATGAAAATCATGTTATTTTTTTGTCAGATTAGGCGAATCCCTCAAGTTAATCGTCAGATTATGAGACAACACGTCTAGGATATAAAGATGAACCATATATATCTTAATCTGACGCGCTTGAGTATTTCAAAATGGCTATTTTTTTTTGCACATTATAATAATGGCCGCGAGTTTGCGTCACATCGAAATCGTCAGATTATTGAATGAGAGCTTTTTTTTATCATCTTATCTTTGCAACCCAACAGGTCTCTATGACGCTCGAGTAAATCCCCATTTAGCAACGTGGGCTCCCCTACTATAATTTAAATATTCCAAACATAATAACGCCGTAAAGACGCATATCTCTTCCTATCCGAGATTTAAAAAAAACAATCACCGCCGACTATAGGCATTGAACTAATTTGGACTAAGTATAGTTATCTGTGGCAATTTTTATTTCCGCACACGTGTTGGTAAATGAACAAAACGCACGCGTGTGAATTACATTGCATGTTGAACCTAATCGTAGTGCGATAAGAACCAGTTTTCGAGGAAGTGTATTGAAATAGTCGATTGAGAAACAAGGGTCGAAAGGAATCAATTCCCATACGAGGTATTTGTATTTTTTATTATTCCGAGTAGGAATTGATGACCTTTCACCCGTGTTAAACACTCTACTTTTCATTTCGAATTTATGGAAAGTAAAAACAGTAGCTTTTCTAAAATATTTATTAATAATAATAATATGAGACTCATTTTTTATCAAATATTAATCTATAAAACTGATATTTTGAATTTCGGTACAGCTTAGAGTTTTTTTTTCTTGTGGCTTCGCACGGTTTGTGCATTCAGCCAATGTCACGTTTAGTTTCTTTAGTACGACGAAAACCAAATTAGGGAAGCTTACAGAGTTAGTATCCTGCCAAATTATATAGTATGTTTTATATTTTAAATATGGAAAACACCGCGATAACGCCACGGGCCGTCCCGCCTAAGGTGGATCCTCAGTTGTAGCCCGCCAAATTCAAATATTCTTTGGTTTTTTGCAAATTGCAGTTCTGTGTCAATTATGTTTCTGGTTTGTCACTGCTAATTGCACAAACCGTAAGTAAATTTGAATTTCGCGGGCTACCTTAGCGCATCGCCCTTAACAGATATTTTTTCATTCACACTGGCTGTTTATACACTCTCAAAGCTCCTAGCATTTTTTTTAAACGATATTTTTCTTAATTATGTTAAAAATTTCGTAGCCGACTACCTAACCAAATTTTATTTCAATTTTAAAATTCATTCCCGCCGTACTAGTAGTTTTTCCCGCCCTAAGACGGGGAGCAGCGTCTTTGACCCGCTAAACAAAACTAAACAAACACTACTTTCCGTGTATGAGAAATGAAAAACATTTTGCGGTATATGGTCGGTCTATGCGGCAGGTCCCTATTTTTCGACTTTTGTATTATCCCCGGGGCACTTTGTCATTTGATTATATAGGTACACACGGCTACACATCAACCTAGACTGTTCGGACTTTGCACTATTAGAAGTTGAATGCTGCGAATCGTGCGAGAGGGTGCGAAATGTTTTTGTTATTTCGTCTCACTCACGCACGTCACCTGCGAGAGCGCGTAGCACGCGCCACTGCCACCACCATGCGGCATGCGGCGCTCTATTCTTACTATACTATACCTATAAATACGTATAATTTTTATTATGAGGTTGTTGCGTTCAGTTATAATAATATGGGTTGTTGTTTTTTTGATTTGCGCTTCGCCTGTAAGTGTGCACCAATACATCCATTAGGTATTATTATCAATTATTATATAGTAGCAACCCGCCCCGGCTTTGCACGGGTGCAATGTGGATACTAATGTGGTGTCAGTGTGGAGTGATTAATAATATTCTGTGGTGGTAGTAAAACTTGCACGAAAAATTTACACTAATTTTAAAAAGTGTACTTTTTTTGAGACACCCTATAGATGTCAAAGTTTTTACAAAAAGCATTGAAGGACAGCTTAAATTATGGTTTCACTAATGTTTAAAGTCGTAACGTGTTTCACTTTGCAATGGCGTCTACAAGTAACGGACTCAGTAAAGCTACTAGAAACCAAAGTAAGTTTTGGCTTATCGGTTAATTATGACCCAATTAAACCAATCAACGTTGCCATCCATCGGTGAAGTATTGCGTTTGTTTTTTACTACAAAAATGAAGACAAGAAAAGCATTCGTGAATCTGCGACTTTGGCGGCTTGTTGCTTTAATGGAAGAATATAGTAAATTGATTACAACTAATGAAGAACAAAAGCAATATTAGCTTCTGTTGGTGAAAGAGTAGTGGAAAAAGTACCCTAATACTAACAAGTCAACCCTTGTCAAATCTTAAAAATACTGATTAACATATCTACTTAAATAATATCTTAATTCATAACAACAACAATAATTTTGAAATATTTTTTATGTCCTGGCTTTATGAATATAAAATCCAACAAATACAGATTTTGAGTTTTTATTTTAAATTCAAACCTTGGTAGCGACCCCTAAAATGTCATTTTTTTTTTAAATACTGAAATCGTTTCATAAGGTATATAATCAAATTACGTGGAGGCGCGCGAAATTATTTTTTTTTTTCTTAGGAATAAGTAGGAACCACCCAAATATCTATGTATATTAAGGTTAAGTTTCCGCCACTCGACAAAGTCATCGGCGGTACCTAGCGTCTGAAGAGTCTTAGCGTAGCGAAAGCAAAGCAAAATATAAAGTATTATCTAGTACGCCTCGCATTCGCTTTTCCTTTCGATACGATACTTACAAGCCCAGACAAGCGGCTATCTTATATTTTATGATAGCGTGTTATCTTACTTTAGATAAATAAAATATTATGATTTATTCAAATTCGCTAAAGCCAATTATGAAATAATTTGTACTTTCTAGAAAGTTGACAATAAGCCAGCCCCCAACATCGGCTCAGCACTGCTTCTCTATTTAAATTCAGAACCTTAGGTAATTACATGTCATCGCTATTAACTCAACTATTTACTTAACGGAAGTACATCGTAAAAATCATCAATACGTCTCTCTAAGTTCATATTACCCTATTGAGTGACTATTTCATGAAATCATGAGATTTGAGCCCAAATCTAACTTAAGTAGATGTATTGCTGATTCTAATGATTATAATTCTGTAAAGCCATATTTGTTTCGGCCGCGAATCATATTTTAATCAACATACAGCCTGACACTGCCCTGCAAATTGCAAAAAACGTAAGTATCTTTGAATTTCGCGGGCTACCTGACCGCATCCGCCTTAACATGCTTTCCGATGCACAGAAGGGTCTCAGTATGTTATGGATGGTCACCCACCCACAGACGAATCTCGGCAAGCGTATCTTAACCTTGATCGACGCGCGCGGCTGTTATAACTTAGCCTTGAGCCCCAAAGTACAAAAAACATTATTACAACAAAAATGCATGCATGCACAACACTTAAAGATAATTTTAATAAACAAACTTACACTAACTTGAGACAATGGTTGGTAGGAAGAAGTTCCGAAAGCCTCGCTTGCCTCGGACATGTAGGAAGGTGACATGGACACCATGGCGTCGTCTGACGGGGCCTCCTTCAACACACCTAGGTTCACATCCGCCTCGCTCACGGTGTCACCCTCCGCACCCTCCTGTTTCATGCTTTTGGCTATGTCCGCGTAACTGAAATTAAAAAAAAATGGTTATTAAAGGCACACAATGGCGCTGTACCTATAACAGTTATAAATAAAATAAAAACGTAACACAACGTTAAAATTCCTTTGCAGTATTACGTACCTAGCCTTTACGACAGCGACATGAGAATCACAAGAACCAGATAGTTTTATGTCACGCGAGATCATGTTAACTCCGCAAGAGCAACGGCTGCACGGAGTAAGAGGAGCACAAATTAGAAACCCGTAGCAGGTATCGCAGGCAATTAACTTTTTATATTCGCGCAAGCACAAAAGTCTCATTAAAATTCGTACAATGAATCGAAGATAACACTTTGCGTGACACTAAACGCCCAACTAGACGTAATATCAATAAAACTTCTATTTGCTTGAAACTTATACGGACACATGGTTAAATCACACCTCAAATAGGCTAAGCTAACTAAGCTTTAAACCCACCCAAGAACCACAAAATTCACGTAAATCTTTCAAGTTTTATTGCTATGACTTACGACTTGGTAGTGGTTCGATCTGAAGCAGCCATTCTCGACGACTGCTGCACCAACGCAAGGATTAACCAATTAAAGGACAACGGCGCAGTGGAAATTTATAAACGTGAGCGTCAATAGCAAACTATATAAATTCTGCATCAGGATAATGGCGAAGGACAATCTTAAAATCACTTTTCTTTGTCCCACAATAGAATCCTCGTCGGTATTGTGGAGTGGAGAGTGGAGGTGACTTAAATGACAAATAAATCAAATGTAAGAATACCAACGTCCGGATTTGTTAATTGATACACATTGCACAATATTATATTCTTGGTTTCGGAGGGTATAAGTATTTTTTTAATAAAATATAGAATACAACTATTTATACACACAGTAACTTGGACGTGAAATCCACTGGTCTGTAAGGAAAGCACTCATTCGACTGTGCACACAAGTATTCTAAATATCTCTGACTCGCACACTACGCGAACAGTATTTTTGAACTGCTAGCTGTATCCCTAACCCTAACTCTTACATAACCAAACGCTTCAAACCTAGCCAATGAAAATAATTTATAAATATGAAAAACACCCTAAATTATACCTTTCATTTAATGAAACCATAGGAAGGGCAATTTCATAAATTGAGCAATAAGCAAACACAACAAGCAAACAATTTCAAGGGTTGCAAAACGTTTCAGATCAAGAAGTTCCACCAGAGGCCGTATAAAGTATTGTAAAAAATGTTTCTTGATAAATGACTCGACGTTGAAAATAAAGTTTTGCACTCCACCTTCGGAAACAATGGTTTCGCAAACATTGCCAACCACATTTACTTTAGAGGGGAGCGCCAGAGTAGTCCGCGAAATTCAAAGGACCATGGGGGATTTTGTATGGACTCCGTCCCCACCCTCCAACAGTCATAGGATACATGTCAATATGTTTATAAGAATACAGAAAAAGACTTACTGTCTTGTGATTGGGTAATTGTATAAGAGATTAAAAGACAAGAGCTAGTTAGTTTAGGCTGACCTAACCAAACCTAACAGTGATCAACTTATCTTGGATTTTGAGGGAAGGTACATGGAACTCCTCAATGATGAACAGCATTTGTGTATTCTTGTGATTGGGTAATTCGCCGTCCCCGGAGCATAAAATGATAACTGCCATTATCTTAGTATTAGTGTTATGTAATTTTTGTGATCTGTGGGTGGTAATACATCTGCTCAATTATATCGTAATTTTTATAAGTTACATAACATAACAATAGTATTCAAAGATTTAACACAAGCCTTAAATTACGAGAATATAATAGTTTATATAATATTATCGAAATGTATTCCTACTTTTTAGTATGACAAACAGTCATAGAATTATGTTCTCGTAAAAAATATTCGACTGGATAATGATAAATGCAGTTATCATTTTATTCTCGTTCAAAACCAACCAGTCGCTTCGTATAAAGATGGGTTATTATTACGACTTTTCTGGTTCTGAACAGTAAAACATAATTATTGTCATCCTCTTAGATTTTGCACAAACGCAACTGCAATGGCAGATACAAACTCGCCGGGGATTCCCACATAGTATAGTTTAAAAAAAAAACACGCTTTAATACCATTAAACAAAAACTAAAAAGTAAAAAAAATAATTTCAATATAAGAATAAAGTGATTAACGAGTAAATTAATGTCATTGTAAAAAAAAAGCGTGGGTGCTCGATATTAATAAAAAAAATACAACAATTATTGTTGTATTTTTATTTATTTATTTATTACTAAAATGTCTTACTATTTCTAATTCGAATTACAAAGTTAGTGTAAGAGTGTCGTACAAAGCACCCCACGTTTTTTTTTTTTCAATGACATTAATTTTCTCGTTAATCACTTTATTCTTACATTGAAATTTATTTTTTACATTTTAGTTCAGTTTAATGGTATTAAAGCTTGTTTTTTAGTCTTTTTTTAAACTATCATTAATTTTTAATTTTTTAGTTCGATCTACTATAAAAGCGTGTGTTTTAGTAGGTTGCGCAAAAGTGTAAGCCTACGTTGAGCGTCACTCTAGTAGTAACTGCTGTGACAGTTCATACTATCGCTGTAATGGGTAATAGGTCATCAGGGTTTAATTCCGGAGAGGGAACCTGAGAAACGGAGAACTATCGGAGCCCGTCAATGGTGCTGAGATCTCTTTGAGGCGCGCGTGGAACACGGCGCGCCGTCGACCCGAGCCTTGTCCTTACCGGACGACGAGCTACCCATTGCTCACCGTCCGCAATCCCAAGCCTACGGTGGCCGGGAATCGGCTATTGATTCCCGACGCCCTGGGTGTCTCCTCCTGCGGCGACTAGGGGCGTGAGGGCGCAACGATTGCCTCGCCCTCACGCGCTTCGCCTCCTTCTTTGCAAACATTACTGCATCGCAGATGGAGGTGACGGGTTCCCATGCCCTCTCGCTCCGTACCATGGCCTGGACCAGGGCCGAACGCGAGAGATCGCCGCCACCGATCGCTCCCGCGACGATATGGCGGTGCTCCGCCCAAGCCGGACAGACCTCCACCGTATGCTCCACCGTGTCCTCCGAGAGATCCACACAGTGGTAACACCCTGGCGTTTTCTCCCGCCTTACACGAAACAGGAACCTCCCGAAAACAACCATGTCCGGTGAGGACCTGCGTCAGGCGGAAGGTGAGGACGCCGTGGCGCCTCTCAAGCCACTCCTCAAAGAGGGGACTTACCGCCGCAATTGTGATGTGCCCAGTAATTTGCGCGCCTGCTACCTTCCTTGGATATGGTAGCCGTTTCTCAGGCTACTTCTCCGGAAGGAAATCGTTAATCCTGATGATCCTGATCAGGATAATGGAACATTTTTCTTAAATTATTGTATTGTCATCGGGCCCTGATAAGTGTGCAAAATTTCGAATTAATCTTACCATTTAAAGTGGGTGAAAATCGAGTTCAAAGATACATACAAACATACATACAGGTGAAGCTATAAAAGCGTGTTAAAAAAAAGACTGTTGTTTTTCACTATTGTATTGTTTTTTTTTAAGTTTTCATTTTTGAGGAGTGAGAACCTAGTTTTTTTTCGATAAACAACGGTTTGGAAGACGTTTGTTACAAAGTTGATTTTCAAACACTTGAATTGAATAAAACTAATGTTGATTACCATATCATAAGTTTCATTGGGAAACCAAATTCAAAGTACATAACAGAAAAAAAGTTTTACAATATTTACGAGAATACGAGTAAGACCATTTTAAAGTATTATCATCATCACTTGCACCCTAAAAACCCGTAGAATAAAATAATAAGTCAAGAGTTCAATATTTGATTCTGATCAGGCTGTATGAGAATAAAAGGATAATCGAGATTAAAAAGAACTTAGACGATAATTGATTTTGACTAACTTCTTACAGGCTTATTCATAAACGTTGTTTAACTTTTAAGCAGCACTTTAAGCAATGATTAAATAGATTTTGCATTCATAAACGCTGTTTAGAGTTAACTAACTACACTCGAGAGCAATGAATCCGGGTCACTTAAAGAATGTTAAAAATCTCGGAAACTAAAAATGATAGGTTAATGCAATAAATTGTATTTAATAGACAATGTAATACTCCTTAAATGAAAGTAAAAAAAATATGAGTCACCATACATTTTATTAACACAAAATTACATAAAGAAAAAAACTGCTGATCTCTCCTTAAAACAAAAATAGGAAACATGAAATTTTTGAACTTTATTACGATTTTCTTGAATTTTAATACTTCGTATTGCCTCCTCGTGCTTCCATTACTGCGTTTACGCGGTTTGGCATGCTGTACACCAAGTTCCTTATACGATTTTGGGGAATATTCTCCCATTCCTCTGTGAGAGCAATTTTGAGCTCACGAAGCGTGATTGGGGGAGGGTTTCGTTGTTTTACGCATCTGCCTAGCTCGTCCCAAGCATGCTCGATCGGGTTGATATCCGGGCTGCGCGCTGGCCACTCCATACGAGTAATGTTCATCTCTTGAAGGTAGTCATTCACAATCCTACCTGTATGAGGTCGGGCATTGTCATGCATAAATATAGCATCCTCACCTAAATTGACCATAAATGGACCAACGTGATCATTGAGGATTTCTTCCACATATCTTACGCTAGTTAAAGAGCCGTTTTCTATGATCACCAGCTCTGTGCGACTTTCAGAAGAAATTCCGGCCCACACAAGTACAGACCCACCACCGTAGGCTACTTTTTCTTCGATGCATGCTTGCTTGAATCTTTCCCCTGGTCTTCGATACACTCTGTGTCTTCCATCGTGCTTGTAGAGCATAAATTTTGATTCGTCGGAGAACATAACTTTTGACCAATCTTCAATACTCCAATTTACGTGGCTATGGGCATATCTTAGTCTTGAAATACGATGCCCACGCTCCAGTTTAGGGCCGTTTGCAGGTCTAAGGGGTTTTAAGTTAGATTCAGCAAGCCGACGTCTTACTGTCCATGCACTTGGGTTACTTCCTCCGAGGCGTCGAAACTGATTTGTGAGTTCAGTTCCTGTGAGAAAGCGATTTCGAAGCATGGTGTTCACCAAGTATCGGTCTTCTCGTGCTGTGGTACACCTGGTTCTGCCCGTTCCTGGTCTGCGTAGGTTAGAACCAGTTTCTTCGTAACGTCGGAGAACTCTTTGTACTGTTGACAGCGACACACCGACAGTCCTGGCTGTATCGCCCTGACTCCGGCCGGTTTCCAGCATTGTAAGTATTCTGGTGCATTCTTCAGGCGTAAGCGACATAATTTCAGCTTGAATAATGAATATAGAGCACTATCAACATGGTTTATGTACCCACATAAATGACAGATTACAAACAAAAGCAAAACCAAATGCTGTAATTTCGTAGTTCCATCTTCGAAAGTGGCCCTTTTTCAAATTTGATTTTTTTATTATATAACTTTACAATAACTAAGAAGTTTTAATACCTTCATTTAAGGAGTATTACATTGTCTATTAAATACAATTTATTGCATTAACCTAGCATTTTTAGTTTCCGAGATTTTTAGGATTCTTTAAGTGACCCGGATTCATTGCTCTCGAGTGTATTTAAACAGTTATTTAAGTAGCTGTCAAACTAAACAGCCCTCGGACCTTGTTTAACGATTTAAACAACAAAATGGCGGACGAAATCCTTGCTTCTAACAGCTGATATACGTAGTATCTCTATGTAGTCTGTGCAGCTGATTGAGTCTGTCATTTCTATTCTAACTTGTTGCAGTGAATTGATAAAACGTTTCTAATGAAATTTTATATGTCTGGCGTACGGTAATAATGGAATATTTTGATTTCGATGACGATTTAAGCCTGTTTGAGCAAGATGTACAAGATTTAAATAAATTTAGGCGACTCTGCTTCACCCCAGTTATCGGAGCGGCATCGCTTTTTACTGGACAAAGGCGTGTCGCATCCTTTTATATCCGCCATAGCTTATTATGTAATATTTTTAATCCTCAAAAACACAAATTGCAAAATTACCACTAACGAAACTTTTTCCGCAAGCTAGTGACTGACAGTTTTGTTTTTTAATTCGGGTGTTTGGCACGAACACCATAGACCGATTTCACAGTTTTCTACCGAAAAGCTACCTAGTTGCCAGTTTACAAAAAGTTAAGTAGTGGTTAGTTAAGCAATGCTTAAATATCGTTTATGAATAAGAAATATTTAATTAATATTTAAGGTTTAATTAGTTAATTAGTTAAGTAATGTTTAAGATGTTGATTAACGATTCTTTATGAATAAGCCTGTTATTCTTTAAATAATATCGCTATTTTAATAATTAGGCGTGTTTCACAAAAACATTTTCAGGCTTATTCATAAACGTTGTTTAACTTTTAAGCAGCACTTTAAGCAATGGTTAAATAGATTTTGCATTCATAAACGCTGTTTAGAGTTAACTAACTGTTTAAACAGTTATTTTTAGTAGCTGTCAAATCAATCAATCAATTAACAGCAAAATGGCGGACGAAATCCTTGCTTCTAACAGCTGATATACGTAGTATCTCTATATAGTCTGTCCAGCAGATTGAGTCTGTCATTTCTATTCTAACATGATAAAACTTTTCTAGTGAAATTTTATGTCTGACGTACGGTAATAATGGAATATTTTGACTTCGATGACGATTCATGTCTGTTTGAGCAAGACGTACAAGATTTAAATGAATTTAGGCGACTCTGATTCACCCCAGTTAGCGGAGCGGCATCGTTTTTTACTGGACAAAGCCGTGTCGAATAATTTTATATCCGCCATAGCTTAATGTAAATATATAAAAGGCAAAAGTGATTGACTGATGTATCAACGCACAGGCCAAACCTTTAGACCAAGAAACTTAAAATTTCGTACACGTGTTCCCCTTATGACGTCGGCATTCACTAAGGAAGGATTTTTCAAAATTCAACCCCCAAGGGGGTGAAATAGGGGATAAAAGTTTGTATGAAACTTTTTATTCCTTGGACGTATTTGCATGAAATTTCGGATGAATTGAGTACGGCAAAAATAATGAGTTATGTTAAATGTTAAGTTAAATTTTAAGTTTCTAGCCCTAGGGTTTGGCCCGTGTGTTTATTTAGAACTTTCATCCCCTATTTTACCCTCTTAGGGGTTGAATTTTGGAAAACGCTGATGTATTTCAGCGTTGCGTTTTTGTAATTATCATGTTATTCTCCGGGGACGGCGAATTGTACAAAAGATTAAAAGAAAACAGCTAGTTAGGTTAGGCTAACCTATATTTTTTTTGTTGACGGTATGGAAATCCTCATGGATGTCCTCCGCCCTGGGGCGGGCGGAGGGGCCTGTCAGACTTCTACTGACTAAAACCACCCCGTTTTCCCTTGCACACTTGCACCGGAGGCTACGGGGGCACTTAAGCACTCTTCAACGCAGCTCGCGAAGGTTAGGCTAACCTAAGTTAACCTGTGTGCACGCTCGCTTGCGCTATTTATGCAATCGCCTACCCGCGCTAAATCGCTGTGTAACTTGATGATCATTGTGTATTACTATTTTCTGTGCCTTCGTAACCATCTATAATTTATGGCTGATAATTGTGAATTGTGATTTGTGTGTGGACATTAAAAACGTTTGACTACAAGGAGGACTATCCTTTCTTCAGACCAGTAAGTCTACCCTCACACACCACACAACAACTAAACTGGTGACCCCTAGCAGACCATTTGTAGAATAGTGAGTGCAGTGAGAGTTAGTAGTTAACATGAGCAGCGACGGTAGCGATACAGAAACATCTCAGCGCAACCACCACCCCGGCCGCCGGCCGAGCAAATGTGCGCGCGCTTCCAGTGATCCGGAACCCGAACATCCGTCATTGGAGTTATTTCGTGTAGGCGTTCGCATACCACCATTTCGGCCTGAACAGCCCACTATAAGGTTTTGTCAAATAGAAGGCCAATTCAAGCTGGCCAGAATAACAGACGACTACACCAAGTTCCACTACGTCCTCGCTCACTTAGATCGGCAGTACTCCGTGGAAGTCAAAGTCATAATAACTACGCCTCCTGCTTCTGGCGCGTACGAAAAGCTGAAGAGTGAGCTGATCAAGCGCTTCTCAAGAAAAGAAGGTGATTGAACTTCTACAGTCAGAAGAACTAGGTAACCGCAAACCATCCCAGTTTTTGCGGCACCTGCAACACCTAGCGGAACCAACGATCCCAGAGGATTTCCACCGCACCTATGGACGAGTCGTTTGCCAGGTAACCTGCAGACGATCATCGCATCGCAGATGACCTTGTCCCTCACCGAGCTCGCGGACATCACTGATACAGTCCACGACATCGCACCTCCTACTCCGCAACTCGCAGCAGCATCCACATCACGGGCTGATCCACAGACGGACATGATGAAGCTCATCATGGAGCTTACGAGGAAGGTCGACACGCTTACCACTAAAAGGTGCGATCGCTCCCGCCTACGCACCAGGCACTACACCTCCGGACATAGAAATCGCAGCTCATCATAAAGGTCGCAGTCCAACTACAAGAAGTTTCCGACGTGTTGATACCACTACAAATTCGGTATCCACGCGAAGAAGTGCGTCCGCCCGTGCGATTACAAGTCGGGAAACGACAGGCAGTCAATAATGGCGGCAGAAGATTGCCCTTCTACAACTGCGCCTTTTCGTGACAGATCGCAGGTCGAAAGTCCAATTTCTAGTGGACACTGGTAGCGACTTATGCGTCTTCTGCGCTCCCACAACATCGTCGCGCGAAGACCGAATACCAACTGTGTGCGGCCAACGGTTCAACAATCAACACCTACCTCCAGGTTGTGCTAAATTTTGGTCTTCGTAGGGATTTTCCTTGGCGCTTTATAGTTGCAGATGTCACCAAAGCCATTATAGGAGTAGACTTTTTGTCTCTTTTTGTGTAAATGTGTAAAAGCTGTTATTCCACTTCCATATATTAACTCGGTCGAAGATAGTCTAGTAACATAAAGCATTTTTGATCCTATATTTCTAACCGTAAAAGTAAGTCCGGCATTCCGTCCATGATGCAGTACCAGAATGTCAAGTCAAGTGATCCTGATGTTGTCTGCAATATATGTTTTCGGACGTTTTCTTGTCCGTATTTGAGCCCGTATCACCAACGCTCACCACGTGGGATCCGCCGCAGCGGTGCGCACAGAACGGTAGCTTAATTAGTAATTTGCATATAAATAAATCAAGAGTACTCAGCGAGTTGAAACGGTTGGACCCCTCTAAGGGAGCAGGTCCTGACGCTTCTTTAAGGCTACGGCTGATAGTATTTGTGAGCCGATCTATATGCTATTTAATAGATGTCTGCATGAAGGTGTGTTCCCGGTAGTGTGGAAGCGAGCTAACATTACCCCAGTGCACAAGGGTGGCTCAAAGCATGACGTCGAACAATATAGACCCATCTCGATTCTGCCGACTTTGTCAAAGCTTTTTGATAGACTGGTCCATAACGAGATTTACCCTCTTTTGCATAATATTATCATTCCTGAACAACATGGGTTTGTTAAGCGCCGATCTACGACATCTAACGTGATGATATTTGCTGATTACCTTTTTGAAAGTGTTGATAGGCGATTACAAATAGATGCGGTCTACACCGATTTCAAAAAAGCTTTTGACAAGGTCGATCATGAAATTCTCCTGAGTAAAATTGCTTACAATGGAATACGCTCAAATTTGTTGCGTTGGTTTGAGTCTTACCTAGAAAACCGGTCACAAAGGGTTGTGGTTAATGGTCATCAGTCTGTCTCTGTTAATATTACTTCCGGAGTTCCACAGGGTTGTATTCTGGGACCGCTATTGTTCATTATTTATATCAACGATATTAAGAATGTTTTAAAAAGTCAACATTCTTGATGTACGCTGATAATTTGAAGGCGTTTCAAGCGATACGTACTATGGACGACTGCCAGTCATTGCAGGACCACCTAGACAGACTAACTGCCTACTGTATTGAAAATAAGGTGCATCGTAGTATCTCCAAGTGCAACTATATACACTTTACAAAGAATAATTTTATCGTCAATTTCAATTACAACCTTAACCGTATCCCCTTAAATAATATTTCTATAGCGAAGGATCTAGGTGTTCTCTTTGATGGCAAACTGTCCTTGAACCAGCATATTGAAGCCATAGTCAATAGTGCTTTTAAAATGTATGATGAGATCTTCAACAGAATTTAAGCGTTCCTCAACCTATCTCTATCTGTATAAGACGCTTATTCGCTCTCAGTTAGAATACGCGGTCCCTATTTGGAACCCCTTCTACCAAAAGTACGTAGTTGGAATAGAAAGGGTCCAGCGCAAGTACCTCCGTGCTATGTACTACAGATGTTATGGGACTAAGACTAATCTGTCATACTCCCAACTTCTTGATAAGTACAAGCTTATCAATCTGGAGAACCGGCGCAAATACCTGGAGGCCAACGTGCTTCATGATATTGTCCATAGTCATTTTGATGCCATTGATCTAACGAGTAAGCTGTGTTATTCTGTCCCCCGAACAGTTCATGTGCGTCAGGTTCGTGCACGTACTCTGTTCGCGCTAAATTCTTGTCGTACGAACTCTGGCTTACGCTGCCCTACTCATAGAATGTTGGAATCCTATAATTCAAATTTCATTGATATTGATATATTTACATGCTCGAAAAATAATTTTAAATCTAATATTATGAAATTTTTATTTTATCACAAAAACAGTGTGTTGACCGGATGATTTCTGCATTTGGTGATGAAGCCCCATCCAAAACCACAATTTATCGCTAGTTTGCTGAATTTCAACGTGGACGTGTCAAGCTCAGTGATGATCCCCGTCAAGGTCGTCCAAAAACAGCAGTCACTCAAGAAAACATTGATGCTGTACGTAAGCTGATTGAGGAAGATCGACATGTGACATACCGCGAAATTCAGGCAACTTTAGACATTGGCATGAGTCAAATACAAATAATCTTGCATGAACAATTAGGTGTAAAAAAGTTGTTTTCCCGATGGATACCGCATTCGCTCTGTGAAGAGCAAAAAGCGGCTCGCGTTACTTGGTGCGTCAGAACTCTCGAAAGATTCCACGCCGGATCCTCAAATGCTGTATACAACATCGTATCAGGTGACGAATCCTGGATATACGCGTACGAACCCGAAACAAAAAACCAGTCACGAGTTTGGGTGTTATAAAATGAGTTAAAGCCAACAAAAATAGTTCGTTCACGGAGTGTTGCAAAAAAAATGGTGCCCACGTTTGTCTCCAAAACCGGCCAAGTTACGACTATTCCTCTTGAGGGACAAAGAACGGTTAATGCAGAATGGTATGCTAGCATTTGTTTGCCACAGGTTGTTTCTGAACTCCGTAAAGAGAACTGCAACCGCCGCATCATCCTCCATCACGACAATGCGAGTTCTCACACCGCGCACAGAACAAAAGAGTTTTTAGAGCAAGAAAACATAGAATTATTAGACCATCCGCCGTACAGCCCCGACCTAAGCACTAATGATTTCTAAACTTTCCCTAAAATAAAGAATAAATTGCGTGGACAGAGATTTTCATCACCTGAAGAAGCTGTGGACGCCTACAAAACGGCCATTTTGGAGACCCCAACTTCCGAATGGAATGGTTGCTTCAATGATTGGTTCCATCGTATGGAAAAATGTGTCAAATTTCGCGGAGAATACTTCGAAAAGCAATAAATACATTTTTAAATAGTAATGTTGTGTCACTTCCTTGATTCCCGAAAATTTCAGTGCCACCCTCGTACATTAGTTAAAGCATCCACCTGGCACGCACCTTCAGTCATGGTTGTTTACCTACCATATACTCTTAATTGCAGTTTAATTTAAATTTAAAAAAATAAGCCATCTCGGGACGCCTGGCAGATGTGAATCATACCATCGTATAGCGTGGCGACGCGTCGCCGCGGCATGCGTCGCCACGTCAACAATCGGTTTTACCCGCGGCTATAGATGTTTCACATCAAAAATGGTTACCCATCCAAACACTGACCTTGGCAGGCGCTGCTTAACGTGGCGGCTTCACTGTTGCGAGCTAATCAATGTAAAACACAATATACTCAAAATGGTCACCCATCCAAAGACTGACCTTGGCAAGCGCTGGTTAACCTGGCGGCTTCACTATTGCGACCTAATCAAGAATCAAAATGGTCAACCATCCAAAGACTGACCTTGGCAAGCGAAGCTTAACATTGCAAATTCATTCTTATTTACCCTATGTTCAAGGTCCACATCAAAAACTATTTTGTAAAGAAAATATAGCGTGGCGACGCGTCGTCACAACACAATCGAACAACCGGTGAACAATCGGTTTACCCGCGGCTATAGATGTTTCACATCAAAAATAAAATTAACATAAATAATTTAAATTTAATACAAATATTTATTCGAACTTCTAAATTGCGTACATGAGTAGACAGACGCAACCAGTTCTTATACGGGTTGATTACAATGAGCCAACCCGCATACAATTAATAGCAATAGGTATGTTATAAAAAATAACTATTGTACTAATTTAGACCTACTACTTTTTTAAATCGGTCGAAAATATTTGCTACAATACAAAACAAAATTTCGACTAAAAATAATTGTTTCTGCAACTCTACGTCTTTCAATAATTACTGTGTTCTGAGCATTGAAATGTCATACCAAGAACTACGTCTAGTTCTAAAATAGAGTAAGCATGAAATTGCCAGCAAAATGTTTTAACCTTATTGCTTAGGTTTTAAGTTTCATTTTAGAAATAAATATTTTTGTACTTATTATAAAAATATTTTTTTAATTATTGCTTTTACATTTCTCCGATGACAGAAGGACTTACTTAGGACAATATTTTGCAATCGTAATTAAACTTTATGCTTGAGTGTTAAGGTTTATAATGAACTGATGTTGTTAATATTATAAAACCTTTTTCTATATTTCGTATTATGACATGTAAATGTTTATGTTTGTGAAAACGTGGCCACTTCAGCGACTTGTTTTTGTTCCTGATCCTGAATCTAGTGCTATTATTGATCGAAGCAAGCACCGCTTGTTTATTTAATTGTCATCCTTTGACTTTTTATTTTGACAACAGTCGAATACATAGACAATCTGTATGTCGGCTACAAATAAGTATGTATATTGTTTTTTAAGAAATATTACTATGTTGGTAGGTATAAATACTGAATGATAAGCAAAGTAAATTTTCTTATTATAAAAAAAAAAATATACTCTGTAATTCAACATTTAAATATATATCAAAATGAATATTTAATGACTAATAAAAACAAATCGATAAAACGTCAACTCTAGCACTACATTTCGTGCGGTCCGACTATTGTCGACTCCCGAATATTGTCTTTGGTGCCGACCTCACTGAGCCAATGCGAACTTTGTTCGTAGTAGGACGACAATGTAAACTTCGGTTGTGTTTGGTTCGGTCCCGAACATTCCAATGTGCGCTTCAGAGTAGACCCCAAGGTTCGATAATAATATGGGCTTTTTCAGCGATTAATTTTTTTCGAATTTTTTCGTAACGGCACGTAAAAAGAACATATTTCAGCCATTTCGCGCTCTTTTGTTGTAAATAGCGCGGTGAACATCTACTCAGTTTTAAGCTATGCAAAGACAGACTCGCGAGGTCTACAGCATACAGAGCCACTAGTATTACTATTGCTCAACTGTACTGAATTTGCTTAGTATTTTGTTAATTTTGGTTTTTAGAGTTAGGCCGCCAGTTGGCTTTACCTTGGAGGGTGACTGATTTTGTTTTGGTTTCAAATACCTTTGAAATTTTCCTCCCATTCGTAACGATGCTTAAGTACTTTTGGCGTCAACTGTCCTAGTACCCACTTTCCTATTTCGTTAGTGAAGGTAATTTTGTGCAAACTATAGAGGTATGAGGAACAGGGTGTAAAGCTCACTCATACTCTATGGAAAAGGGACGATCCTCCGACCAGACGGGTATTGTGTCTGGTGGGTCTCTCCGACTGTCCGACGGTTGATGTCGGGACGTAGTATATATGCTAGTCTATCTAGGTAAACTGCTGGCGCGATGCAGGATTTGCGTGACATCAGTATGACGTATAGCTCGCATGTGGCGATGTTGATACCGCTACATCACTCCCCCCCGGAGACCGGAGGTCGATGGTGGGCTGAGTCTTGTGTCTTGCGATGCTTGCCAGGGCCAGTTGAGGTTCCAGTGAGTCGGAACCGGGTGTCGCATAGTTCGCGGTGGGTCGGAACTGTCTGCGAAGGTTTTTCCCCAGTGAGTCGGGGTGGCGCTGCGTTATGCTCCTGTGCGTCGGATGTGGTACAGCGCCGGGTTGAGGCTGACTGCTGACGTCGACCAGGAGAGGGTTTGAAGCCTCTGCTTGTGGACCGGCCGAGAGTGCAGTGTGCTGTGCTAAGGTTGCTGACGAGGCTTAGGGTGATGACCAGGTATGCGCGGTCGCTGCATGCTGGTGGTCAGGATACCCGTTGAAGCCGTGGGTGCTGGCCGGCTGTGTGACTCGCCGCTCTAAAGCTTGCGGAAGTGATGATGATGTGATGATGACGTCACGCTGAAGTAAGTAGTTGCACAAAGGCTGCGCTGACGTTCAAGTTCGGGGTCACCAGTATAGAGGTATGAGGAACAGGGTGTAAAGCTCACTCATACTCTATGGAAAAGGGAAGATCCTCCGACCAGACGGGTGTTGTGTCTGGTGGGCAACTGCCCGACGGTTGATGTCGGGACGTTGTATATATGCTAGTCGCGCGGTAAACTGCTTGCGCGATGCAGGATTTGCGTGACGTTAGTATGACGCATAGCTCGCATGTGGCGATGTTGATACCGCTACAAAACTATGAACTTTTATATGATGACGCACAGGAGAAGTATTCCAGTATCCCTATTTACCCAACGTCCGTTTATTGTAGCGGACAATAGAACGCATAAGGTTAGCAGTGGATGTTTTACATGGGTTATAATACTGTAGCTTACTTAAGAACATGTTTTGGCAGCATATTGTTTCAACCACGGCGCAAAAAGGGTGTTATTATAAGTTTGGAGCTTTTGTTTGTTTACCTGTGTATCGTAACTTCTAAATGGACGGACTTACTACTAAGCGGTTTTTTTAATAAAAGTCTATGGTACATTACGTTCTAATTATTAAACAAATTCAATGAACACTTACCTAACTACTCGATGGGTGCAAACTACAAACTCCGGTTTTGAATTCCACTGGTGATACGTGATGTAGAAGCGAGTCTGAAGCCAGATCCACTGCTGCCCTTTTGTTAGGAATCGGTAGTAGCAAGACGTTAGTTCACCTTTCTGCATCACTGTAAAAAATATTGTGACCTGTACTTAGTCATCATAAAGATCAAAAGAAACAGTTCAGGATGTTGATGAGTTTTTATAGCATTTCTGTGTGAGATATCTTTACTTCACATAAGATTTCCTTGACAAAAAATATCAAGAACATCAATTGGGGTCGTGCGCCTTTTACTTATTTTGTCTCGTTCTGCGTGTATTGTTTTAAGTTATACAATTCTGGCGTATTTCATTAACATGTATTCCTATTACATGAATGATTTAGGAGCATCATGATGATTTTGACTGCCTCGTTGGTCTAGTGGTCGCATGCGCTACTGCTGAGCATGAGGTCCTGGGTTCGATTCCCGGGTCGGGCAAAGTGTTATCGGGTTTTTCCATCTGGAATTTCTCGGTAGCAGCCCGGAGTCTGGATTTGTGCCCGGTTGATGGCAATAGGCTCGCCCCCTATTACATGGGACTTAAACATAACTGGCGAAATGTGGGTGTGCTATAGGTACTGTTGTAACTTCAATGATAACACTGTACCTGACAGCTTTTCTTTTAGTTCTAAGTTTAAACATTGTTTAGTATATGACACACCCTGTGACAGACTACTGTCAAAAAAAAGTTTTTTCCTGCATGTTTGTCTCTTTACATAATATAATCTAATCTATTATCTGAAGGCCAAATAGTCAAGTACGAGGCGAGACTGGTTGCCAAAGGTTACACCCAAGTAGCTGGAGTGGACTATGGCGAAACCTTTTCTCCCGTTGCCCGACTATCGTCAATAAGACTCTTATTGGCATTTGCTGTTCAGAACAACCTTCTAGTTGACCACCTAGATGTGGAAACTGATTTTTTGAACGGTGACCTAAATGAGGAAATTTATATGGAACAGCCAGACGGATTTGCAAAAGATGACAAAGTCTGCTTATTAAAAAAATCTATTTATGGACTTAAACAAGCTCCAAGACAATGGAACATAAAGCTTCATGAGGCTATGGAAAAGCTGTCTTTGAAAGAAGCAGTTAGTGAACATTGCATCTACTATCAACGTAACGGCATTGACTATCTCGTTGTAGCTGTATTTGTTGACGATTTTTTTGTTATATGTACAAATGATGCCATGAAAACTCATTTTAAGTCTGAACTCAAGAAGATATTTACCATCAAAGACTTAGGTTTCCCTTAAGGACTGTCTAGGAATGCGAGTTCAACAGACTTCAGGCGTCATTACTCTCGATCAGACCAAATACATCGAGAAATTAATTCAAAAGTTCAGTATGTCAGATGCTTTATCGGTCACTACACCTTTGGAACCCGGCCTAAAGCTTGCCTTGCCAGAACCTCAAGACGAAGTCACAGATGTTCCTTACCAAGAACTTATCGGCTCAATAATGTACATTGCAATAGGCACTAGACCTGATAGTTCTCATGCAGTGTCATACCTTTCCCAATTCAATGCACATTACGGGGGAGTACATTGGAAAGCCGCTAAGCGAGTCCTAAGGTACCTCAAAGGATCTAAAGATTTGAAGCTTCAATACAAAAATAATGGCCAAACATATCCAACAGCCTATGTAGAAGCCGATTACGGCAACAACCTTATAGATCGAAGGTCTTACACAGGATTCGTCTTCATGATGAGTGGATCCCCAATATCATGGGAAGCACGCAAGCAGCGCACAGTCGCGCCATCAACTACAGAGGCCGAATACATGGCTCTAGCAGAAGCTTGCAAGGAGACAATTTACCTCAAAACTCTCATCAAGGAAGTATTCGCCGTCACGCATCCCATCATCATACATACTGACAATCGAAGCTCATTAAAACTGGCACACAACAACACTTATCATGCTCGCACAAAACATATTGACATAAAACACCATTTCATACGCCACTCACTTACACTACACAATATCCTCCTGAAATACATTTCCACTAACGACATGATAGCGGACATTTTGACCAAACCTTTACTAAAATTAAAACATTCAAAATGTACATATTTACTAGGTTTAGGTTAGATATGTAAAGTGGAAATATTATAGGAGTGTGTACATATAGTGATAATTTGGTGTATGTTATTCGTTTAGTGTTTTATACGATTTTAGTTTTTTGTGTACAGTTTAGGCTTTGATACTATCTTATATAAAGGGTGTTCCCATTGCGGGGGAGTGTTGTAACTTCAATGATAACACTGTACCTGGCAGCTTTTCTTTTAGTTCTAAGTTTAAATATTGTTTAGTATATGACACACCCTGTGACATACTACTGTCAAAAAAAAGTATTTTCCTGCATGTTTGTCTCTTTACATAATATAATCTAATCTATTATCTGAAGGGCTTTTAATCTTTCCAAAGTGCCAAGCTATACATACTCTCTAACAGGTACACCTCTGCCTAACCCTTCGGGGAATACAGGCGTGATGTTAAATTATGTTATGATTTAGGATAATATTTATCAAAATATACTTACAAGCCTCGTGGCACGTGACTACTTTTTCTAAATCGTCAAAGTGGTAGTAGTCATAGCCCGAGGTCCCGAGAACTTCGAATGGTAGGTAGCCGATGATGGGCGGGGCGCGGTGGTCCAAAAACAGGAATTTCCATTCGAGACTATGTCGGGATATGAACTCGTTGCGGCTGGAGTCGACGAGCGACACGTCGCGGATCAGCAGAGGGGTGTAGAGCCGACCAGTGCATACGAACAGTAACCTGACAAACACGAACATAATCAACCTCTATATTATATGCAACAATAATAATATTAGTGTCTCCACACATATCTGGGACTAGAACTTCTGACTGCGTGCCATCTGGGTGTTGCATTCCGAGGATTTGAGGCGGAAAAAGGTTGCTTACAATAAATTTGAATGAACTTGTTACACATATCAGGCATATTTCATTTTCCGTGTTCTACATAGGCATTACTACCTCTAAACTCGTATTCGTGTTCCTGTTACGCGGAAAAGGAAATCCGGGCTCCAAGCCTTGTCTACTCCTATCAGCGCTCCATGCTCCAAAAAAGAAATGACGTGGACAGCCCTATGAAGATGGAGGATGTTTTCTACTTAGTAGGTTTAGATGCAATGGTTTCCTAGCCGCTTTCAGTAATATTCTTACCTTGATTCATGATCCGGGTTGTAACTAGGCATCTGATCATTATCAAGTGGCTCCAAGTTTGTTCCTGAAAATACAATAGAACATTTCCAAAGCGGCAAGCGGCGGTAACTTGGGGATGTGCTCTGATTATTGTTTATGGTTTATACAGCAAAGTATAAATACATTTAATGATTGAATTTGTCCGAAAACATTAAAGTGGGTATTATTAAATATCATATTTATCTTTTGATCGAAACTTGGGCTATTAGTTTGAAAGTGATAGGAAGAAAATATACATAAATACTACTCACGAAAATGACCATTGAATACAACAAGTTCATATGTGGCTTCATCTCTGAAGTCCAATGCTTTTCTTTTAAGATGACACTGGAAGCGGAGTTCGTTTTCTACAACAGATAAAACTTTGATTTGATCGCACGTCCTCTAAGAATTAAGTACTGTGATCTAGGGTTTTTAACTGTTTACGATGAACACACATACAGCCATATTATGGAAGGTAGGTACAACATGGCCATAGTTCCATACCTTCAAAGAGATTTTGCTTATTATGAATGTTAGGTGAAATATTATAGTGATTAGTTGGCAATAAAAAAGGTCAGTCAAGTAAATGAAATCGTAAGTAGCTTGTATTTTACGGTCAAATAACACAGTTGCGTTTATTTGTGTAAACATAACGAATACACAAGTCAAGTGAACATAATATCACAACAATTTCACTCGCAATGCGATTCCGGATCAATTCTTGGAAATAAAATACACAGGAGCGCACAGGCAACTGAAGGAACACGGGTGGGTTTTAGTCAGTAAGAGTTACACGCCCTCCCGCGCCGCCCAGAGTGGGAGAAGTCATTTGATGATTTACAAAAAAAAAAAAAGAAAGGATAACATAACAGGCATACGTAGGTATTATTTTAATGATACTTATCCTACCTTTTTTATAATTAAAAGAAAACGCTAAAATAGTGATATGTTTCTACTATTTCATCCTACTAATATTATAAATGTGAAAGTTTGTGAGGATGGATGGATGGATGTTTGTTATTCTTTCACACAAAAACTACTGAACGGATTTGGATGGAATTTGGAACACATAAAAATAGTTTATAACTTGGATTAACACATATGATACTTTTTATCCCGCTAGTGTGTTCAGGTGGGATAAATTCCGACCTCAGCGCGGGCGAAGCCGCGGGCAAAAGCTAGTACTGTATATAATATGATAATTTTCTTAACGCGAAGCAACCATCACTGGCGTCAGTCAAAAAATTACTTTAACATCAACCCACTTTAATTTACTTTAATAACAACATACAAAAGATCAGTGTAAATACTTTAGACCTTTAATTATATATTTTATCTCTTAAATCATGACAAACACACAAGCAAACTGAGCGCTTTGCAATTCAATTCGAAGGGCATTACGACCGAGTACGAGATTCATTTGCACAGCAAACCCGGACGCCATATTTTTTTAATTCGCAGTAATGTTGCTTTCGCTATGTACCTACTACACAGAAAATGTGATTTTATATGAAAAAGTAGACTTCATACAAAACTTGGCTTCATACTACCCGGTTTATTAAACCAACCAATATAATGCAGATCCACGTCAACTTTCATTAAATCTATACTAATATAATAAAGCTCATTAAATCTATACTAATATAATAAAGCTCATTAAATCTATACTAATATAATAAAGCTCATTAAATCTATACAAATATAATAAAGCTCATTAAATCTATACTAATATAATAAAGCTCAAGAAGAGTTTGATTTTTGTTTGAACGCACTAATCTCTGGAAAGACGAGGGGAGGTTAAAAAGTTCGCGGAATGAAAAGGAAAGGAGGTGAAATTAAACATAAAATTATTTTTCCCTTTCAATATATTTTCTATTAACCCTAATAAACTTCTAAGACCTTTCAAATAATTTGTTTATTAAAAAGTCCTCCCATCCCCACTCTAACCTCTCCATTCCGCGAACTTTTTGACCCATCCTCGTACCACCAGGACTTGAAAAACTCTGGTTTTGCATATGATAGCCCAATTCTTGAGGAAGGCTATTTCACATCACGATATCACCCTTAGGAACCGAGCAAAAAGAAAAATAGAAAGAACGCTAAGCAAAAATGAAGTAATAGCACGGGCGGGCGATGCGATGCGACGCGGTGGGTCAGGGCTCGGGGAACAAGTAATTTCAGGCGAACGAAGTCGCGGACAGAAGCTAGTAAATAGTTCTTTTTTACCCAACTTTCAATAATAGACAGCCCAAAGGCAATATATCAATATTAAATTGAAGCGAAGGTTATTACACAAAGCAGGTCAGAGATTCATTCAACAAATACAATCTAGACACAATAGTATCTACATCATTTTGGTATTGTGCCCGAGCAAGAGCTCTTTAAATGATACCTAAATTGGTCAAATGCACGAGACACTAACAATGTACATAAACATATACAGTCTCTATGCTCTAGATTATATGAGGTCCCTGTTACGATTGAATCAAACTGCACCTATAACATAACATCCTGTCTGTATTCCCGAAGGGTTAAGCAGAGGTGTACTATAGTACACCCACATTTCGCCAGTTTAGTTTAAGTCCCATGTAACAGGGGCGAACCTGTTGCCATCAACCGGGCACAAATCCAGACTTCGGGCTGCTACTGAGAGATCCCAGATGGAAAAGACCAATAAAACTTGGCGCGACCCTGGAATCGAACCCATGACCTCATGCTCAGCACCATAAGTATATGAATAATCTCCCATAATCTGTATTTTACTGTGTGTACATAAATAATAAAAATAAATATATTATTAGGTTGGGGAAAAAGTTTCTTCGCATTTTTTTAAGAAAATTCAAAACATTTTTTAATATAGTTTATTTACATTTAACTAAAGTATGTAGGTACCATTTTGTTCGATAACTTTTTGCCATCTTGTAGGTAGGGACATGATCCCATTGCTATAGAAATTTTGGGACTTCTGATCAAAAAACCGCGACAAGTGGTTTTGGCAGGCCTCTCGTGATGTTAACCTGACACTACCTAAAGAATTCTGAAGAGACCGAAACAGGTGGAAATCTAAAGGTGCAAGGTCAGGACTATACGGCGGATGCATTAACACCTCCCAGCCAAACTCTCTTAATTTTTGCTGAGTGGCTAAAGATGTGTGAGGTCTAGCGTTATCATGATGAAAAACCACACCCCTTCTGTTGATATATCCGGCCACTTTCTCTCAACTTCTTGCTTTCATCTCATCAGTTGTTCGCAGTAGAGTTCATAATCGATGGTCCTGCCTGGTGGTAACAGCTCATAATGAATAATGCCCTTCCAATCCCACCACACACACAGCATCACCTTGTTGCGAGTTAACCCGGTTTTCGCCACAGTCTGTGAAGCCTGACCGGCCTTTGACCACGACCTTTTTCGCACGTTCTTGTCCTACCTGATCCACTTTTCATCACCAGTTATCAGCTTCTTCAAAAATGGTTCAGTTTCATTACGTCGTAATAAAGAATCACAAATGAGTACACGGTTCATTAGGTTTCTTTCAGTGAGCTCGTGAGGTACCAAAATATCGAGCTTTTTTGTGTACCCAGTTTTTTTCAAATGTGCCAAAACTGTTTTGTGGTCAATTCCCAGTTCTTCAGTTACGTCGTAACTACTGATATGCCGATCTTGCTCCACTTTTTCAAAAATGGCATCCATTTAATCCGTAAACGGGCGACCAGAGCGACGTGCATCTTTGACATCAAAATTTCCGGATTGAAAACGCTTAAACCAAATTTGTGCTACTCTCACAGACACTGCACTAGGTCCATAAACATCGCAATTTTTTTTCGCGGCTTGCGTTGCATTTTTACCTTTTTTGTAGTAAAATTTTAAAATGTATCGAATTTCTTCATTAGATTCACTCATCTTGACAGTACGAAAAACAAATGAAAATCACACATTTTCCTAATTTGAATTTGGAATTATGTTCTTTGAAATTTAAACTTTCAATGATACCAAAACCAGCCAGATACAAATAGTATAGCCAAAGAGATTTTATTAAAAGTTCATACATACTATAATGCGAAAAGACTTTTTCCCCAACCTAATATGATGATAGTAACTTTTCTAAATACTAAGATCCGAAATGGCATTACTGTTGAACATAATGGCAATGCTTGGCATACGTATCGCTATGGCGCTGAGCCTTTCATTCGCAAGAGCTTTTATTTTATGCTTACTTAATAACTATGTTTAAAATAAAACATTTGCAGTTAGTAATGGCTACTGATAAGAATATGTTTGATAAACCTTCGAATAAAGCCCAATCCACACAGGTTCGGGTCGGAGCTTCGAGACCTGTCGATAACCAGTGAATTTTTTTATTAAAAACTTATATCTTTCCCGTCCCATAAGAGACCCTGACCCTAATATGTGTGGATGTGGATAGACCTGTAAGAAATGAGATTTGTACAGATCTTTTAATTTTATATTAATAATGAAGGTTATACCGTCCTTATGGCACGCAGTTGACGCAATACAGAAACATGACATTAACGCAAGCTAGCATAAGCATTTCTAAATACGATTACGTAACCAGAGGTTTAAGTCGTAGTTAATTCTTTAAATTATTGAGTCCAGATCAAAAACCTGGTTTATTACTGATTGCGTAATCTGTGTGGAAGTATAATTTAAAAGAAGTCTTCGTATTTCTTTGTTCAAAAATACCTTTGAAAAAAACTTCATCCAAAGTTTGTTTGTAACAAACTTTGGATCGAGATTTTTGTAAAGATTTGAAGTTTCTGTATTTTCTGCTACACAATCAGTTGAGGAATTGCTTTTATTCATCTGATTAACGGTAGTTTTTCTTTTGCAACTATAGAATGTATATACATGTGTTACTATTATTTATAATAAGTATTCAATTTTTAATTCAATTATAAACCAGCACCCCAATTACGTAACACATTCTATCATAATTCGAAGGATTATGAAGGAAATTTATTATCCACTGTTTAAATATCAAAATGAGTGGCAATGTCATCGTAAATGTGTTACACAATTACCCGCTGACTTCTATAGAAACACGTGGCCTTTTTGGCGTGTTATACCAACAAAAAAAAACGATTTTTTTGTTATGTATTGATACATACCTTTACCGGGAGTTGTGTTCATTGGGTCAGATGAACTCCCAGGATTCTGCAACAGATTGTATAAACTTGGCCGATCTTCTTCACATGCCAAGTCAAATATGCTTTTATTGACTATGTCACCCTGCAAATAAAAGACAAAGTTAATTATTATGTTTGAATTCAGTATAAAACACAACAAAGAATAAATTTAAAAATATTTTAAGACTTAATATGACAATAAATTTATGTCAAAAATATAAATATGATAATAAAAACTTACTGGGTTGTGACCCAACAAAGATGTGATGCTTTCTGATACATAGAAGATTTGACCTGTGGCTGAGAAAACCATTACAAATCCTTCCAGAGCCTCCAACACTAAATATGTAAACTCTTCATTTGACAAAAATGCTGGCTTCCAATCCTCTTGGACATCATGAGCTCTTGATCTAACAGTAATTTCTAGAACAAAATTACAATAGTAAAATAGATGATAAATACAACTATTCAAATTCATTCAATCTGAAACTTTCGGAAGGGGAAATAAGTGTTCTCAATTAATTCACATATTTTTTTCTTTATTTACAAGTGTACATATAGTTTTTGTTTGTAGGATGTTTAATGAAACACATGACTAGATGAATGAAGAATATAAATGTGGATGGATAGATAGTGTGAGGAATGTTATGAAATTAAAGGGAGTGAATGATAGAGTGATGGTTGTTTGGGGAGAAGGGAAGAAGGAACGCCAACCACAAGTAACATGGGACACGAGCACGGATATGATGATGGGAGACGCGGGGGGGAGGGGGGGGGGGTTAAAACCTCAAGCCATGAGAGCCCTTTAAAAAAAAAACCATCGGCACCTATTTTCTGTAAACTATACAAAGTAAATATACAGGTTATAAAGAAGCCGAGGAGGGAGGCAACAACAACCGTTGCCCCCCCCCCCCCCCCCCCCGTTATGATGATATTGTTTGTTTTTCCTTTCATTTGATTCGCGTGTACCTCAAGTACGTGAGAATCTATAATCAATCATCGGACAGTGCCATCTGCTCTGTTGTCGTTGTTGTTGTCATCATTTTTGAGACTAATGGCCAATACGTGCCCAACCACTTAAATTCGTGCACCCTAGCTTTATCTTTGTTTGGGGCACAACAATATGCAAGTATATTTTTTTTAAAGAAATAACTAGCTTTATTAATTTAGTACCTAGAAAAAAAAATTGAGTGGAAAATGCAGTCCACTTACTACTACTACGTTCTAAAATCCCTTAGTTGCTAACTTCTAATGTGTGGAAGTAAAAATATGGGTCTTCGTTTTACAAATCCGACATCCTGGAATAGACCACAATCCCGAATATCATCATTCAGACGCATTTCTGCGTCTGTCTACCAACTACAAGGACTAAAAAATATTTATTTGCAGATAACATAGGTGTTACCAGTAATGTAAAAGTTAGTATAACGTAAAACAAAAAATAAAACTTAATAGAACAAATTTTAAATAAATACACACACTACTAAACTAGAGGTATGCACCTTAAAAGAATATATTTTCTTTATTGCATAAATTCTTGTAATGTATAAAAACATTTGTCGAAAACCATCTATGCAATTACATTTTAAAATATTTAAATGTTATTAACAGTGATCGGAGTAGGTAGATTGAACTGGGGTCATTGATCCGAAACGTATATATTACTATGGACATTCCTCCGGAATTGGTGGATTATTAAAAAAATACCGGAACTTATGTAGGAATTGTATTCTGCCAGAGTGGAAGGAGTCATTTGATGATTTGCCATCCTCAAAAAAAAGGTAGGAATTGTAATATAATGAGCAATTTTATTCTTTATTATTCTTCCTATTTTTTTTTTGTCACGATTTGACAAAACCCAACGACCAATCAGAACAAAGGATCATGGGTGGTACAATAACCGGTTATCAGAACAATGCGTACGCCCGCCGACGACATGCCAGGTAGTTCACTCGTTTACTTCGGTTCGTAGAGTTCGCATCTTTGTTTGTTACTGTGTTGTGAAAACGTTACTTGACCCTGGCTTGTGTACATACTGACTTCTGGAATCTGCTCTAAACCACGATTTGGCTCGAATATACGGACTCAGATTTTTCACTATTGAATTGGATCTACATATTTAAACCAAGCTTTGGTAAGTAATAATTTACTAGTTACAAGGAGTATAAAGCATGTTTGGATGTACTATAAGAATATTTTTAGTATTGTGTTTGTTTGCTTAACCCGCTGAACATACCATGAGTCTTAATATTGTTAAATCTTTAATAGAGTATGAACCAGTGAGCTTAGTGCGAAACAAAATTATGATATTCTAGTAATGTAGTCGCAATTCAGCTAACTCCACTATTAACCGACATTTTACTGGAATCCGTATATAATTTGAGTGCCTTATTCAGGTTTCTTTTGTTTTTTGGGTACTAAAAAACAACATCATCCGACATTTTGTAGCGGCGGCCATCTTGAATATTAATTTTGTATAGTGCACAATATTCTACTTAACAAGCCCTTTCATTTGATACCCATATTGACGGGATTGAAAAAAAACTAAGTTGTCCGCCATCTTGTAGCGGCAGCCATTTTGGATTGACAATAATTTTGAATATACATAATTGTATTGTCACCAGAATCAAAGGCGAATACCAAATTTTAGATCAATCGGTTGACAGGAAGAGGGTGAAATTTCAATGACTAAATTTGATCCACGAAATATAAAACAAACGGAGTAAGCTAAATAAAACCGTTTAAAAACAACAACTACTAAATAAAATGTAATTTTTTCATGTCTTTGTTTTAGGTGATATACGAGGTTCCATCTCTTCAACAGAGTTCAGATATGGCAAACGTCAAGGCTGAAACTGTAGAAAAATGGACATCCGGTCATCCCGAACTACTTTACGATCACGCTAGTGGTACAATATACTGTTCAAAATGTGAAAGCCATTTGAAAACCATAAATAAAGGAAACGTTAAAAGACATATCGAAGGAGCAGTACACCAGGGAAAGTATAAGCGGCCCGAAGAGGAATTTTATTTCGATCTTATAAAATTTCTCATTTTGTGCAATATTCCGTGGTCTCAGATGAAAAATACTACTTTTCAAGATTTCTTTAAAAAATATATGTGTAGTACCTGTTGTTGTACGTGTCCTAATAATCGTACTCTGCCAGATGAATCACAGTTACGGAAAGTTTACTTGGACAAGTTTTTTAAGAATAAAATCAATTCGATTCGGCAGAATTATAAAAATGAGAAACTATGGATATCACTAGATGAAACGACAGACTTTTTAGGTCGCTATATAGTCCATTTTTTAATAAAACCATTACATCCTAGCAATTTGACTAGACCTTATTTGGTAGCATGTAAAATGCTAACTGTAGTTAATGGACAAACAATCACGCAATTTGTGTTGGAATGTTTGGAAAACTTTTGGGAAGATTCTTTTGAATCGAATGTAGGTAACATTCTTGTCCTCTGCACTGATAGCGTTGCATATATGCTGTCTGCAGGACGAAATTTAAAACAATAGTTACCTGAAATGAAACACGTAACATGTTTGGCGCACTCTCTTCGTCGCGTATCTGAGCAAATTAGGTTAGAATATCACGATGTTAACATTTTAATAGCAAATGTTAAAAAGGTATTTTTGAAAGCCCCAAGTAGAGTCAAAATTTTAAAAGAAAAATTATCCAGATTTGCCGCTACCTCCCCAACCAGTTGTTACAAGATGGGGCACTTGGTTAGAGGCAGCATTTTATTACGCTCAAAACTTTGAAAAAATAAAAGAAGTACTATCTTGTTTAAGCAGCTCTGATGCGGTATCTATTCGAGAGGCAAAAAATATTATAGAAAAAGAAAATTTAAAAGAAGATTTAAATTACATTAAAGACAATTATTTTATAATTCATTTGTCTTTAAAAGAATTGCAAAAGCATAATTTATCGTTGACAGATTCACTTTTAGCATTTGACAACGTCAGAGATGCTATAAATCAGTGCAATTCAGAAAATATAAAAAATAAAATAGAGCGTGTTATGGAACGAATCCCAGATTTAGACACACTTAGAGTAAATAGTGAGGCCATTGAAAAAAATGAAGCACATAATTTAATACCTTTTTTTAAATTTGCTCCTTTGACATCGTCAGATGTAGAACGGTCTTTTTCCATTTATAAATGGACTTTAGATGTTAAAAGAAATAGGTTGAAAATAGAAAATATAGAGAAACTCATAGTTATATATTTTAATTGTAAAGATCAGGATTACCAGGATGCTAACATTGTAATCGATGAAGATTAAAAATGTGAATAAATGTAAAATGTACATATTTAACAATAAACAATGTTGATTTTTATCTTTTTTATGTATTCTACCCCTTTTTTTTGGTGCTAAAATCATGAAATGAGTCCTCTCGCCCAGAGTGAAACGGGAGGGACTGTCAGACTTCACTGACTAAAATCAACCTGTTCCTTCGTATGCCCTTTACGTTTCAGAGTCGTGGTGCATTCTTAAAACAGTCTCACGACCCCAGCAGGCATTGGCCCTCTATGGGGCCCCGTCATTTATTCTACCCTTAATGTAAATTACCATGACCACTATGAAAATATTTAAATTTAAGTGCAACAATTTATATCTATCTATAAAAGATCTAGCTATCTAGCTATCCTAGGCTAAAAATAAAAAATAAATATTAAAGCTTCGATCGGAATTCGATTGTTTTTATTATTCAACAGATAAATAATGAATTAATTTAGTTTTGATACCTTCCTTTAAATTTTGAATTGAGTAGTAATAATATCACTACCAACATTAACAATATTTAATTGAATCCGGAAATACCGGAATTACTTTCCGGAAAAATGGCTTATCCATGTTATTCTTTCTGTGTGCATTTATGATACAAGTACTAAAAATCAATCTACCTACTCCGATCACTGGTTATTAAGTACTTAATTTATAAAAAAACGTAATGCACATTAGATATACTATACAAAACTTAATTGATGCTAACATTTTTTCAATGGTACCATTATTTCTTTTTCATCCACAATTTTACATTAACAATTTCAAAACCTGTCTCAAATTCTGCATTAACTAACAAGTTTCAGAAACAAAAACAAAATGTGACTACGACCCTTAAACATACCTTGGACTGATGACCATGTACAACAGAATATGCGGCCTCGGTAACATCAGAGGTGAGCTAATTCTCAACACACACAGCTCAGACAAACCAAGAACCTGCGCCTACATACCCAAAGAAATTCCTCCCATACCACGCCCTCAAATCTGTTCCAGAGACCTGACAGCTGCCAGGCTCCAGACCGAAGGTGACTTCCAGATGTTGTACTGGCCTCAGTATGCATGCCTGGCGAGGACGCAAACTGCCCGCCGCAAGAGATGGCCGACCTGGTACAGCACTGCGAGCGCGCCTAACTAGACCTGATCATCTGCACCGACTCGAACGCCCACCACCCACTCTGGGGCAGCAACGCACCTAACTCAAGCAGAGAGGTACTATCCACCTATTCATTCTCTACTAACCTTAACATTGTAAACCGTGGCTCAGAACCCACTTGGGTCACAGTCCGAGGATAAAAGACTTAACGCTTATTAGAGAAACCGCGAAAGACGACATCACAAACTGGCACGTATCAGACGAGCCCTCTTGCTCAGCCCATAAAAGGGTCCGCTTCACACTAACTACTAACACAAGAAAACCCGCACAGAGCTCATAGCCTCCCTATTAGCAAAATCGAAATACACCGTGACAAAATTATCAGAATACCTAACCAAAGTATACCATGCATGCTGTAAACTAAGGGTGCCACAAACCAAGAGCGAGAGGATGCCCTGGTGGAACACTGAACTTAGTAAACTCAGAGATGCACTGCGGAAGCAATTCAACAGAGCTAAAAACACTAGACTCCCGGACGACTGGGAGCTATACATAGATACCCAATATATATACAAAAAGCGGAACTGCCAGAAGAACAGCGTGGCGGAAATTCTGTGAATCCATGAAGACAAATAATGAAGCCGCGAAGGAAGATCCTATCAACTGAAAAGGACCAAACTTTCGGCGCGCTGAAAAATCCCGATAACTCACATACTAACCAACCATGAAACAAGTAAGGTATTTCTCGAGACTCACTTCCTAGACTGAAAACTCCTACAGGGCAGGAGTTGGGAGGTTGAACCAGAATGGACCGTAACGGATCAAGACTGGTCTAAAGCCCATAGTATAGTAACAGAAGACCGGATAAAGTGGGATATCAATACCTTTCAGCCATATAAGTCCGCAGGGCTGGATGGCATCTTCGCAGCCTTATTACAGTGGAGGGTAGATCTGGTCTACCCTCCACTGTAGTAAGTCAGATGATCTACTAGTTCATCTGACACCATGGCTGGTGGAGCTCTATCGAGCCTGTATGGCACTCAGATACATATCTCTCACATGGCGGGTAGTGAAAGTTTACGCCATAGAAGCCAGAAGACTTACGGACACCCATATAAGTATACCAGCTCCGGATCTAGAGGGAGGGAGCCAAACGGAGGCCCGTGCCCCGCGCAAACTTCAGGGGGCGGCAAATTCAAGCGCGGCCTGGCAGAATAGTGCACCACCCAGCGCACCGCAACTTCGCGATAAATGAGATGCGCAGCACTTAGTTCACTGAGAGTGCCGCACTGAGGAAATCGCTACGTTATTAGCGTAGGCATAGGTCGTCAAAAGGCGAGAGCAAATTGCGGGGGCGCAGTTAAATTCTGCCAAGAACTCTCCGTTTTTAAAGCACATGCTCCAATTTTATTTGGCGAAATAAAAAAGGCTAGCTTTCTATCTCTTTCAACATAGCTATGCCGCGGCAAACCAGATGCGAATGAGCGCCTCTGTGATCAAAAACTTAGGGAAAAATCTTTTATTTTAGAAATATACTTCGGTTAGAGGGAGCGCTTGGGGTCCCGCCCTTTCCGACAACTGCAAGTGCAATGGCGACACGATTTCCTTTATTTTTTTACCACAGCGCTGTCGCCCCGGTTGGATTGGAGCATTATCGATAAACTTAATACTTACTGTTGGTGGCAAAATATTCGAGCTCGCTTCAGCCTACCGACTCTTACTCCTTAAAACTATTATGTATAAGTCGATTAAGTACTTATAAATGTAACCAAAAATCTAACATTTTTACGCTCGCTTCGCTCGCTTGTGTATTCTGTATTTTTTCATTCGTTTTAAGCTTTTCCTGCATAAGAATCGAGTCTCGCGATCTTAGCAATCGAAAATCATGAGAAGACAATCAGGTTAACATTATGACAAGGCCATCAATTTTTTTGCAGAACAGAAGGCTCCAAGAGTTAAATTGTAATTCTAATCCATACGTTAAGTTATGAGTTAAGTTTGTTTTTTGAACACGCTAATCTGTGGAATTAGCAGACGGATTTGAAAAATATTTTTGCTGTTGATAGCCTAATAGGCATGATGACAGATTTTGAAAAATTATCCTATAATGCTATGAATAACATATTTCTGCACGAATTAAAGGTTTAGCAGTAAAAAAAATATTTATATTTATTAAATATTATGCAAAAAAAAAAAAAATATAAGATTGTATATGTCATGGCGTCGCTTGTGATGTCACGTTTGAGTAAACACAACGTAAACGCTAGACACTCATTGAGTAATTTCGTTATTTTGTGTTATTTAATATGAATTCGAAAGGTTGTGTGCGGTTCCTCAGTGTGGTAACACATCAATAAAAACTCCGATTAAGCTATTTATGTTCGTTCCAAAAAAGAAAACAATAAGAGATAAGTGGCTTCAACTTGCAAGGCGGGATTCAACAGCAATATTGCCTAGTACTCACCTTTATTTTTGTGAAGATCACTTATACGTAAGTTTTTATTTGAATTTGTAGATTCTAAAATAGTATGTGTTATATTATTATTACTTTTTTGAGGTTAGGTTTCATCTCGCAATATCAACTCATGATAATAAGTATTTTATTCAAATTTCAGTTGCCAAATGATATGGAAAATGATATGGAATATCATTTGATGGGATCGGTGTCAGTGGCATGAAACCGGGGTGTATGCCCAGAAAATTTGAATCTCAATCAGATAGATGAAAACGAACATCTAATGCTACAGAACGACCATATATTCTCAAAAAACAAAGAAAGACATTGATTGAAGAATGTGAGAAAGATTTAGAAAAAAGAACTGCTACTACAAAACAGTTGGAACTTGGAGAGACTTCATCTGGAAGTTCAGGCACCTTGCATAATCAATAAAGAAATTATACAAACTATATGACATGTCTTTATTTTGTAAGCAATGTAGCAAACTTATTGCACCCATCGCCTCATAGTTTCATATTGATGGAAAAATCATATCACATATTTGTATTAGTTGTGATTTTTTGCTGTTAAAATATACTTATCTCGAAATCTCAAAAATTGATTTTATTGAATAAATACTTGATAAAACACTATCAATAAAAACATGAGTGACATGAACATGAGTTCTTAATGTTTTTTTTTTTCTTTTTCGGTTTCGCAAGCTTTTATAGAAAATAATTCACAAGATGCACATAAGACAGCGGATAAATCAACTCAAGTACACATGTCATGACATATAAGTTCAGAAGTAAAGCCATCCAAACATGATAATAACATATAATATATATATAACACATCCATTCATTATTTTATGATTGTTTGTTAATTATTACCTATTTAATGTACTTACATGGAAGTTTTGACATTTCAAAATTCCGCTGAACAAAAGTCTTTAGTTGAAGCCAAAAACTCTCCCAACATCAACAAATCGATTCTAGGCAAATGAGCGCTGTTTGCCTTAGTAAATCCTTGTTCCATGCCTCGCGTTATTTCACTTTTGTTTTAATAACACCAAATTCAGTATAAACAAAATTAAATCGTAAATAAAATCACAGGATATCAAACAGTGCTATTACCGAAGTTCTTTTGTTTACTCAAAAGTGACGTCAGTCGCTCTGATTGGTGTTCAACATATCATGGCGGATAGCCGTATTTTCAAATTTTATTTTATCAATATAATTAACGAATTCAATCTTGATAAAAAAAAAAATGCGCGTTTTGATTGACTATGACTCAAGTTTTATTAAAAAAATACATAATATTAGTGATTTTTAGTTACTGTCATCATGCCTATTCTTGAGGAAGGTTATAGGCCATTTAACATCACGCTACCACAATTACAAGCTGAGCAAAAAGAAAAAAGTCAGAAAGAACGTTAAGTGTAACAAAGTAATAGTATGATAATTTATAAATGCTTGACATGTCCATGTACTTATATCTAAAAAAATAAGGCTTCATGGAAAAGGTTAAAGGATTGGCGGGGCGGGGATCCGCAGACGGCAGTTTTAGCCCCACCTCGAAATAATTCTTGATCCGGGGCTAATGTATACTGTCCGACAGTGCGTCAGTTCCCCAATCCGTAGGGAAAAAATATACTACCTCGTGACAAAACATTAGAATGTCACAATGCAATGAACGAGTAACCGTATCTAACTGCAACACAGTAACATATGACGAACTAGCTAGGAGAGCATCCAGCACGTCAGTCTGTGGACCCAAACGTATTGTACCCATCCCCTTCAATCAGCTATGCTGGTGGCTACAGGAGTTCGTGTGCAAGCGGATAGCTGGTGGACCTCGACACGGGAGTGCAGGTAGTCCAAGGAACCTATGCTAGGCTAAGACTACAATCCTGTCCAGGTGTTTATTATACCTGGACAGGAACAGCCTGCACCTGGTGACGGGGACCATCATGAGACACTGCTCATTAAACAAACACTTCCACACAATAAACATAAGAGACAATCCTCTGTGCAGGGCTTGCATGGAGGCTGAGGAATCTATTGTGCATGTGCTCTTTGAATGCACAGGCGTCACCCAGATTAGAATAGGAACCCTCTGGGCATCAAAATCTTTCAGAGAAGTTCCAAACACAGATTCCAAAAACAGACCTAAACAAAATCCCTTTTCTGTAAGCGTTAACACCAACGGAAAATCAAATTGTTTGGAGTTGACATTAGCTTAACATGTAACATTATGTGTCCTTTCCACACTTAATGTCAGAAAAGTTTATGTCTAGGCCCCCTGGAGACTTAATCAACTTCTGAATGTAGGTGTGCTGGTTAGAGTAACTACCGACGGCCACCATGGCCCACCTGAAGGACTAAGTGCGGAAACCAAACCCTCTAACATAGAACAAACCATGCACTTTCTCCAAATGAGTGTTATAATGTAGCTTATTAATTATGGGTTACCTAGATAGCAGGAAGTGGGAGAGATGCTGGTTCTCATGTTTCAATGTTGACATATTGGTACAGTTATCAATTTTGATTTAACTGCAATGAGTGCCTGTGGGTTTTTTTTTAACTTTTCCCTACATAATAATAATTCGTCTCACAATGTACTTATTACACACATTAAGTATGTCTCAGCATAAAAGAGTAATAATCATAATTTATGTTTTTATGAAAACATCAAGGTGACTTGACATGACTTCCCATTACAAAAATACTAACTTTGAGAATTGGACATAGGAAAAGGATGGTACTTACCATTATGGTTCTTCAAAAAGGATATTGTGGATTTGAGAACAGTTGATTTGTCCATCTTCCGGTTGTTAGTGGACACCATAGCACTGAGCTCATTGACCAGCAAGTTGAAATGGTCTCTACGCTTCTTCTCACTCAAGTTACGAGTCCTCCTAACCAAAACAATGCGAGAATGTTTAAATATACTTAACTAGTAATGCTTTTAAATCTTTAAGCCATTGTTGGGTAGTTATTAAGCACATCATAATTTTACATTTATTCATTGTTCCATAACAAAAAATTGTTTTATTTAAATATAAGTCAGTTTGTTTAGAGTATAGATACGTGTTAGCAGCGTATTTTAATGAAGCTATATACCTTTTCGTATCATCCTTATCATCCCCGTCGTCGTCCATGGTGCTGGCACTTATGTCTGAAGTCAGCACTGGTTTCCAATCAATCTTTATGGTTTAGACATCGCAATGGCGAAACGTTCCACCAGACAGCAGGTAACAGGGTCGAGCGCCGACTGAAATCAAATTAACACACCAAACTTCCGCGATAATCGAGCTATCAACTACGACTATTCTTCCTCAATACTAACAACGGTAGTATTAGTCTGATAATAGCACAGCGTTTCGATTGATGCCATCAAGATACAATAAAAGTACGATGCATTTGTGAATAGGTAATTGGAAAATGAATACTGTGTACCAAGCACAGTGTCAGATTTGTTGTCGATAACTATTTACAAATGCAACACTTATCAATCACATTACGCACCCAAGTTATGAATAGTTCACAGATTACTGAATAGTTGCACAAAAAGTTCAAAACACGAAACACGTAACACGAATTAAATTCAACGCGTTTACGAAAATTGTGGCTAAAACGAACAACTTCTTAAAAAAAAAACTATGTGTGATTTTGCTGTGCTGCACAGACTACTGTATAGCTAATTACCTACGCTGTGGCCATAGTTATTATACTCTTTGGCTGTGGCTGTGCTGTGGTGCGGATTCGATTTCGCACATTTCACATTCGCTTATACACTCGCACGAATTGCCATAAACACAACTTTTTTTTGTGTGACACGGTCGCGGACAACAGGCTTACGGGGTTCCTATAGGGAGACCTTAGACGATGAATCCGGCTCCTTCAATCCACTGTTGTCAATCTGATTGGCTCAATAAGAAAGAAACTGACAACTTTTGCCAAGGTTATCGCTAGTATCGCTTGACTCACGGAAAATATTGTTAGCTGTCAAACAATACACAAAACTTTTTTCCTTTTATCTTTCGAAGGCATCTGACAAAAAAATGCTGTGTTGTGTTTTAATCGTTTGTTATAAGGTAAGTAATCCTTTTATCACTATACTCTTCTATAGTTAGTATGAAAAAGTGACACGATATCGAAAGTGTTAGAGGGTGATTTATGGAAATGCGTACTTTTCCGTCTGTGTTCGATATTCGACTCTCTTTTCTCAGATGTACAAAACATGACAGCATTCACTCGTCCTTTTTTATAATTTATGGCCATATTTTTTGAGCGTAAAACGCTTTTGCAACATTTCACAGCCAGGAAACGCATAGTTTCTGGGAGAAAAAAGTCCTAAAGGTAAAAAAAAACCAACTTAATTAAGGCGGAACCTTCAGGGTAGCCCGCGAAATTCAAATTTTGTTACGTTTTTTGCAATTTGCAGGTCACTGTCAGGTTATATTTTGATTATAATATGATTCGCGACCGTAACATTCGGCTTTACAGAATTATTATCATTAAATCTCTATAAGTTCATATTACCCTATTGAATGACTATTTCATGAAATCATGACATTTGAGGGCAACTCTAATATATGGAGTTGTATTGCTGATTCTAATGATTATAATTCTGTAAAGCCATATTTGATACGGTTGCAAATCATATTTAGATCATCATACAACCTGATACTGACCTGCAAAATGCAAAAAACCTAATAAAATTTGAATTTCGCGGGCTACCTTGCCGCATACCCATAAGGTGGATGCGCCAAGGTAGCCCGGGAAATTCATTTTTCTTAGGTTTGGTTTGGTTTGGTTTGAGTTGGGTTTGGGTTTTCGGGGTTTTATTTAATGTTTATACTTTATACATCGACAGAGTCGTGGGTACAGATTGTTTTGTATAGATGACATTTTTGAAATGCTAATAAACGACTCTGTCGATCTGCAGACTCATCTTTTACAACGGAATACCTTGTGCAATTGGGTACGCATCATTTGTTTTTACCCGTGTCCCCCTTCACCCGCTAGGACCAAGGGAGTGCAACCAATGAAAAAATCGGCCTCTAATATACTTGATTTGACAGGATGTTTGTCCTCTTTCTTCTTTACAAACCGTAATACCTATAAAGTACATACTAATTCCATGCTTAATACAAACAGCCAAACGAGGAACCATCCACGTTCATCTTCAGAGCTATGCATGGATTAGTAGATGCTATTTATGTTAGTATATTATAGTCTGTGGTACCTACCACAGAATAGATTAAATTTGTAAGTTAGACTTACCAATCTGTGTCTATTTTGATCCAAAACTGACGATAGGCTAAAAGGCCTTAGCAACCGGGCCATAAAAAAAAAGTGACAATGATAATGCCAAAAATATTCATCGTTCAACAGTACAACTTCACTTCAGTTTAAAACATCGTGTTGATGAAAGTGGTCGTTGCGGAGATTTTGTTGCTCTGTCCGTTAAATTCTAGTTACTCGTAAAGATATAGTTTTAAACTTAATATAAGCATGTGGCCAAATCGACGGATGGGGCAATACATTACTCCCCAGGAAATGCAAGAGGTAAGAAAATTAAAAAAACATTGTACCTTGCTTCTCATATTTATACCGGCATTTATGTGTAAATTAAACATGTGGGACAAAAAAAATACTATTGCTGTTACGTAATTTTATATGGCGGAAGGTCCTAGCAAAGCGAGGGAGGCAGGTATTATCTTCGCCACGCGGTCGTTACGTAAGGGAATTATGTAAGGTTGAAAACCAAGGGATGATGGCAGGAAAACAACTGTTAAACAGAACTGTAAGGGAGCGCGCGCAATGCAAATCTGCTGGCGTGTAAACAAGATAAACATAAACACTACGTCGCGGGCGCGGCGCTGCCGTGGCCGGCCGAGGGCAAGCACCGAACCGACGCCAACCTTTGTTCCCACTAAATTGCATAATTATTATTATATAATTTGATTGGTTTTCTGGGCTGCTAATGCGCTTGGAGCAGGCAGGAGTGATGAGCTCGTTCGTGGTTGCTTTGTTACAGTTATTGCGAATTTGGATTGACACATTGATGTCATTTAGTTTTACATAATGTTAATTTTACGTAACAAGTAATAGGTATCTCACTTGAATGGTGGCCCACGATGATCTTGCTTAACATGGGACGGTAATCATAAATATTATTTAAGTAGAAGAAATTTTACTCAAGACATCTCAGTCTAAATTACAGGTTGGTAGGGTAGGCATCCAGCAGGTACCTTGCTTGGATATTTACTTGTCTAATTCAGCGCCTGCAGCAAGTGTTGTTTTCTTTTCGTTGTTTTGTTTTAATACTTTTGTAAGTATTTAAAAATTCAACTTAGGTATTTATTTTTGCGTTATAAACCTAAAATTTGCATCGAACATTTTATTTGATTGACAATGACTGCTAAGTCTTGCACCTTTTTACGGCAAACAGCTGCTGTAGTGACCTTAATAATGTTCATTAGAATAGACCAGGAGCTAGTTCTCATGATGTCGATTCATGCACAATACTTACATTCCAGACTTAACATAGGGAAATTAATTGATAAGCAAATTGACTACGAACTAAAATTTTCCGTATATTCAAATCGCAGATGTCGTTCTTTGACAGTTTTAGGTATGTGAAAAGGCTATATTGTGCTAGATATCTATATGACTGGCTATAACACGAGAAATTGACGTAGGCTGTCAATTGCATAAGCGGGGGATGCGCTAAGGTAGCCCGCGAAATTCAAATTACCTAACTTAGGTTTTTTGCAGTTTGCAGGTCAATGTCTGGTTGAATGTTAGTAAAAATATGACGTGCGACGGAAAAAAATATGTATTTACAGAATTATAATCATTAAATTCATAAATACAACTCACTATACCCTAAGTCATCAATTCAGATAATTTAAGTAAACAAAGAAATGTCATTGTCAAAATGACAGGACAGTGGTACAAAACAATTTAATATTAATTTTTTCTATCTTTTCATTACAGTTAACTATTTATACGAGCTATGCAAACAAAATATCGTAGCCGAACAGTGTTTGTTCTGTGTCGGAGTCGCGGCTTATTATCATCATAATCAGCCCTTTTAAGTCCAAGTTAAAACAAGGAAATATAACAACTAACAACAAGATGAAACAGTTAACACGATGATAATAAAGCACAATTAACAAAGACGCAGCGAATAGTATTATCCGGGAAAAGAAAACGAATGTTGTGAAAAGACGCGACTTTGTAATTATGTCAAACGAAATTTGAGAATGTTGGGAACTCCGGTAGTGTTACCAGTATCATAAAATATTTTATACCACAAAATTTTCTTTTTTTAATAACTTTGTTTAAAACCGAAAACTTATAAAAATTAACACGGTATAATAATTTTTTAATTATTATTTTAAAAATCAGAACTTAAAAGCAAATCTAACCTTGTTTTCCACCATTTTATGTGAATTACCATTAAGACGATATTTTTTTGATCTGTTATCACATTTGTTTACATAAATTATCTGAATTGATGACTTAGGGTATAAGTTCAAATTACCTTATCGAATGGATATTTCGTGAAATCATGACATTTGGGGTCAATTCTAACTTAGAGAGTTGTATTCATGAATTTAATTATTATAATTCTAAGGTAGGTAGTAATAATACCCTATTATTGTCCGCAATAATAATACCGGGACTTCATCGTCGTAGGTTGAGAGTGGAGGACTGGAGGCACCGCAGAAGACAGACTTTGTATGATCAAGTAAGCGAAGACCTACGAATCTAGTTTGAAAAATATAGTTTATTTTTGCGTTTGGTAGGTACCTACTTACATTATTTTATTTAGAGTTTGTTCTGCTTTAGCAGACCTACGTAGGTATAGATAAAAATATATATGCGAAAGATTTCGCGTCCTTGGTAAGTAGGTAGGTACCTTTATGTCAGACGGCAGGTTATTAGCACTCCACTGTTATGCCCGATAAAAGGGACAACAAAAAAATAATGCCCTCACTGACTTCGTGCACTGCAGAAGTGCGGACACGATCGCACACAAATCCTGTCATCTACGTAGGACCTAAGAAGCCCCTCATTACCAAACTATACCGAAGGCTCGGCGCACTCAAGCGTTGAGGAGTAGGATGTTGACAACACTTCAACTTCCTGGGGCCGAGAGTAGTTTCCTAATAAGCCACTGGCTGGTTCCACTTCGGTACTCCTCGCCATTTCGATCAGAAGTAGGTAGCTAAGGTGATTTTGGTGGTCAGAGTCATGAGTCGACTCTCCAGCTTATCAAAGTATTCATCATCATCATAGTCGGTATGTAGATACGCGCACGTCAACTGTAGATGGGCCTACAATGAACAGTCGCAGGGGTTATTGCCATATTCTGCACGCGTTCGCAGACGGAAGTGTGATATTATTAGCATACAAGATGAACGCTGCTTCCATTCAATAAAATTGGCCCTTATGACACTTACGATAAGATACGGTGGGCTATACATTGCTGGAAAGCAAATGATGATATATGAACTTTCGGCTCCCGCAAACTAGTGCGACATGACTCTAGTAGAACAATTTCTATGAAAACTTTGTGGAAATTATTCTACCAGAATCGCGTCGCCCATGTCTGCTCGAGCTTATAAGATATGGCTTAACTTCTCTGGCTGGTGATTCATCGTTTCTAGATTAATCGACATAACTACGTCAGTTAGCTACAAAACTAGCAAAACCACCTAAGAAATATTGCTTATGTGGGAATAACCTTTAAAGAAAATCTAGTAAGTACTCAAGCGCGAGAACAGACCGCCTCATTTACGTAACCCGCGATAGTAAATCCTCCCGTTAATATTCTAATAAATCAGATCATTCCTAAGTTTATTATTGTCCGTGATTTAAGAGGCTTACTAGAGCTAAAGCGCGGTCACTGTCGGATTGCATAAAAAAGAAAGAGACGCGCGATGACACAACGCTGGTCATTTATTGCAAAATATGAAGCAATTATGGATTTACAAAAAAATCTATTCATTGGACTAAAAAATTAAAACACGTTAGTATTTTACTTGTAGAATAATCTGACAAAAAATCTGAATGTTTGCATGTATATTAGTATGGTTTATAATCGTTGAAAGAATTTTTTAGAGGTAGTTTCGTGATTTTTTTCTATCATATCAAGTTAATTGTATTATGTTTTCAACACACTATCTAACTAGCTTAAATCCAGAAGAATGTTATATTTTTTTCTGATTTTGATTACTGCAGTGGATCATATATTTTTAGGCATTATAAATTTGCGTTTAGGTCATGTAGTCCCCTTAGCGATTAAAAATCACGTTGTCTATAATCTGAGAGGCTGAATAACACAAAAATTAACATAGGTCAAATCTCATGTCAATTGCTGTGATTAAATAAGCTGCATACCATCGATCACTAGTTCTTTATTAGGGATCGATGGTGCATTGCATACGTATGAAGCTGTCGCATTATGTTTTGAAAAGTTGTGGGTAGATTCGCCTAAGTTTTAAAACGTACGTGTGTCTATGTATGTACTAAAGCGTAGAATATGTTTATTTATTCTATTCTATGTACTAAAGAGAATTTTGGATTTTTCTAAACCAAACCGTTTCTGCAAGGTATCAGACCTCGGGAGATGTTGATTGATTCGCCTACGGCTCGCACAGTCTAATCTCCGTTTTGCTGTAGATACTTGTTAAATGTACGATGTGTAATGGGAATCATTGGGAATTGATAAAAATATCCGATTAAGTCATCTCAGTCATTTATAAGTATAACGCAGTAACGTATTTTGATAATTTTAAGTAGAATATTCTATAATTATATTTCAAGCTCAGACCAATAATTTTTTATTGGTCTGAGATTTCAAGGCATAAAGACCAAGATGATTCGCTAACAACTTTTCTATGAAATTGAAAACTGTTTCGCAAACGGGTACGAACGAATTACGAATACGAATTTTCTAGATCGAGAATTATATTTTTAACCTAAACGTTATTAAACTGTATTACATACATATTGATACAGTCAGTTCATATGAAAGTTCGTGGAATCATAAAATCGATTAAGGCCTTAGTACTTAAGTAGGTACATGATTTATGATCACTTCAAATTATCATTGATCACGATCACTTGCAAGACGCGTTATAGAAGCATGCAGCATTTAGAAGGATGCTTGATTGACCTCTAAACTTTAACCGAACCCGGTCCGGGTAGGTGGGTACCTTTGTTCTTATTCAAAGTTACGTAACACCTACATATGAAACAATTTACATATTCTACAAAGGTTGGATTATTTTCTGAAGGCGGAGCAAGTTGATAGTAATAATTCGGCAACAAGACATAACGACCAATTTGATTGATTGACATAGGAAAAAAAAACAGAATTATTTTGTTCATACCCGCTACAATGGTATGATGGCGCATTTCATACGCACTACATGGCGCGTATGATCAATATAATTCTAGTTTTCTTTATAGGTATTTTCTATCATCTATTATCCAAAATCAATCAAATTGATCGTCCCGTCTAGTTGAAAAATAGTTATACTTGCCAATTAAAGTCGAAGGAATATTTTTAAGTGACGTCTCTGAGTACCAAGCTAAGTACAACAAGTGGAAGTAACACTGCTTGTTTTGAATCTTATTCGTGATTGGAGAGCTGTTTGCGTCCTACTCGGCGGTGTGATTGGTGGTAAACCAGCCTTCAAGCGTTTTGCGCCATTATTGTAGGAGACAAGCGCTCCCCCTATCGGCAAAGCGGAACGACACCAGTCTTAGTCCTCGCGCCAACGTAAACCATCGCCGGACCACCTCTGATCCATTGTGAAATATCCATTAACTTCACATCACTATTCTTTGGTCTGGCTACATAAACCACACGACGCCTCATTTGGGAAGTCGGTTGCACCAGAGGAAACGTGAGTCGTGCTTCGTGGTCGTACCGCTCAGTTAAAAAAAGGAGTGTATGTTTTGAAGGTTCATGTATTTCTTGTTGGATTCGTCCCTGACTCCCTGTCCGTCCATCGTCCGGGTGAACGCGAAAGCATAGCTCTGAACTGAACGTTCGTACAGAACTACTCCACAAAGGTTTTATCATTACCGTTAGCAATAGTTAGTTACGCTAAAGCAGCAAATGTAAGTAGGAGGCGGTAACTAGTCAGTGCAAGCGAAGCATGCGCTGCGGCACAGAGTCAGTGTGCCAGTAGGTCACATTATGTAAGCACACCGCTTACTTCGTTTTGCGTAAGAATCGTTGCAGGCAATACTATACCGCAGACGATGATTAATTTATGTATTCTAAGGAGTCATTACGGTGTTTACTGATAAGCGACTAGCTCAAATACTCAGATCAAACTAATCGGTATGAAATTTATGAGTCACACAAGACCATAGGGCAATGTTTTTGACACCCGACCTAAATAAATCACTTATAGGTACTTACGCTGTGATGCTGTCAGATAACTACATAGGTACCTACACATTTAGTTCAAAACTACGATGTTTACGGGTAATAAATTGTAATGAAGTTTTCGCACGACGTTATCGGTCAATGACCTTGTTACTCGTTGGAGTCATTAGTCTAACTTGTGGTTTCTATAGATAATTGGCATGAGTAACAGAACGGTAATAATAATGACGGTTTTTTTTTATCATTTACATTTTTATAGAGACATTTAAAAATATAAAAAAAAAAATTGGCCCACCGGTATCGGAAACAGGGTCCAAGCTACCGGTGGTCAGGGCTCCTAAGAGAGGAACCTCCTTACGATACACACCGTGTCCAGAAGTACTGCTTTCTGGATCAAGCCCTTGATCCAGCTGCCTAACGAGAGCCTCCTCAGGTGTTGTTCGAGGCTCTTGGCTATTATGCCATTGGCCGTCACGACTATCGGCACAATGACTCCTGTATCCACATCCCACATGTCGACAACCTCGCGAGCCAGGTCAAGATACCTAATCTGCTTATCTTTTTTAGCTTTCACGGGGTTCTCGTCATGCGGAACTGCTATATCAAAAATCATTGTGCGACGCTCTAATCGATCTACCACCACTATGTCTGGCTTATTTTATTGGCAACAATAAAATAAGTAATGAAGGGTGAATATATAGTCCTCCAGACCGTATTTCGGCCATGGCGGCCAATCTCAAAAGAAACTAGCCTTCAGCGCGGGAGTTATTATAGTGCACAAATGTGTGCGTAGACACAGGTGCACTCTATCTTCCTCCTTCACTTTCATAGTCCGATGGGATGGCAATCCGACACGTCCGGAGAAACATTAGGCGCAGGACCAACGGCTTAACGTGTTTACCGAGGCATGGGGGTATCACTCCGCCAACTGGTGAATGCCGCTGAATGGTGAATATGATCAATTCCAATATAACGTGATATTGCAATTTTCGAGAACTAGGTCGGGCACAAGTTACAGTACGGAACTTCCGATTTCACGAGACTGTATTTCAAAACAAGTTGCTGGTAGATAATCTTGAGTACAAGGTTATGCCTATGCAAGTAGTCTCCGTTACCCAGACGAGAACAGCCAGAAATAATGTGTTGGATTGATTCCGCCGGACGGCGGCATGCCCGACAGATGTCAACCGTGCCGTCCTTCACAATATATTTCCGGTAGTTGTTCGTCATCATATTATGTCTGCTTTGGCTGTTATCCTTATCATACTTAGGTATCGTTAGGTAGGTTTTGGGTTTAGGTACTTGTATAAGATAATATTATGGGTTTATTTTGTTTCATTTACTAGAAAGGCATAGATAGGTAGGCCTATGCAGGTGTAATATTAATTAAAAATATATTATACCTAGTCTTGCCATAAATATTGTCACGAAGAAAAAAATTAAATAGGGCTATTAAAAAAATAACTTAAAAAAACTTTTTTACAAAAATACAACCGACCTCCAAAAAAATTATTACTAAAAGACGTGAAAAATAACTTTAATTTCGGAAGTCGGTGGCCAAAAACGAAAATACATAAAAACTTTTTTACAAAAAAACAACCAACTTCCAAAAAAAACACTAAAAGACGTGAAAAATAACTTTAATTTCGGAAGTCGGTGCCTTTGGTTTTGTATTTTCGTGTTTGGCCACCGACTTCCGAAATTAAAGTTATTTTTCACGTCTTTTAGTGTTTTTTTTGAAAGTCGGTTGTTTTTTTGTAAAAAACGTTTTTATTTTTCACTTTTTAGTTGCGGTACCTACCCCACACATATTCGTATACCACTACTTGGTGTGTAAATAACAGTGACAGGAAATTATTAACACATCATCCATATAAAGTGGAAAAAATCTGCAGTATTAAGGATAACTCAAAAACTACTGGTCAGACCTTGATCAAATTTAAATGGGACCACATGTGAAGCACCACCTATCAAATAAAAAAAGAATCATCCAAATCTGTTCACCCAGAAAAAAGTTATGAGCTAACACACATTTAAAAAAAAACACAGACGAATTGAGAACCTCCTCCTTTTTGTGAAGTCGGTTAAAAAAGAAATACGACAGTTCAGGAACTCAAAGATTCACGTTTACCACGATTCTCTATGGCATTCATCCTTTCATATTATCAGCTGCTACCCGGTCTGTAGTAAAGAGAGTACACCTATGCCTACGTCAAAACGGCTACCATCTTGAGTACCTCGATAACTTAGAGCACAAAAGTAAAAATTCTAGGTGAGTCCATATGTAAAGTATTCAAGATTTTAATTATGAGTTATTTTTTATTTTTTCGATTAGTCTTTTTATAGCTGTCAGTTTATCGATGATAAAATTGTAACTTGTAGTCTCATTTCCTACGAAATGTATGGGAAAAGTTTGTTGAGATTTCTGACTTTTCTAGTAGTCAAAGCTCAGTTGGTCTAATATAGGTTTTTGATCCTTAGATGAAAAATTATCGATTGGCATAAAAAAATGTTTTTTGTGAAAATTGCGTATTTTCTGCTGACTGTACTTTTTTACAAATTCTGTGAATGCCAATCAATATTTCTCAAAAAGTTAAGGAAAGTCTCATAAGATCGTTTTCCTGTAGCTACAACGGACGGTTAAAGTAGCTGCCCTTGCTGCCCCATCTGAAAAATCCACCCTGTATATACAGCGTGGCGCTACAATGGCGACATTAATTTAACTCATGGGTAGGGCTAGTGGCCAGTAACAATAAAAAATATAATAACAAAAAATAAATGGTAAATTAAAAAACTTAAACTTTCAAACAAACTAAATAATAAAAATGTAATCAAAACTACTATCACTCTGTGTACAGATCCATTCATGAAGCTACTTACGTTTTACTCAGAGTGGCAACGCCTCACTTCGCACACCACGCAACTCGCGTGCATTGTCCGATGCTTTGACAGCTTGTTCCCAACGAGTCACACCTCAACGGGTAACAGTGTGACTCGTTGGGAATGTTTTGGATAATAATTCCCAACGAGTCACAGTTACTGTTACACTGTTACTCGTTGGGATGATCCCACCTTGATTTAGGGTATCAATACATCTATCGCCACGAAATATTTTCGTTCTCAGATAAACAAAAATTGTTCCCAGGTATTTGGTACAACTTGGGGCACCCCGACTCGGACAGGTTAGGTTAGAAGGGGACGGCGGGGTCTGAAAGACCCCGCCGTCCCCTTCGTGGTTATTTTTTTTTAAACCGCCCAGAAGTAGGAGTCCCGCGAAGCGGGACTCCGTCGGCTATTGTGGAACTGATTTTGCATTGTTTGGTGACTACATTTTGGTGACAGATCTACTATTTTGAGGACAAACCCTATTATTTAAGAAACACAAAACTAATTAAATTGGTGATAGCTTAAATGATACCCTAAATCAAGGTGGGATCATCCCAACGAGTAACAGTGTAACAGTAACTGTGACTCGTTGGGAATTATTATCCAAAACATTCCCAACGAGTCACACTGTTACCCGTTGAGGTGTGACTCGTTGGGAACAAGCGGCTTTGACGGCATAATATCAAAGTAGCCGAGAGGCGCAGCGCGGAGATGTGTAATCAATCACTAATCACTTATCATCATCTCGTATCAGTAATTACCACTTTCACAAATCACAATGAATCACAATTTTTATAGTTTCGGCATATCTTTGTTCAAATGTTTAAGTTTTCAATGTAAACAACGCGCTCACGGACACAAATATCTAAATGGCGTTTCATGTTCTCCGCCCTTTTGAAAATAAATTTTCAGCCAAAGCAATTTACCCTCAAATTCTCAAACGCCATAATTATCTCTCGCGATACATCCTTATCGCAAGGGTTGCTCTTTGATTGGCTTCTCCGTAAATTAGAGCCATGTCCGCATATTCGGCTTCCGTGTAGTTCGGATGTGTATTGGCCCACGATCACAACTTTACACAAAGCACTAATAAGTAATTGATGACACAAATAAAGACCTTCTTACTAGATAAAACGAATGAAAACAAATCAAAGCGTCTTTATCGCAGTACCTTAATCTAATTACTATCCTAATTATAATTACACAAATTTATATTTTACAACAATAGATAAGTAAGTAAGCGTCTTTTTCGAGGAAGATTCTCAAATCTTTACACGGCGCGGGTAGTTTATACGCGCGAGTGATAGAAGTATGTCAAGGACACAGGCCCGGCTAGCACTAAAGAAGAATAAGTACATCATTTACAATTTTCAGAAATGTTAAAAGCACGTGGTGGGTGGATCGGAGGGCGCGCGCCGCCTGCGCCGCTCGCAGGGACTATCTCTTTCCTTAAATTCCGGTACTTTTTGCGTGTCAGTATTTCTTTTTCGTTTTAATTTCATCCGTGACGCCGGCAAATCTGTGCGCTACGTACAGGTTGCTCCAAGATCGTATTTAAGAAAATTTAAAATAAATCAATAAATAATAACGTTTAGTGAAATTAAAATGAAAACGCGAAACCTTATACGTGTGTTAAATTAATGTCCCTATTGTAGCGCCACATGGTGAGCGACTGTTTTCATAATAACTGAAAAAATATAAATAATTATAATTATTTTATTTATATTTTTTCAGTTATTATGAAAACAGTCACTCGTCACAATTAGGCGGTGCTCGTGAAACCGAACGACTTTCATCCCTGTAACGAAAGCGTTGTGTTTCTATAGTATAGAAACAACAAGGCTTTTGTTTTTTTTAACAAAGTCGTTTTTCGTGTATGTGTGACCGCGTTGTCTGTCTAAACTTTGCAACGGATTTTGATGTGGTTTTTACTATCATTAAGAGCATTATATTCCAGAAGGTTTATGTGTATACTACATTAATATTAAACTTACATTATAAAAAAGTAATCTCGATATTTAGTCTAGTTGTAAAAACCGTGCCAGACAGGGACGGGTTGCTAGTATAGAATAAATAAATGAAATAAGTAATTAAATAAAAATATTTATTGAAGACCACATGATCCGAAAAAACACACAAATGGCTCATTAAATAAAATAAAAACATAAGCTTCAAACATGTGCTTATGCAAAACATAATTGTATCTTGAATTAATGATAGGAAAATGATTATTTTATATCTGAAAGAGTATTCCCTAACAATAAAAATTGCAAAAAAAATATGTGAAAAACCCGTGTAAATATAAAGATTTTTTTAAAGTAGTTCCCATATTATTTACAAGAAATTAAAAAAAAAAATCGTAAACTATCAGGAATCGCGAACATTCAAGGGGTATTTTCGGATACCCCTGGGAATGAGCAACCGAATTATTATTTTTATGACGTCACTAGTTGGACCACCCTGTCTTTTTATTGAGGCTATAGTATTAATTCTTTTTAGTTTTTTTTTATAGTACATACAAGGTCAAATTAAATAAATCGGCGAAGCTACAGTCATGGGTATTGAATAATTATTTAATTAAGATAAACAAAAAGATAAGCTAAACTCATAATTTCAAGTAACTACGAGTACTATTAGTAATATTAGTACCTACTATATGTATAGCTAGCGGCCGCGGGCCGTCGATCTCGTAATAAAGTAAAATACAAAATACCATATTTTCTTTTATTTTATTCAAAAGGAACAACACCAAATAGCTACAATATAAAACATAGAAACAAGAAATACACAAATCTTATAGACAATAATATAGCAGCCCACAACGCTGTTCACAGAACCTTCTTTTGCTTTATCATCATTAAAACATGCGTAGGTCTATGAAGTTTCAGCAGTTAATTAAATGCTACCTTGTATAATTTATTATTTACATTAACAAAACTTACTGCCGCACTCAGAGACGTCAAATAAAAATATCAACTACGCCTAGGGGACAAAGACTATGAGGTAACTAGGTACCTAGATAAAAGGCGATGGAGTCGCTACTTGTACAGTCTGCAACGAAAGTTGAGTAATAATGCCCACTTGTTTTTAAATAATTATTATACACCGCAAAGCTGAGAACTAATAACGAATTATATTGTTCCCGTCATTGCGATTATTTTATTTATTTGTATTGAACGCACGATTGGACCATACCTACGTGGGAACCCATTGGTCGAGATACTGAAGTTATTGTTTATTTAAACATGTGTATCAATGTCACAATCATTGCATCAGTGGAATTTTGTGTGTCAATTGTAATACGTTGCGTACCAGAAATGTTACACCGTGCCTATATTATGGAGAGTACTGGGCACACACACAACATACGTTTAAACGAACACGCGTTGAAACAAATTCGCCTAGTTTGGACATTTCGCGCGCACGGACCGCGCGGCACTCGCGCTCGCACCGCGCGTCACTCGCGCACGCACCGCGCGTCACTCGCGCACGTACCGCGCGTCACTCGCGCACGCACCGCGCGTCACTCGCGCTCGAACCGCGCGGCACTCGCGCACGCAACGAGCACTTCCGTGCTGTAGTTCCAACGGTTTACCTATGTATTATTTAGCCTTTAGCGTACTACTGTATACACAAAGGCCTCGCGGGATTCCCCGGTCTTGTCTACTGCCACCTGACGCCAGTCCTTTACTTATGAGTTTGCCTAGAAGTCATTTATTGTTATTTGAGACTGCGTAGAGGTTTTCGCATATAAGTTCTCAACCTTATTTTGCCCACTGCCCACTTTGTTTCATTTTTTCTAAAACCCCTTACATTTTTACTTACCGTTTATCGCGAATCTGAAATAGCTATTGCTACGATTATATTTAAATATAGTCGTAAGATCCGCCCCCTAATTTTCTCTGGGTCTTCTACTGCTCCCCTGAAAATCTCAAACGCTTACGAGGGGGCATTATCGCCCACGTTGAGAACCTATAGCCTATTAGCTTCTCAGGCGTACGAGGTTTTTGCTCCATTTTGCTCTCCCTGTCTGATCAATCACGTATTCATATCATTCTGGATTCGATCCCTCTGAGGAACTCCTGCATAATGTAGCTCATAACTCGCAGAGCAACTCTGAATTCGTATACCAGCCGTACCTTCAAGACTTCGTATTTCCGTAAGTCACAATAGATAGGACTCACTGATTGCAGAAATTAGTCTTCCGGCTCTGCTGAATGGGTATTCTCTCAAATTCGTTCCATTAGTACAATTGTTTTCGCTCCTTATTAGTCCCGAATTCCCGATGACTGGCTGCCAAAGTGCCAACATTTGCGAGCATTACCATTTGAAGCCACTGTCTAACGCTAACTATTTCTCTATTAGCTCACACTGTTAATGACAGATCTTCATTATGTAAAGGCTCTTTCAAACAGGCGCTACACGCGACGCGACACAATGGCACCGCCTGTAGCGTGTGATTCTCGTTGCGTGTCGCGCCTAGTTGAAGGACCCTTAATGCTATTATTCAGATCACTTAAAAAACGTTATAAAAATAAGTACCGTAATTAAAACTCATGAAAAATCTATTTTCGTATTATTACAAACTTTTATTTAACTTGCCTTGTTAGTTGGTTAGTTAGTATGTATTGTTCAAATCTTGCAAGCACAATTATAACCACTTCCTCTTATCCTACGAAGTTGAAATTTTACATTTGATTCTGTTTCGAAGACTATATATTTTTGCATAATACATGTCCTGATTCTACACCCAGGATTGGCACCAAACGGGAGAATTCCTTACCGGTCAATAATAAAGACACGAAATTAATTATAATAGCCCATTCTAAACTCCACCATGACCTGGCTGCTACACCCTGAGTTGGTTCCAGAAGAGGGAACTCCTCAGCGGTCAACAGCACACACACTAAAATTTATATACGCTATTAATTATGATAGTCTGTTCTAAAGTCCACCATGTCCAGGCTGCCGCAGCCAAGGTTGCTTTCAGGAGAGGGAACTTCTCAGCGGTCAACAGCACAGACGCGAAATTGTATATAAGTACGCATTCAATTATACTCGTAATAGCCCGTTCTAAAGATCACGACCTAGGTGCTGCAGCCAGGGATGGCTCCACACGAGGGAACTCTTAAACGGTCAACCGCACAGACACAAAATTTTGTCTACGCGTTCATACTCCATGACCTGTCTGCTGATACAGGATTGGCTCCATACGAGAGATCTCCTCATCGGTCAACAGCACAGGCACGAAATTACATGCATTCAATATGATAGCCCGTTCTGAAGTATGGCATGACTTCGATAGTGCAACTAGGTTGGCTTCACACCATGGCTTGTGTAAAGGCGTGTTTGGGTTCGTTAGATTTGTCCTTACAAGTACTTTGCAAGTGAAGGTGATAGATAGAACAGATATTTAAACAAGTAAAAACCTTTTTAAAAACAAGAGTAATTTTTGTTTGTTTATATAATATTTTCTTAAAAACTTAAGGCGTGAACGTACTTCTAACACCTTAAGATTAGCCTCAACCTTTTAAGAAAATATAAAATTTCTATGTTTACGTACTATGTTTTATTTTTAACCGACTTCACAAAAAGGAGGAGGTTCTCAATTCGTCTGTATGTTTTTTTTTTTTTTTTTTTTTTTTTTTTTTTTTTTTATGTGTGTTAGCTCATAACTTTTTTCTGGGTGAACCGATTTGGATGATTCTTTTTTTATTTGATAGGTGGTGCTTCACATGTGGTCCCATTTAAATTTGATCAAGGTCTGACCAGTAGTTTTTGAGTTATCCTTAATACTGCATATTTTTTCCACTTAGTTTATATGGATGATGTGCTAATAATTTCCTATCACTGTTATTTACACACCAAGTAGTGGTATACGAATTTGTGTGGGGTAGGTACCGCAACTAAAAAGTGAAAAATAAAAACTTTTTTACAAAAAAACAACCGACTTCTAAAAAAAAACACTAAAAGACGTGAAAAATAACTTTAATTTCGGAAGTCGGTGGCCAAACACGAAAATAAAAAAACCAAAGGCACCGACTTCCGAAATTAAAGTTATTTTTCACGTCTTTTAGTGTTTTTTTTTAGAAGTCGGTTGTTTTTTTGTAAAAAAGTTTTTTGTACTTTTGAGTTCATTACAGGCTTGTTTAAAAATAGGGTTTTACTTCAATTTTATTTGTGCACATTTACATAAGTAGGTACCTACTTAATAAACTGACGTATGCAGAGAATAAGAAATATTAAGTACGTAGACGTAGGTCACTAACACATGCAAAGGTATTATATTAGTTTCTACTCCGAAACTTATCGATCTTTTTTGGACACTTATGCAGAAGCAGCTGAATATCGGTGTACCAGTTTCATTTATCCTTCTTAAATCTCAGAGGATACCAAAAGCCGGAGGTTAAATTAGAAGTTTTCGGGAAGTTCTAGATTTTCCGTTTAACTACTATATCTGTGTATCATGTCAAACTATTATACATGATTTACATCATTAATGTGATTATGTACTATAATTAAAATGTAATGATTATGATCATTAACCTAGGGATTTATAAATACAATCCATACTATTACATACATGCGAAAATGATCTCCTTTTTTTTTTTGCCTAACACTAACAGTAGGAATGGCTCTGATTTTGACAGTTCAACAACATTCATTGCGTTATTTACGTTGTTTAGTAGACAATTTTTTCGAATATACATATATGAAGCAATGGATTAGCAATAAGCTTCAAAATAATTCAGATTGTGATAGATAGTGTGGTACGTGATTAGGGTCCTGGCTTAGGATGAGGACATATAACAGTTTATCCCGATAGTGCGTTCCCGTAGGATAATCTCCGACCACCGCGGTAGAAGCCACGGGCAAAAGCTAGTATACTATAATAAATGGTGAAATGTGGGTGTACTATACGCCTCTGGCTACCGCTTCGAAGAATACAGGGGTGATTATGTATGTATGTACGTACCAAACTCGAATAAAGTAATTGAACAGGTAAATTGATCACCGAACCAGTCAACACCAGAAAGCACCCCACATTGCCAAGCACCCTACATCGTGCTTTCTTCTTCCCTGAAGCTCCTGTAGTTATATATAGGGGGAGCTATATAAATAAGTACAGGGGACTTCAAAGACGTGGAAAGTGTTAGTTAAAGTATATGACCCTCTTACAAACAGTATTCCTGATTGATTAAGATTATGTGACGTTCTAGCGGAAAATTTTGCTTTGTTACAGGAGCCGCATAATGAAGCCTTCCATGAAGCGAACGCGCCCGTCGACTTACTATTATTCACATCCCTCAACACCTACGTAAGTTTTATTCAGTGTATACTTCGCAGTCGATCTGACAACATCAAATGTTCTTAGTGCCGTAGCGGGCGATGTGAATAAACAAAACAGTTCCAAATGTTATTATTGATATCTTTAGAAGTGTGTTATCTGTTACGACGGTGTGTATGCATGCGCATCGGCCTACCCTGTTTGCGCTCGAAGGTATTATTCGAGCGACAGCGATTTCCAGTTCACTAATTTAGACGTATTACATTCGCATAATATTAAAAGAGCTCAGTGTTCTTCTACAGTCTGAGAAGCGTGGTAGTGAAATGTATTACGGGGATACGTGTAGTGATCCGAACTAATTCTAAGTGTCTCACAGTCTATGAAATCAAAACTTTTAGGCCGCAGTCCAGAGATCCTCCACGATGCGTCCGTTGCCATGTGATTGTACAGAGGTGAGCGGTGGGAAGCAGCATGGCTTCAATTTTTTATTATTAATTTATAGCACCGCTTCTCTCAAGCCTAATTATTTTATACTTTTGCAGTAGAACACCTGCCAGACCTCATTCCTTATTGCCACCCTGTCTGTAGATGTTCTGCTTTTGTTTTATCTTCGCTTACTGCATTGCCACGCTTTTCATTTCCCAGCTATTTATTGACGAAGACCCTGAAGATTTATTTTTTAACATGAAATGGCCTGGCGTGCAAACGGTATGCCTTCAAATATAAAGTTGCACATTTTTATCTAGCAAACTGCGGGTTGCATGATTTTTGTAGTCAGTAACAAAGGTAGACGAAAGTTTCAGAGAAATTAATTGATTGATGTAAAACTTGGCTGTTTTCTTATTTGTAACGAATTATTGGTGAGTAGAAAAAAAAATAGTATTATAAATTATTATTATGAAAATCATGAAATGTGCGGCTACTTTAGTCGCTCTCTGTAATTACTTAGTAGGTAGGTATTGTAGTTTATCGCAGTAGAACAGTTTGGTTTCACTTACTATTTCGGTTGGGGTTTAATTTTATTTTTATGTATAACATTTTAGTCTCGTTTATTCTGTCGAGTTCACTACTCAACTGAATAATTTGACCGAACCAGTGACCGAAACGCCCGAGGAATACCGAATATGTAGTTGCCCGAGTAAATATCCATTCTGCAACCACTTGTAGCAAATTGGGATAGTTTTATGACTACGGTTAATTAATTTTATGTAGGTATGTATGTTGTTACTTTTAAAATTAATAATTGATTTTTATGTAGTGTTAATGGTATAGTAGGGATACCTACTTAGTTCTATTTGTCGATAAAGAAAATAATTTATGTATTTATATGTATAATGTTTACATTTTAGTAAAAGTCTGTACCTATGTAGATAGCATATGTGCATATTAATATATTATTTATCGCTTTTATGCTCTGCTATCATCATGCATTCGCTTTTTGGGTTGTCCTTAGATTTTCGCTATACTTACTTGCGTCTTTTATTTTCATTAAGAATTGTTTCGTCTCACTCTAAATCAATAAACAAGATATTAATATCATTCAGAGAATGTACTTAATTTTAAAAAGCGATTATAATAATTTAATTAGGTATTAAATACAAGCAATTATAATTTTATTATTAATAAAATAATTTATAAAATTCAGAGAATGTAACAAATTTAAAAAAAAACCTTGATTAATTTTCAGTCTCGACTGATACTTATTTGTATGTTAAGTACCTACACCTCTAAAGTTACTATCGCCAGGATTCCGTTATGCCAGTAGAAGTCTAAATATTGCGTTGTACGAGTGACCTAAATATCGAAGTAACGGACAGAACGGATAGGCGCAGTGCAGTAATCAACGCTGCGAGTAGCGGTCGCGTCGTTGGTTGCATAAATCTATTAGGTGAGGTGCAATCGGCGCGCGTTGCGTCGGAGCACTCGGAGCCAAGCTCGCTGCCTCCGCGCAACCGGTTTCTCTGTTCTGGGCCAAGTTCACCATTTTCGTCGCATTACTCGTACATTTTATTTTTTACGCAAATAATTTTCTTAAATAGTTTATAAAATGCTACATTTATACTTCACAAGAGTACTTGTTTGACCGATTTTAGATTTAGTTCGCATGCTTTTTACTCATACATAAACCGAAGCATCCATTTAAAGCTAATTACTAACTGTTGAAATTAAGCCAGGAAATAAACCTTTTTTTTTCTCTGAACACTACAAAATTATTAAAATGCTTAATTTTTAACCGACTTCAAAGTTTTCACTTTTTTGTATTTTTTTTAAGGAGTCGTTTGTTTTATTTTTCAACTTCCACCATAGTTCCGACACAAGCGTTTTTTTGTCAGCAGGTGTTGTCAGTGCGATCAGCAGAAATGGCGTCCACAAGTTGCTTGCGACCTGCGAGCCCTGCCTACCCTCACATGATGTATTACCCCGACCCCCTCCCGCGTGAACGCTCCAGTACTCCTGAGAGACATCCTTCTGACTTAACACTAAATCGTCAAAACAATAATGATCAAACAGATGAAGAATCGGACCACACAATAACAGGACCCGACGTGTCCCTGACCAATTTTTCACGAGAACCGCTTTCCGAAGCTGAGTTGTCCCCAATAATGATTAAACGCTCCTCAAGGCTCACCATGACCGCCACCCGTAGAAAAGATTTACCGACTCCCGAGTCCATATTGGCCAGGCGCCGTCTCCGTGCTGGTCACAGACTGGCCGCCGCAACTCGTCTCACCAGCCAAGTGGCTGATAGAGTTGTGAAATATGCCCGCTGCATCAGAAACATTTATGAAAGCGATATGGGGTGCCTCAACTGCGGCTTACTTCCTAATAGTCCCGTGACAGGAAAATGTGGCCATACGCGATGCTCTCGGTAGGTATTATTTTCTGTGACATGGTTCTGCTAGTAAGTTCTCTTGCAAAATAATCGGTAGAGGTTTATTCTGGCGTTTTTGTTTTAGATGTGTGACAGATACGGTCATATGTCCGTGTGGAAACGATTCCTTCAGCCAACAACCCGTGAATATTGTGATACGGGATCTTATTGGGAAGACAACATCTGAAGGACAATCTTCCAGGTATGATCCATAGTAAAATCTATTGTACCTAATCTAGTTTCTTTTGCGGTGCTGTATTGCAATTTACAATATTACTTTTGATTTATTTTTAGAACTGTGCCGGTGCTGACCAGTGTTACTTCTGCGTTCACCACAGAAGAAATTGATGTAGCGGCGATGGAATCTGATGAAACAGTCCTAATTCCACCGTGTGAGTATTTTTTTAAAATTAAACATCCTTGTTATTTTTTCGCGAATTTCTTTATTTAGTGCAACAATCTTATTACAGTTCTAGTGTTGGTCTAGCATGTTCTTTAATTTCTAGATTGTGGTATCCAACTTTTATGTGTCTTGTTATAATTTTGCGCAGTTATTTATCAAGTTATTCTACTTTTAAACTTGCTTGTTTTGTTATTATTAATTCAATGCATATGCGAAGGTACTTTTTTGTGAATTATAATTTCTGCCCAGACATTTTTTATATGTAAATATCTTAGTTACAATTTTTACAAGCATAATCTCAAAAAGTCATACTTAATTATTTTTTTTTTGTACACACCGTTTGTTTTGTACTTTATAACATCGTTTGCTGGGCATTTGATTTATCGCTTTTTTATCAGTAGGTACCTATTTTCGGTTACATAACGCATCCACCAGGGATTACTCAACCAAATGTGTGGCACACGGTACACGTCATAATTATTTAGAGGCGACGGCTTCTAATAGCATTGTTGACACTCAGTGTATGTAAACTAGATCATAACAGTTTTAGACGAAAATATTATGGTGTATACAATATCAGAATTTGTTATCGTTATGACGCTTGCATTTTATTCCAAAAATAAAATTAATTCTGTTTATTAATTAGGCTCGTGTAGCTAGTCACATTAACTCTTACAATATAACACCATAAACGGTATAAAACGTATTCAATTAAACACGAAAATCATAATATACTCAGATAAAATAATTTAATTCAACAAGGCGTTAATTTCTTTCTAACAACCTAGTTAATTTCTCAACAACTGTTGCCAATCTTTGAACAAAAGAAGAAAAAAACGTGTATCACCCGCATATCGCGTGGCACAGGTCATGAAAGTCACTCGAGGGAGGCACGTTATACAATGCCAGCTGTGGGTATTGAAGCCCCGCGGAAAATGTATAAAAGTTTACCTTTGTATTACTGTAAAGTGAACGTTCTAAGTGGGGTGGATTGAGGGACACTGACACCATAGATATAAGACCTGTTTTTTTTATATTTCTATGAGGGACACCCTCTTCCAAAACATGATGAAAGTGTAAACAAACTTGTTCAGGTTAAATTGTTAGCACATGTGTGAGCACTATGTAAATACTATAAAGCTACCATGTACTGGGTTCGTCTTTCATTGACTTGAATGTGCCCTGGCGGAGAGTATATCATGCTCACTCAAATGTCTCGCTGGTGGTGGCGTGTGTGTTGGATCATTAAGTTCCCTTCAAAATGGTTGAGTTCAATGGTGCTGATCCATACGTCATGTGCGTGAACGGGCGCCGTCATTAGGGACTGGTTATCTCTTAGGTGCCACGGCTTATTTTAATTTCTGAATGGTTTTTTTTTCTATATTTTTTATTACGGTCGCTTTTAACGACCTGCACGTCTTTCTACATCGTTCTCACATGTTTAATTTCAACATGAATGATGTAACCAATTTTTGTAACAATATTTTGATTTAAAAGAGTGTCCGTGGAGTGGAGTTTCTTGCCCGTTCTTCTCCATTGGTACCTACTACGCTTTGGAATGAGCATCTAGGTTCATATTTCTGACTGACCGACCCCTTGACAATTCAAAAGTGCCTGTAATTGGATTATTTGAAATAAATGCTTTCAGTTGGAGTTGAGTTACGCAATCACTGCAAAGGGAGTTGTGACATTCCTCTGTATTTCAAAGGTTTATTAAACTTTACATTTCACCCCTTTTTCCAACAATTACTTATTGTTTGAGTAACATGAAAGGTGACATAAAATAAGAATTTGGGGTTAAAGTCTTCTAATAATCAAATCACTCAGTTTCTAAGTAGCATTAAAATGTTCAATCCGTTGGTACGTTTTCTGGCCCATTCACGAACAGCACATTAATTGCGGAAGATACTATCAGTCACAATCTGAATCAGTTTGAAGCCTATTGCTAATCCATTGCTTCATATGTTTAAAAAATTTGTTTGCTCAACAACGTAAATAACGCAATGAATGTTGTTGAACTGTCATAATGAAAGCCATTCCTACTGTTAGTGTGTTACGCAATTACCCCGCTGATCAACTTTAAATTTTATTGCAGTAAATAATGGCACCTTTTCATAGCACCTGCACCTGCCATGCAGCTTGCAGATTATCTGTCACAATTCGCATTGATCTTAGGAAGTTTTTCCAATCTAAACATATTTAATGGTTACTACGCTGGTTACGTAATAAATAACTAAAACTAACTAAGATCATTTCATGTTCCATAACAGTATTTAGAAAAATGTTAACGTTGAATTGGCCAAAACTTTGAAACTGTTATCTATAATCCAACCAATCTACGTAGAACCTGGCAACATTCGTTCTTTGTTTACAATACAATATAAAAAACTCTTGCAAAAAGTTCAAACAACAGGCACTCAGGCACTGGGCAGGCTTCCTTCAGAACACGTTTTCGTATTGTGTCATGGTTTATAGTACAATTTTCTTCCTGTTAGCCTGTATCGTCATGCTGGGCCAAGGTCTCTCCGCATGACTTCCAGTGCTAATGTGTACCACTGGTCGTTTGTTTTGTCCAGCAGGCCACCCATCTTCCACGGGGTCTGCCGCGACGGCTACTGGCTGGCAATATAATTTCAAGGCCATAATATTTCAATTTAATCATTGGAATTATTTAACTAATTATTATTTATTTACATGTTGTAGGAACTTAACAACTAGTTGCTAAATATCCAGCCCTATCCTAAAATGCTGTGTAACAAAAGTGGTTTTGTTTCGTAATGCTAATGAGTTACATGGCAGTATCGCATTGCTTTAGATTAAACCACAATGTAGCGAAGTTTAATCTAACGGGATACTTGATACAACTATTATTATTATTTATACAATATAATAATAAAGGCGCGTTACAGCAGCGCCACGTCTGTTTCGCGTGGGCGTTTATACGACGATAATCGCGCACCGACAAGGCTATTATGTAAATCGGCCATTTGTTTGTTACATTGTTGTTACGTAACAACATTGTCGACGATGCAATGGAGAACGCTGGGTCGCAGGTTACGTTGTGCCCGCTATATTATAGCTCTCAAGTACTCGCTAGACGCCCGCGATTTCTTGCGGCGACAGTACAATGCTTACGTTCAACATGGATCTAAACTAAACTATTCCCTTGCAACCGCTTATCTTTCATTGATAAGGCCACTTAGATGAATCACTAAGTACAAAATAAATAAAAAATGTGGTTTATTTATCGTCTAGTTTATTAAGTAGAGCGTTTTTCTCTATTTTTTTTTCTACAACTTACCTTGTGATAAGCGTGTGGCACGTAGCACCAGCAGCACTAAGTGCGGTTGGGATTACACGTATACATAATTGCGTAACGTAATATTATCGCTTTTGGTATGTGCATGTCCTAGGATGCTACTAAGCAGTTCCTCATAAAATGAATAGTCTCTAAATGGCTAGTTCTGTAATTCGTCCCTAGAACAAAGAACTTGAAAAGGGTATCCTAAACATTGATGACCCGTGGTCCAGTCTCCACCCACTTACTAGCTAAGCTAGATGGTTAAAAAAGCATTACATCAAGCGTCACTTATGATAAAATAATTACTAAATTATAATCATATAATTTTAAAACATCAATGTCTCTTGCAATCACATTTTCTGCAAGTCGTCATAATTTCACGAAGGACTCTTATTTGCATCAAATATAATTTTGAGAGCCGTTTCACCGCAATTTGCAAAAAACTTAAGAAATTTTGAATTTCGCGGGCTTCATTGAAGAAATTACCTTAAACTGGGGATTAACCTAAAAACAAAGGTCCCTACCCTAGCTTCTTGATAAGTTAATTTTATAATCAAGTCTAAGTAGAATCGAGATTATGAAAAGAGAATTTAATGGGAAATACGTCATATTATGATATTATTATCGCGATAGCATGATGCAATCAACGTTCTCCAATTGAAAAATATTACCAAAGTTGGTTTTTCGGCTATACCCTATTGCGACCGTTGGTGTAGTCAATGATTACGATTAGACTTAAGGCTCGTGCACACTGGCGCGTCGCGCCTGTTTGCGGAAGCCTTTACCCGTCTGCGCGACAACAAAGACAGGGTTGTGTAGAAACACAACCCTGTCTTTGTTGTCGCGCATGAGAATCATGAGTATATATGTATCTTTGTACCCTCGAAGCTTAGCTTCTTAGCTTCTTTATCGACTCGTCTGGGTCGCGCAGTGGTTATCAGGCTAGGTTTTCAAAAAAAAAAACTTGTACCATAACCATGTCCCCTATCAAAATAAGGGGCTTGAAGAGACGATTCCAAAAATATAACACACAAAAGGCATTATATATCTGAAATTGAACTAAAACAAGTGCCACCAAATGCATCAGACTGCTTGAAAAATGAAAAGTGAGCTTGTTTTGAAAATTTTAGTTGCAGGCACATTGCTTTTTTCAGTTTTTTTTAATCAATTTGCTTAACCATTCATTTCCCTGTCTTTACCTACTCACGTACCTATGTTATTATGTTATTAAAAATCTGCTTGCAAAATTAAAAGCTATAATGTTGGAAGCCTTCCATGTCACTGGCACATATTTTGGAGGCATAACGCAAAGTGGCCTTTATTAAGTGACCTCATTAAATCTTCTACAGGGCAGTGAGGTACCTACTATAGGTAGTAGCGTAGTGACGCAAGGACTCTGACTGACCTACTTGGAACAGAAGTCTTTACTTTGAAGTTTATTTCTCAGTTGAAAAAGTGACGCAACTGCAACTTATGACATGGTTAATTATTGTTTCTTTTTTATTTAAGTCTATTTTTAGCTTTGCTCTTTGCTCTAGCTTCAACTTGCTTAATTGTCCGACATAAAGAATGCACTAAGAAATTGTGAGCAGATAAATCTAGGTAACGAAATGCGTCGGTGGTCTAATGGTCGTAAGCGCCTAGGAGAGTGGAGTTCTAGATTCAAAAAAACCATTACATGTAGGGTATTTCATCAGAATGTTCTCAGTAGAAGCAGAGTCCGCAGAAGTTAATGGCCGGATTTGTAGTAATAATTCTGTAAAATTAAGAGGTAATTAAGTTGGCTTTACATAGAAAGTGGCGTCCTCGTGATCACTAAAGCCAGCCTAAGCACTACGTGGGATCGTTATTATTTATAAAACGTGCACTTACGAACCTGACGAACTCGATCAAACGTGGCAACGGGCTAAGCCACTCGCATAATATAATACGTTAACTGCAGCAGATTCAATAATTGAGCTGCTATTACAGGGTATCGCTTACGAATATAATCATCTATTTCAACTTCGAATTTGCGCAAGTTGACAAGATATTGATAGATGAAACAGTCTGTTTTTTTTATATAACCAGCCTATAATGTTCCCACTGCTGGGACACAGGCCTCCTCTCTTTGAGAGGGAATGGTCTGTAATCTACCACGCGGGCCCAGTGCGGGTTGGTAGATGTCACATGTCTTTCGAATTTTTGGTTCTAGGACAAAGGTGGTTGGTTTCCCCACGATGTTTTCCTTCACCGTTTTGAGAGCAGTAGTGATGAAATTATTTACACAAAGTAAAGCGCCTGCCTGGGTTCGAACCCAAGACCCACAACTCGTAAGTCGGGGCCGATACCACAGGGCCACCACAACCCCTATGTTTTTTTTATATCCCATTAAGTAATTCGGCATATAGTAATACCTACTTAATTCGCAAGCAATTATAGTAATTTTAATTATTACAGCGTGAATACATGGAAAGTTTTTCAACATAGTACCTTCTTACACGCATGTTGTGACTCCAACTCATCCTGCAGCCATTTCTGATAATTCTTATTATATAATTTGTAAAATGAAATACGTAACAATTGGCTGCGTAACATAGGATTGATCATGAAAGGCTTAGGTCGTTGTCAACTGTGCTGTGGCAGCAGCGAACTTGAATGATTTCATTGTGAACGCGAAGATTTCTACAATGCATGCGACAGCAGCGATTTATTATCTTTGTGTGAACTGATTTTGTAAATTGGGAAAAATATGAATTAATCATTCATGTTTGCTTGCGTTAAGTAAAATAATAAAAAATGTCTCAACTGGTTTTGTGTGATGATCTAAATCGCCATCAAACGGTATTTAGTATCATGTTTTAATAATTATTGTGTTCTCATTTAGCGAATGCTCCATTATACAATATACATGCTTCAGATTTGTGGGCAAAACTAAAATATCGTTGATTATAATTTATAATATAATGTTCCTAGTCTACTGTAAAAAAAAAACATAATAACATTGAGTTATCATAAACCACTTAAAAACTATTTGCGTAACTCCAACTGGATATTGTATGCCCAAAATCATAGGCATGTGTAAAACCCACTAACATCTCAATACCGTGTGAAGCATAGCAATAAACCGTAGTTGGTGTTTCACATAACTGTCACCGATTGCATTGATCACGACCTTGGCTTGCTTCAGATCTGACTCGTAGTCGTAGCAACACGCTCCGCGCTCGCAACTCGCGCCGCGTTACGTAACGTAACACAAACTCTGACTCTTGCTGCTTATATAACAGCGTATTATGTAGCAGTGTGGACGAAATGTCACAAGACGTATGGGGCTTCTTTGTTAAGTTTGGTTCTGTGGTATAACTACAACATAAGCGCTCTGCAGATTTTGAAACCTTTTTCTTAGGCGTCGTCAGTTGGAAGAATTACCTACAGTTATGTGTAGTTGTATCATCGAATGACAAAGCCCACGTTCGCACGGACGTAAAACTATCGCGGCGGGATTTTATTGCGCACTGAATTTTCAACTCTCGGTGTTGAGCCGAGCGTTGAGAATTTACCAGAGTGCATCCCAATGCGTCGAAAAAAGCACTCCGTTGGATTTTTAACTCTTGACGCTAAGCAAAGCGTTGAAAATCCAGTGTGCAATAAAATCCCGCCGTGATATTTTTACGTCCGTGCGAACGTGGACTAACACTATAAACTTGAAATAAGTACGTTCTCCTTCGTAGAATAATCGTCATCGGTCATGTACTTCGCTTTATTTCCAATTTGTATGTCTTTCGCAGTGATCGGTGCAAGCGGCTCATGTCGCAGCCATATTCGTCTGAGGCGCCGAGCGCGAGCGGGCACACCTGACTTTGGGGGCCCTAAGCGTATTCCAATGACACCTCGGGTAAACATAATATATGTATTATCAAACATCATCATTATATAACTTGTTTATTGACACATGCATGCACTTACTTTACACCAACTGATAAGTCACTCACGTTTCGCCATCCATAACAAACCAAATCAAATATTATAATGCTTAGTACAATGTCATTTGTGGAGAACATTCGAATGACTTCAGGGCATTGAACTGAACCGCCAGTTTATAAATAAAGCTACGGGCTTAATAAAATGACATCATGAGGCGAGTGATATCAAATAATCAAAGCGATTGTTCTGCCGCACATACCTACTCGTAGTTGAATATTATGATTGTTCTGTTATAATGATGCTGTTATCCAGGCGCGGTACAACCATGCTCTGGATCTGCTTCGGCTGGGACAACACCGAGACGCCGTGCCATACCTCGCGCTGGCGGCCGCCGCTGGCCAGCCGGAATTACGGCAAGCGCGGGCACTTCTAGCACAGGTCTGTTTCCAGCTACAGTTTACCATAGTAATAGTACCAACTTAATATTGTGCCACTGCACGGCAAAGGCCTCTTCTCACACAGTGGAGGCATTGACCAACAAAGCATGTGTAGAGACAACCCGACCTAAGAGCTTAGGTATTAGTATTATTTTCGTTATTCAAACAAGTATTATTACTAACACATAAGTTCTTTGTTTATAGTCAACAAAAATGAACCACAGTTTCAATTTGTTATTAATTTTCTTGATCGAAAGTTGCACAAGACATAAATGCATAAGAATCCTCGTTAAAGTTAGGAATAAGTTACAGCTGCGCTCTGCCTTATCATTGTTTACTTAAAAGCCATATTACGAGAACCGAAACTACTGCAATCTACAGCCTTGCAATGAACCGCTCAATGACTCAACATATAACGGTTCAGCGTAGTGTGATGAAACTATTGGGCCCAGTCATGCAGTCCTCGTCTAAGTTTAATAAGAACGCAATCAACTGTTCACATAAACGATTCCCGAAGCCATAATATAGAAGGTGTAACAGAATAAACGCAAGACCCGAAAGTACTTTATTCGGAATCTGCTTCTGAATCGATATGCTACTATGAGTACGTTCTACCTGATCGTATTCGAGACACACATGACATCCTGTTTACAGTAACAAATAAAATGTGGGAAGGTTAGTATCTCTTCAAATTATTATCGGATCAAAAAAATGCCACTAGATAAAGATCTTTTTGTTGAATGAATACTAATGTCAGACGCTATATTTGTTTGCTGGTGACGTCGCTTGGACCGCTGATAAGGTGCAACAATCTTTCTTTAATATGAATTCATTGCATGACACGAAGTTGTTCTATTGATTATATTGTTTAATTGCAGGCGATAACCGTGTTGAGCAACAATCGTGACCCGCGAGGTTTAACGACGCAACTGACCCGTTCTGTGCGTCGCTTGTCGACAACGTCGCGCTCGTGGATCAGGCCCACTGACATGGAGTGTATTCTGTGCTGCGACACCTTCACGGACCCCGTCACCACGCCCTGCGGCCACATGTTCTGCCGCACATGTCTCGAACGCACGCTGGACTATGGCAAAAGATGCCCCCTGTGCCTGCGCGATCTAATTAACTTCGCCTTGCCAGAAGTGAGTACTGTTTATTTTCAAATAGAATGTTGTATTCAACAAATTAAATGTATTGTAATCTTATTGGTGAATGCACATTGAAGTTAATTAATTTGATTTGATAGCCCCACCTTTATCACTGCCTATTATAACACAGTTTTAAGTAGTTTCGTGTTGCTAAATCGATTGTGTCGGTTAAAGCTGACCGTACGCAAGTTTCAACATGTAATTAGCAGTCGATGGCAATGGTACGATTGTTTGGAACGTGAGTTTCATAGTTTCTAAATATAGTATAGGATGTGTGAAAATTCACACTTTGTGTAGCAACTCGCGCGCGGTTATTATGTGTAGCAAATGCACATAAATAAAAAACCGAGCAGAAGGAAAGCTTCATAACAGAGCTCAAAATTCTTAGCTACTTTCATAGGGCTGTCACACGGTAATTGAAAATTTAAAGAAAAAATGGGCAAGTGTGAGTCGGGATCCGGCAATGAGCACGGACGGACAGACAGACACTGTGACTGAGGTGATCCCATAAGTTTTCAGTTTTCCAATTTTGGTACGGAACATTAAAAATAGTGTGGGAAAATCTTACCTATCGCCATCTTAGTTATATTACCTACCTCGTAACTAAATACTTCTGTAATAAGTATTAAACATGTATAGGTATAGGTAGTATAGATAATTACCTGAAAAGATCCTTTGCATAAACAAAAAAAGGATTGTGTGGTTTTATGAAACCACGGTAAAAGTGAAACTTTTTTCACATTATAGACATTTAACTAAAAACCTCCTTCCTTTCACTTTATCCCTACTCCGCGGCCGATCGTCACGCGACATGCCACACACAGACGAAAAAGTTTCCGACGATGTAATAAAAGTTTCACTTTAAAAAAAGAAATCTTGATTTTCCTGCCATTATTTGTACACACAGTACAATAGTTTTGCATCTTTAAAAACAATTTAAAATTATTAAAACAACGTCCGCGTCGTATTGCTTCGGGTGACACCCCTTAACTTTCTCCGCTTACTGAGCTGGCTCAAACCGGTTTGTACCCGCGCGGGCGCCGGTGCACGCCCCGCGCGGCTTGTCGGTGACAGGTCACGCACATGTAGCTGTGCGTGTAGTAGTGTACCCGCGCACGGCGGTAGTATGAAGCTTTCCTTCTGCTCGGTTTTTTATTCATGTGGCAAATGTGTAGCAACTCGTGTGCGGTTATAATATGTTACAACTCGCGCGCGGTTATAATGTGGAGCAACTTGCGCGCGGTTATAATGTGTAGCAACACGTGCGCGGTTATAATGTGTAGCAACTCGCGCGCGATTATAATGTGTTACAACTCGCACGCGGTTATAATATGTAGCAACTCGCGCGCGCTTTTAATGTTGCGTGAGCGTTTATAACGTGTAACAACTCGCGCGTGCTTATAATGTGAACCAACTCGCGCGCAAGTTGCTCCACATTATAACCGCGCGCGAGTTGTAATATGGTACATCTCGCGCGCGATTATAATGTGTAGCAACTCGCGCGCGGTTATAATGCCTTTGTTTATGTAGAACGTTATAGGTAGGCTAGCCACATACTGCGGACGTAATCTAAACATGTGTGCCTTTAAGTTATTCGTTGTCTGAGTTTCTTATTAATTCATAGTGTGCTATGGGAAGGAGTCAATGGTTTAGTAATAGTAAAATAATCCTAAAGAGCATAAGGTTTCCTAAAATCTAGATCTATAAACAGAAGTAGTTTCTGATAGTTTTGAAAACAGTAACATCCTGTATTATTGCACCGATAGCGGTACTACAATATAATAATAAAAAATGAAAGGAAACGAAACCTGTTGAACATGGTTAGGTAAATTACAATTTCCAAAAAGGAATTTACTTATGAATTGTGGCTTGAAATATCTGGGGTTCGAAACAAGGCAGGCATGCATTTTATTTTGTGTAATTAATTTCATAAACACTGCTCTTGAAATGGTAAAGGAAAATGTCGTAAAGAAACTGGCATCGCCTGAAATGTCAAGACATGTGACATCCACCAACCGCCCCGGACCGAGTGCTGGGTTACGGCCCACTCCCTCTCACAGAAAAAAGTCCTGAGTCCCTGCAGTTGGATCATGATAGGCTAATCATGTAAACAGGTTCCAACTAGGTAACACTTATCAGTTATCACGCATGTTCAGACTGCCGGGTGCGGCGGCGCTTGTCGGACACCCGGAGGCAATGTCCGGCATTATTTACCCGGATTGGCACAGGCGTAGCTTGCCCGCTCGTTCGTTATATCCGGCACCGACTATCTGGCAGGCGGAACGCCCGAAAAGCCCACATTTCGAGCCTAACTGAAGTCCACATCTGTGTATCGGCTGTCAGAAACCAAAGTTTTTTTTTCAACGAATGTCCAATAGGTTGTTGTTGTTACAATTTACATATTATTTGTTTCCCAGACGCGAAACACATCGTTCGTGTTGGCGGCGCTGAAAAGCATTAACGCTGACGTCACGCCGCTGCCTTTCGAACCCGATCTCATTCCTATATTTGTATGCACAGTCGCCTACCCCTCGTAAGTACTAAGCTATATTATCTTAACTTTCGCTACCAAACTGAGACTGATACGTGATGTCACGCAGTAGACAACACTTTTCTTGGAATGGGGAACACTTTTATTTTATCAATAACAGATATATGTATTATTAGGTATGAGGCTGGTCAGTCGCCCTACTCACTGCACTGCTTTGTTTTATAATATCGTCCTCGTCCTGACTAAAACACACTCAATTGGATGATATTTATTATTATATTATATTCTTTATCTTAGCGAAGAACATAACTCCCATTTAGGATGAAATGACTACTCACTGTAACAAATGGTGCGAGATTTCGCCCTTACATTCATTCGGTATATTTAACCGATGTTCTTATGTTTATTTAGAATACCTTGTCCGCTGTTCATATTCGACCCTCGGTATTGGCTGATGATCAGGCGGGTCCTGGAGTCAGGCTCGCGAAGATTTGGCATGGTTGCCTGCGACAGAGGGCAGGACTATGTGGACTATGGCACGGTCAGTATTCACCTTTCATCTATGCTACTCTCAAATTCAGTAACAACATTATTAGTCCGGTTGGTGCGATAGATTCATAAGACAACATTTCTGAACTAAATAATGATACGTTTTTGAAGGACAAAATACACATATTGTGAAAATTCAAAATAAAAAAAACTAAGATATTTATTTAGGTGTATGTAATGCCTGGCTTCTGGAGTATTTTAACCGGAGTTTATCTATTAGATAGTGCTAGTGATTCAATACCGCGTTTCTGAAGACTCGGTTAAAAAATAAATTGCTTAATTAAATAACTTTGTCAGAGTTTATCTGAGTAGCTCAGAAACTGGGCATAAGAAAGATTGCTAGTGTTTATATGGGAATAGAGATAACTTAAGTCATATCAACTGTACTTTTAAACAGCAAAACTTGTAAATAACGTGAATTATGTGATGTTTCACAGATACTGGAGGTGCGCGACTGCGTTCATTTGGAGGATGGCAGGTCAATCCTATCCACCGTAGGTTTATCGCGATTTAAAGTCATCGAACGAGGAGTCAGAGACGGGTGAGCTTACATTTTTATAGCCAACTATCTATATTATGTAATAGGCATGTCCTACTTATTTTGACTCGTCATCGCCGAGCCCAAACCGCATAGAGTAGGGAATTTAAGGGGGTGAATGAGGGATTTTGGTCTCGGGTTAATGAACTTGAAACCTGGCAAAAAACCTGGCTGTTTGTTGTTTTTTGTAACTATATGTTGATTTTAAAGAGTGTCCATGGAGTTTCTTGCCCGTTCTTCTCCATAGGTACCTACTACGCTTCAGAATGGGCAACTAGCTTCATTTTTCTGACTGACTGACCCTTTAACAATTCAAAAGTGCCTGTAATTGGTTTATTTGAAATAAATGCTTTGAGTTTTTGAGTTTTGAGTTTGAAAAGTTACGTAATTAATGTCAGTTTTTTGTTTTTGTTTTAATTATGATGACTTCATATTATTATTATGAATGTTCACAGGTGTGACGTCGCCCGTGTCGTGCCGATTACCGACGTGATAGGAGAATACTACGAACCATGGGATATCAAAGTGCTGGCGCAACGTATCCTGTTCAAAGCTCTGCTGTGGCTGAGTCGGCTGAATGCGAAGGTGCTCGCCGACATCGAAACCGCGTTCGGGGTCCTGCAGCATCACGGGTTCTTCGACGACTGCTGGTGGGAGAGCACTGATGGCCCGTCGTGGCTGTGGTGGCTTGTAGCCGTCTTACCGCTACGATCGCAGATAAAGGTATGCTATACTATGGCGTGGAAACTGTTATTTTTAGCGTCCAACGATGTGAGCGTCAAAATGAAGGGACCAAATCTCCAATGTCTGTCATACATGTATAAAAAATTAATACCATTAATCTACTATTTCCTACCTTTGCTATAATTTTTGCTACCTCATCATATACATAATATTTTAACAAAATGCTTGGTCCCTCCATCATGATATCAAGATGGAGGGACCAAACTGATAGACTACTCCCTGGAATGTTCTACCTACTCAGTATTTTAATACCTTAATTCTACCTTAATATTATTGATTTTGGCAGCCCGAAACATATATCGTTTTAAAGATATCGATTATATAAGTTGGTCCCTCCAAATTGACGATTCAATTGTTTAGTGCAACAGGTAAATGGGCGGTTTATTTTCGATCTTCGAAGGTTAAATATTTAATACCTATTTACTACCTTCTAATCGTGCAAAATTTCTTATGTTAAAGTTTATTTTAACGAGTCAAAAAAAAAAAAATAAGAAATAAGTAGGTACAACATACAAATTTTAATCCTAGTTGCATTAATAAAGGTGTTTAAAAAAAATAAGAATAGCACAAAAATATCTAGCTAATATGAAATGTATCTTTAGTTTTTAAATATTACTATTTATTGGTTCATTTTATTTATTTCTCGCAATACTCAATGTAAGTAAACACAAAGAAAAATATTGAAGGTACTATTTACTATCTTCAAATCGTGCAAAATTACGATTAATTTCGTATTGCCTCCGAGTGCTTTCAATAAGGCTTCTACACGATTTTGCATGCTGCATACCAGATTCCTCAGCATATGCTGAGGAATATTCTCTCATTCTTTAATACTACACTTCACTAATGCACTATAACTGTATGGCAAATATTACTACTGTTGACTAAATGTACACTTTTTGTAAATGTTTTATTCAATAAATATTATTATTATTTTTAAAATGTTTTTGACATATCTCGAGAGCCTCGAGTCCCAGACCTTTGGAAGGCGTACGAGGGGCCGCAGCCAACTCGCAGAGGCCTCTGACAATTTTAAAAGTTAAGGGGGTACCAACCGACGATTTTCCATGTCTGCACTATGCAAGTGTACCCAAGGACGACCCCCGGTTGGTGCAGGACTATTGCAGGATATGGAAAAAAAGATATTGAACGATGGGTTTGGGTAGCTAAAGTGGACTGGTTACCTAGAACTATGGAAACACTATTTATTGGTTCATTTTATTTAATTCTCGTAATACTCAATTTAGGTAAACACAAAGCACAATATTGAAGGAACTATTTACTACCTTCAAATCGTGCAAAATTACGAGAATTAAATAAAATGTACCAATAAATAGTTATAATTAAGAACTACAGATACATTTTATATTAGCTAGATATTCTTATTTAAAAAAAAAACACCTTTATTAATGCTATTACGATAAAAAAATTGTACGTTGTACCTACTTATTTCTTTAATTTTTTTTTGACTCGTTAAAATAAACTTTAACATAAGAAATTTTGCACGATTAGAAGGTAGTAAATAGGTATTAAATATTTAACCTTCGAAGATCGAAAATAAACCGCCCATTTACCTGTTGCACTAAACAATTGAATCGTCAATTTGGAGGGACCAACTTATATAATCTGTTGTAACTTCAATGATAACACTGTACCTGGCAGCTTTTCTTTTAGTTCTAAGTTTAAATATTTGTTTAGTATATGACACACCCTGTGACATATTACTGTCAAAAAAAAAAAAAAAACCTGCATGTTTGTCTCTATAAATAATATAATCTAATATATTATCTGAAGGGCTTTTAATCTTCCCCAAGTGCCAAGCTATACATACTCTCTAACATAATCAATATATTTAAAACGATATATGTTTCGGGCAGCCAAAATCAATAATATTAAGGTAGAATTACGGTATTATAACACTGAGTAGATAGAACATTCCAGGGAGTAGTCTTATCAGTTTGGTCCCTCCATCTTGATATCATGATGGAGGGACCAAGCATTTTGTTAAAATATTATGTATATGATGAGGTAGCAAAGGTAGGAAATAGTAGATTAGTGGTTTTTTTTTTTTATAATATGTATGACAGACATTGGAGATTTGGTCCCTTCATTTTGACGCTCACTCCAACGATTTGTCGAACTTAATTGTCTCTGCGGTTTTTTTTTGTGAAGTTACAGTGGTTGGCAATAAATAGTGTGGCGAAGTCATCCCATGTTAAAAATACACTAAAAAGCACCCAAACGCTTTACTTTTTTTTTTTTAAATGTATATTGTTCCTACAGGTACTCATCCTATCCACGAACTGCCTCGTTAAGAGAATGATGGCGGTGGCGCGGACTCTTGACGCAGTCGATCATGACCGCCCCAGTACGTCTCATCCACGAAGCCTGCTAAGAACTCTCTCTGTCGAAAATACCCAAACAATGGAGCGCAGAGGAACATAAACCTTCAATCTTCGTCTACCACTGCCGTAGTCTGTATTATAATGTATTATTCACGTATTAGGTTCAACATTTCGAACCTTCTTTCAAGAGCAGAATAACAATATTTTTCTAAATAGTTCTACCCTACAGCAATACTAGTAAGTGCTAGATTTATATAAAATACCGCCATATTTCATAGCTATATTGTAATAACAGTTTTTGATAACAATTTACTGGTTCACATCCTTTAATTAGCAACAACAGGGTATATTATAGTTCCCTATCGGCCGGTTCCTGCGTTTACCAACCGTTGTATTTGGTGTTGCTTAATGAACCTTCGAAAGAGCTGTCTTTTAACAGATATCCCGCTAAAAGACAATTCTTTCAAAGGCATCCCGAATCGAAGGTATCCCGTGAAAATCAGCAGAAAGCCCGCGGGCTACTTTAGCACATTAAACGAACGAATTAAACAATACGTTTTGATATTTGTGGTACTGCAAGAGTCGGTAAGATAAGGGAATCGGGCATATAAGACCAGTGTCAATCCACAGTAGGTGACTGAACCTCAAGTCTAATACATTGCAGGGTCCTTAATGTGATTTAAACAGTCTAGTGTAACCTTCCTCTGATATCTATTTAGATTTTTACTCTTACTCTTAAATTACTGAACTTAAATCGACCTTTGTATTAGAATTTTTCTATGCTATTTGTCAAATTTAGAAATTAACTTTTTAACGTTTAGATGTGTGTCGTGAGTTGTGACGATAGATTATAATACATTCCATGTTTAATTTTATTTGCTCTTAAATTATAAAACCAATCAGCAGTTTCATGTATGACACTTACAAGGATTCCTTTGCCAGTGATGTTCGTCAGTGATAAATTATACATGTATGCGAGATTTATGAGGCGCTTCTAAACGACTTAGGTACTATACTTTTACTGCATTATGTACCTGCAACATTTCGAGTGTGGCTCGGCAATACCGGGCAAATTTTTTGTGGCTGGTATTATTAAAGGTTACACTGGCAACAAAATGGATAATGAAATATTTTAAAAGGTGTTACAGCAATACTTGGCGTAGTGGCCGGACCACACTGACAGTATTGCCGAGTTCTGATGCAATATTAAGTATTTCCGGAGCACAATTGAAACAACGCCGACAGTGTGTTGCAGCCATACATTGCCTGGAAATATGGCCCGTTTAGGTCCACCTTACTAAAGGATGACATACAATTTATTGAGTATTCCTGTACCAAATGATAAAAATGACCTAAAACTCTCTAGAAAATTCCGTCATTAAAATTTCAGTGAGTTACTCTTATAAATTTTATGAATTACGATTAATACAAAATATGTACTAAAAAAAAAAAATACCTTCCCCTTTTATCGCACTGCACAATTTCGTTAACAAAGCGATTATTGTAATTCTTCATCACTTGGCAAACTACTTTATAGTAGTTTGTTTTAAGCCCATATCAAGCTTTCTGGTTCTATGGCCACCACATTTTTTATTTTTTTATGTTTTTTACTTCGTTGACTATTATTAATTTTATGTAACACATTCAATATTTTATCGTTTATTCAATATGACTTCGCATGTATTCCAAAAGTATTGACGTATTTTTGCTTATTTTTTGTTTTGTATTGCGCATTCCAAATAACTCAGGAAAATACGCAATAATTGCTAATAGAACTACTTTCAAATTGAAAATCCAGTAAAAATAGATAATTTGACTTCATCTTTTTTGAGCATGGGTAAAAAGATCGTCAAGCGTACCTATTTTTAGTACGACCTTTGCTCACTTTATGCTATTCCCGCTGAGGAATTATCACTAGTTTTTTTTTTTTCACAAACCTGTTTTTTTGTTATTTTCCTGGGTTAGACAGTTCCATTCCGCAAATGTGCACATATATCTTTGCTGTTTTTGTTTTTTTTGTTCTATGATGTCACAAGCACGCTTTTGCTTCGGTTGCCAGCATCAAATACGATTAAATCTTAGGTAACTAATTTAAAACAGTTTAGTTAGAGCGTTAGGTATCTTTAATCTTATCTAAGTAAAAGGAATGGGTCAATTTCACTAAACTCTATCACTTAGTTATTTAATGTATGTATGTTTAAACATTTTGACAGGCTGTTTTGCATAGTACGTACGTAAAAAACAGTCTAAATGCTAAATCTTGCATTTAATAACTAAAACAGTTTCGAGTACTTGACCTTAGGTGTGTTACTGTACAAGTTTTGTGGACTTCTTCAGATATACTGGTGACTTTAATTATTTTCGAATAGCTTATAACTTGTTTATAATATTAACAAGGTATATAGCGTTTATGCACGCTATGCTGTTGGTCCCGGCTGTCATTCGTAGATCTTTGACAGTTGTTACGGGTAGTAGAAAAACCAAAAGTCAAACAACCTGAAGTTTTGGTAATTAATTAAAAAAGGACCTATAAGTGTAGGGTGACTGTTTGAGATGGAACTTCAGGTCAGGGCGAAATCCGAAACCACGAGCGGCTTCCGCACGTAACGTTCATACCGCTAAATTGTGAAAGAGTCGTGACTTCGGTTAAGGTACTAAAACTGAAGTATTTGGTAAAAAGCAAGCCCTAATGCCCCGGGAACCTCAAAAGCTCGCCCTAAAGACTGCCTGATTTTACATTTGACATTTAAAGTAATGTTTTTAGGAGAATATGTCTCAACTAATTATTATCTTGACATTATGTTCCGGATAGTAAATAAATGTAAGTAATTCTTAGAGTATAAGCAGATGTTTCTACAGCAACATTTCATGTTATAAAAATAAAGAATAATGTTATAGTTGACATAAGTATTTAAAAGAGTGTTGTGTAATGTTGAAACAGGCAGAGTTTGTACTATTTTAGGACCAAGTCTTCAGAATATTTTAACATTACCTGAAACCTAATTATGTATTAACATGAATCTGAGCACATGCAAACTCAGTTAAAGTCTAAGATTATAATATATCTTTGTCTATAAATTATAATAGTAAACGCAAAGTTAAGATCTCATCGAAATATTTAGAATAAGCGTTATGTTAACATTCAGGTTTAAAAATTACTATGTAAATATATTTTTAATCTACTGTTAAAAATTCAGCCATTATTTTTGTGGAGACAGCGAAGAACCTGTAGAGGTATGGTTAAGATTGTGATAAGCCTGTGAAATTGCACTAATGAATTTTAAAATGAACGCGAGAAATGAACACTGATTTTGTAAAATCAGAGAGAAACCTGAACGGGCTGTAATATGAATACACTCACCATAGCAATTGGTTCATAGACTCGCTATTATAGTCTCCTTCGGTACTTATCCACGTCATTCCTTTGTTTAATATAAAAAATGATCTCATTATTGATAGATCATTATATGGCTAATTTTTTGAGTTTGTAGTTCATAATATAGTTACATAAAGTAGTGAACAAAATATTTCATTACGTTCAACAAAGCTGAAGAGGTTGCTGTGATGTGAATTTAAATTTTAAACATTGTACAGAAAAAAATAGTCATAAAACGGTTTTGTAAAGCGATCATGTCTTAAACTTAGATATGACACTGTTTCCTAATAAATTCTTTTTTGATTTATTTGAGCTTTTATTTCAAACTACCATTCCTTCTGCAAATTGAAATTGTTTGCTGACATATCGACATACAAAGATGTTATGTATGCAGTATAAACTAGTTGTAAAGTATTCTGTGGGTGTATGTATAGTACCCATACAAGAGTCTCGGTAATTTAGGTTGACATCTACCAACAAAATGCCACGGTTCTTGACAGTCCATTGCAAAGAGATAACTATGTCCAATGATTGAAGTGGAAAGATTTCCCCTTTGGTGCAGCGCAGACGACAGACTATCCGTGACGAACCTTTTAGTCTGTGAAAATAGAACCTAAGCAATTATATGTAGTAACGCATACGACGCGGAAAAAGTCCGGCGCACAAAAAATGCGGGGCAGCCAGGGGACTGCCGATAGAAGTGAAAACTAAGTAACTTGTGAATTGTATCGTCGAAGCGTGCGGTGACGATGACGCGGTTTCACGCTCATTTTATTCACCCAAAAAGTGCTCAACGCGCATGCTAAAGTTTTAACTTCAAAAATCCGTGTCATTCTGGCAGATCGTGCCGCACAAAAAGTGCGCGAAAAAAATAGAACGTTTGCTTCATTAAGAAATACAAAACAGACCAGCAATTTATGATACTTCTAAGGCAGAATATCATGGTAGACATTATTTAAGAAAAAATAAAAAAATTGGGAAAACAACAATCTGAGACAACAATGCACTTCCTCATTTGTTTCCGAATGTGTCAAAGCCACAGACTACATTTTTTTTTTATGAGTATTTTTATGGTTGGTTGCTAAAACCTTTTAGCCAAGTCTTTAATTTATTTAATTTCTTTCAATAAACTTCGGTATTTCTTTGGCGGGAATTTGAAGCCCTTTCAACTCAAACTCCCGCCAAAGAATCCAGACTACTTAGAGAACTACGTTGTCAAAGGAGGGCTTAATATTTTTTATGGCCTAGTTGCTAAGAACTTTTAGCCAAGTCTTTAGTTGAGGGCTTATAATGAATAGCAGCTCATGTAGAAGCTCATTAAATGTAGCCACAACACCTGATAAAATTTAAAAAAAATGTCCGGATATTGTTTTAGAGTTGAATGTTTAATATGGAACTGTCCTTTCAGTAATCTCTGCGAAAGTATAGGATGTACTCAAAATTCTCTATTTATTCCTCTTTTTCTGTACTTCAAGTATAAAAGAATACATCGCAATCTCAGCATTACCATATATACGTCCCTACAGTTCTGCCGACAGAATCTCCCTATATAAAATGTACTCTGTGGACAGAATGACCGAAGATGTGCGCATGTGCGTTGAGTCTGTGTAAAATTCGCGACGGACTTTTTGCATGCCATGCAGACATTCTGTGCGCCACAGACTCGATCGCACAAAAAGTGTGTCGTCTGCGCTGCACCTTCGAGAAACGAAAAACATATGCTGTGTTTCATGGAGCTCGAACTCCGTGACGAATTTTGTCCTAAGTTAAATAAGTCAAAACTCGTCACGGTGTTCGAACTCCATGAACCAAAGCATGCTCTCTGCTACGAGACGAATTATGTATTGTTAGACTGCACCCATTTCAAGGAATGCACTTGGTTAAAAATGGAAAGCTCGTCACAGGTGGCAGCACATTTCAGTCTACAAATTGTTTTGCTTATATTTACTTTTGCGTCGATCACAAAATAGATAAATATGTATGAGCCTTGGAGTGTAGCACTATTTAAAAAAAAATTGAGGCGTCACGGGACGCCTGGCAGGTGTGAAACATACCGTCGTATAGCGTGGCGACGCGTTGCTACGGCATGTGTCGCCACGCCAACAATCGGTTTTACCCGCGGCTATAGATGTTTCACATCAAAAAGAGCTAAGGAAAAGGGAAGCGTCTATCACTGGTAAAAAAGCAGCTATAATGGAGCAGCGACTGGAATGACCTCTCGAGGACATTTCCTGACTGACCAACTTCAAGGATAAATTAATTCTAGCACTGATCAATGTTATTATAAACACACACACACACCTTTACTAACATCACACCGCAAGTGCCTGTAGGTAATAAAAACGGACTTAGTTCTTTTGGGAGCATCACCTGTATACGAATTTCTGCCGTAGAAGTGTTCAGGTTGCAGGTGTGAATAGCACATAGACTCGACGAAATATCAGGTTTCCAATTTTTTTTTGTCAGATACCGGAGAAAATTGTGGGAGAAACCCACAATTTTCGTTTTATAGCATCTTTGGCAAATACATGGGTCCCCGTTTTTTTTACAGTCAACAGCTGCGCAACGCGGAATATTAATTAATGTACCGTAAGACATCTCTTGTTTACAATAAAAATATGAATAGTGATAGCTAGCTGTCAAATTCTTGGAATTTGGATAGCGGCGACATTTAAAGTGAGCAATCACTCTATGTCCGCTAGGAGTAATAATGTTCTGTGGTACATACTAGTAGTAGTAGGTAGTACTTACTAATTCCATGTCCCGCACCAATTTTCGCGCCTAACATAGAAAATCATAGAATAGTTTTTTCTAGCAACACTGACTGAATTTCATGCAAATAAAAAATATACATAACCTTAATTAATTTCTGGAAAATAGTCGGATTTATTCAATCATAAAATTTACGTATTCGAAGGTTTTGGTTACCATTGCCTTAAAATAAATGTAATCTTTCAAAATGGTGATCATAACATGGAGATTTCAAGGGTTGTTTCGAAGACTTAAGTAAGTATTTAAAATGATTGAAAAATATTCCTTAATTACTATGTTGTTACTATGGTATGCTTAAATTTCAGAGACTATATAATTTGGAAAACATTTCAAGCATTGCTGAGTGCTCGCTCTCTTACTTACAATGACCATATGAGCCAAAGCTACGCAATAGATTTCTTATTGGAACCAGTGTTTTGGTTTGTTGACAACTTCGCTCAGTATCTAGGAAAAGTAAGTATTAGAGTTCACTAGCTTAAGCTTGCGGCTTCGCCCGCGTTGGGGTCGGTAATTACCCCCGGGAACGTACTACAGGGATAAAAAGTACACTTTGTCCTAAAACAGGTCATGGTCTACCTGTGTGCCAAATTTCATCGAAATCCGTGCAGCCTACTTCCGCTTTTATTATATTTTATAGTATGGATTACCATGGCACTGAAACAATTTCCATTATTAACATTATTGTACTAAACAAACAGTTAATTGTATTTTTAATACAATGAAATATTATTATGTTTATGACAAACAAGGGATGCAGGATGCATAGGGATTAGGGTGTAGTCAACAAAGTTATTCACCTGCTGTTACAGCTCTGCTTTGGTTCATCGCTCTGCTCATCTTGACTGCAAAACATGATGTATCAACAAATAGCTATAATCAAAAACAAATTAATTAACTAATTGTGGAATATAGCCAGAATTATGTAGCTATATTCCACAATCTGGATTCATCCGATTTCCTATGGATATTTTGTAATGTTAACAATACTGTATCAGTTAGTAGTATAGAAAAGGGTTAGTATGTGAGGACTTGGATGGTTGTGTTTTCACTGAAGTGGAGCGAGCAGAGTCGAGATTAGATTTGCAGGAATCAACCGATAAGACAAGCATAATTTACAGATGTTGCGCATTGAACTTCCTTACGTCAAGAAATGAACTAATATCTCAGATTGACCATCTAATGGTCAGCACAGGCTATATATAGTCAATGATGACTACAATAATCGTACCATAAACCTTTTTTTTTTCAGGTGTTTGTTTTCTGTGTCACAGTATTGACAAGTGCTGTGGTAGCCATTGCTTACTGGGTGGGCCTACCATATTGGTGGCAAAGATGTCCTTACACTACAGTATTCCTAGTCATATTTGGCAACTGGCTGCTTATCAACATTGTATTTCATTACTACAAGGGTGTTGTGACTGAACCTGGCTATCCACCACCGGTAAGTTTTAATTCCACATGAGTATTATTATTTACACATCCAGGCATTACTATGTAAAATCGAGCTTTAGAAAGAGACACATACAAGTGGATGTCAAATTAGCTGCATGTGGTCAGACTGAAATCATTAATTGTCTACTCTCTTTCAAATAGTCATTGCATGATTATGTTGGGGTAGACCTTCAAGTCTCACTGGACAAAGCTGAATACTGGTATTTTACAAGGAACAACTCCCTATCTGATCTCCACAACCCTGTTTTTTGGGCAACACAAGCCCTTGGATTAGTTGTCGGATTTCGGACATCAGACTACCTATATCAAATCTACAAATTTTATTCCACGGATAAATGATAGTTGACTTTGGTAAAATCAGCCCTTAGCCTCATCATAACTTACCCATCAACCCACCCTATCTTTCAAGTGGGTCATTTGAAAGCTAGGATGGGCTTGTGGCTAAGTTCCTCATTCTTTTTCAAATGATAACATAATAATTAAGACACATGTTTCCACAGAGCACACTGATATCAGACGCAGCGAGTATATGCAGGCGGTGCATCTCTCCGCGGCCGCCGCGCACGCACCACTGCTCGGTGTGCGACCGCTGCGTGCTCGCCATGGACCATCACTGTCCGTGGCTTAACAACTGTGTGGGGTACTACAACGCGAGGTTCTTCTTCCTCTACATGGTGTACATGGTCGTAGGAGTAGGGTTCGTCATTACCGCGGGCATTGATATAGGATATAAAGTCATTTGGCTGAATGATACAGGTAATTTGTTATGCTTGTATGTTTTGATTAAACAATAATACTACTGCTTTCTTTATTTTCGTTTTCTGCAGGCCCACGTTAAACTGACGGTCTCAACTCTTCTTACAAAACGAGTTTTATCTTTAGTCCACGTACAACCAACTTTAGTACAGCGGGGTACTTGCGTAACACACTTACAGTAGGAATGACTTTCATTTTGACAGTTCAACAACATTTTTTGAGATAATTACGTTGTTGATCAGGCAAAGCTTTCCAACATGTGAAGCAATGGATTAGCAATATCCTTCGAAATGATTCAGATTCTGATTAATAGTGTGTTAAACAGCGGTGCGGTGTGTGTCAATCAGGGTAAATTGGGCTTAATATTTATACGAATGATAACTCGGACCTTTTTATTTCCAGGTGGTATTATCCCAAATAACGATCCAGATCTGATCGGTCATCCAGTCCGGCTGAACCAGACGGGTGCCTTGGTGCCGGTGAAGGTGATAGTGGAGTACGACGACTCCGTCAACTTTCCTCGAGAGCACAAGCTGCCCGTGCCGCCCATCACCGAAGCTCAACGAATCTGCGCTCATCCGTACAAAAGAAAAGCCGTCGTGTTCATGGCCGTTACATGCATCTCAGTATTTATCGCACTTGGAACATTAACACTCCTCCATGGCAAGAACATTGGGCGAGGAGAAACTAGCGTGGAAGCACACATTAACGAGAAACTGCGAAAATTTTCAAGAGGCACTTACAGAAATCCGTATGATTTCGGAAAAAGAAAAAATTGGCGGCTCTTCCTGGGACTTACTCAAGGCAGAACTTTCGTGAGGCATGTTTTACTGCCGTCTGGCCATGCTCCGACGGGTACAGGATTAGCTTGGCATACCGTCCGACGCGGTCTGGAAGACTGGCCTTAAACAAGGTTTATTTAAATTGTTGATGGTCTATTATCTGCCAAAGTTGTCAAATTAGTGCTGTGCACTAGTGATACAAAAGAGGCGCCTACTCTCTGGGTGTGAAATTATAGGTATTATGAATTAAAATGCATGTTGTGAAGTTATTCTAGGCATTTACAGAGTTACCTTGCTGTTAGTAATCAAGTCTGACAGTGTTTGGTAAGCGCTCGGGCCAAAACGTAGGAAATAGTGTTTGATATAAATGTACATTGTTTTAGATTAATTAGTATTACGATTATTGTGTAGTCTGCACAGTACTGACCGTAGTTGATAGTACAGTTTTCCAGGTAAAATCTTTTATTCCTTAGTGCTTGCTGGTGCTGGCGCCAGCGGGTATTGAAGTATTGGATCGTGAATAAGTGAATGAAGATCTGCTACTTGTAAGCGACAAAGTTTTATAAAAAAAAAAAAATGCAAGCACAAGATTTATTTACAGAACGAAGTGCTTGATTCTTATTTATTTCCTGTAATATTCTTGGACTTTTTTTTTTAATTTCCTGCGCAACATTACAGAATTGAATCCCAAGACGTTGTACAGAGTAAATGAGAAACAAACAAACAAACATGTGAGAACGAAGTAATTTTTTTATTATTATACCTTTATAAACTAATATTTATTGTATTAAACCTCCAGTGCAGTGCAGTCCGAATATAAAATAACAGAATTACTGTCGTGTTGTCAATGTTTTATGTGTTCCTGTAATATTAAAATTCAATTGTAGTCTGTAGTCCGGTCATTTTAGACATAAAAATAGTGATCAAATAAAAAAAAATCCGACAGAGCCAAATCTTCGTAGAGACCTTAGGTTTACCACAAGGAATAAAGTGTCAAAAGTCCCCATCAGTCCCATGTGAGCTTAGGGACTTATTCGGGGCCCAAGGTCAAAATTTTAGGTTTTTTGGATTTTTCTCGAAAACGGTAAGTTTTATCGAAAAAGTACTTCAGAGCAAAGTTGTAGATCTTAAAATTCTCTATAAAAATGGTCCCTATGATTTTTTCTCTAAGACCCACTATTTCCCAGATATTGCGCTTGTAAGAATCACGTTCTACATAATATGCACACATTTCCACACCACCTGTGAGGTAGGGTACTCGGCGCGTTTTTTTTAACGTGGTATCCCCGGTAGGCCTATTCCACGAACCTTTATGATGTTATTTTCAGGAACAATAATTATTTAATAGTATGAAGATTATTGATATGGGTTACTGAGTTTAACTGTCGTTCTAACTTTTTTTTATTACTTTAATCTGACTCATACTCTTCATATTCAACTTCAACAATCATGTTTTCTTCAATTTCTTCTTCTCCTTCCTGTTGATGAACGCTTAGAAATTGTTCAAATGAAGATGAATCAGTTGTCTCTTCATCAAAATCACATGCATCTTCCTCTCTTGTATTTAATTGAACATTTGAGCAAGAGACACCTTGGCAATTGGTACACGCTGGAGAACACTGCAACCCTACTTTTTTACAGCCACATTTGGCACTACAACCTTTCTTGCAATTGCAAAAAATAGTGTTAAGAAGTTTTTCTGGAGCAGGGGGCAGTAAAGTTCGAATCGGTTCCAAAGTATTATTTATCAATTTCCAACCCCAGTCTTCAGGGTTCAGTTCATTGCCTTGCCATGTCTGAACTTGATGGTATACTCGAAACAAATGTTGACTAGCAGATGCCGATGTTGGAGGAAGACAAGATAGCTGTACTTGCTTTTTGTTTCGTGTATTTTTTACAAATGTTATATATCTGTACGTATCTATGCAATCAATTTTTTTTGGAGCTCCATAAACCGCAAGAAGAAACCGAATTCCTTTAGTAATTAGTATTTGAGGTGAAGAATTAATTTCTGTAAATACTTTTGCGCAGTCAATCAAATCATTTTTTTAGGTAGGTAGGTATACGTGAGGCAGGTATACGAAGCAGGTATACGTGAACGACACCACATGGACAAAAGAATAGGCAGATGTTTTTCAAGGCCAGATGTTATTCAAGTAGAGAGGATTCGGTAAGGGACCGGCGGTCATTTTAGAGTAAATTTTCTTAGAATAGTATAATGTATACATAAAAGAGACACGAGTAGGCATTTTTGCTTGCTTGAGTACCTAAATATGTACATACGTGGCATATGTGTGCATACTATGTAGAACATGATTCTTACAAGCGCAATATCTGGGAAATAGTGGGTCTTAGAGAAAAAATTATAGAGACCATTTTTATAGAGAATTTTAAGATCTACAACTTTGCTCTGAGGTACTTTTTCGATAAAACTTACTGTTTTCGAGAAAAATCCCAAAAACCTAAAATTTTGACCTTGGGCCCCGAATAAGTCCCTAAGCTCACATGGGACTGATGGGGACTTTTGACACTTTATTCCTTGTGGTAAACCTAAGGTCTCTACGAAGATTTGGCTCTGTCGGAATTTTCTTTATTTCAATTGTCTAAAATGACCGGACTACTGTGTCTTTGACATCATTGTAGTATTCTTGAGAAATATTGTGTAGTATAAAAAAGTGTAGATTTTTAATACTTAATTAACATTCGCTTCTTGGTCCATAAACCGATAAATTCAATTAATGTTAGATATATAAATGTATATAATATTTTATGGTGTAATTATGTAGGTGCAAATATTTTCACGGTTGTCAATTTTCTTAGTAGAACTTGGAGAGGCTTATGACGAAATGATTGATGACGATTATAAACATTGTAAAGGATAACACTAAGACTGAAGTCTTGCTGAGGTTAGCAAGGAACAAGGTAGACCTAAGTATGTATACAGATGGCTTAGCTTGAACCATGCTGATAACACACCGGCATCCTAAGTGCGTAACACACTATCAATCTGTACTGATTCCTGTAACACAGGTTACAAACCTAGCGCAGGAGTCAGGGTTTCCATATATTAATGTAACATACTTTTATGTCAATAAAATATTATTATTATTATAATCACAATCTGAATCATTTTGAAGGTTATTGCTAATCCATTGCTTCATAAGTTCGAAAAGTTTGTTTGCTCAACAACCTAAATAAGGCAATGAATGTTGTTGAACTGTCAAAATGAAAGCCTTTCCTACTGTTAGTGTGTTACGCAATTACCCCGCAGTTTGTGGTCGCAAAGATATTTTAAATTTATTTGTAAGTTAATTTATTTTATTTTAAAGTTAATTCGGTTGTTATATTATTTAAGTTTTCTACAGTATTTTCTTCGTAAACCTTATTGAACCCTAATTTTTTAAACTTCTTTTATAATCCTGGAATGGGTACTATGTGTCTTGTTAACTAATCAATAACAACGCTTATTATTATATTTGACTGCAGATTTTATATTAGTTAAGGCATTCAGTGTTAAATTGTGTATATAACCAAGCTTATATACAAGGTGGATTTTTGAGATGGGGCAGCAAAGGCAGCTACCTTAACCGTTGTACCTACAGGAAAACGGTATTAGGAGACTTTCCTTAACTTTTTGACAAATTTTGATTTGCAGTCACAGATTTTGAAAAAAAGGTACTGTCAGAAAGAAAATTGGCAATTTTCATAAAAACTCTTTTTATGCCGTTCGATCATGTTTCATACAAGGATCAAAAACCTCTATTGGACCAACTGAGGTTTGAGTACTAGAAAACTCAGAAATCCTAAAAAAACGTTTCCCATACATTTCGTATGAAATAAGGCTACAACTTACTGTTTCACCATCGATAAACTGACAGCTACAAGAAAGCTACAGGAAAGACTAATCGAAAAACAAATGAAAAATAATAACTTCTACTTGAGTATTATTTCACCTTAAAATTACAAACTGGAAACTGTGCTCTAAGATTTATGAGGTGCTCAAAATGGTAGCCATTTTGACGTAGGCATAGGTTTACTATCTTTACTATAGAGCAGGTAGCCACTAATAATGTGAAAGGATGAATGCCAGAGAATCGTGGTGAATGTTTGAGTTCCTGAACACTATCGTATTTCTTTTTATAAAGTTAATTTTACTAATAGACCCATATGAAAAAATAAAGAGGCGTGTGTTCAGGACTGTGAGGTGGCTATGGTATAAGACCATTTCCTATCCACTGCTTCCCGAATTGCCGGTTCAAATTAGAACGAGTTTGGCCGCTGTTGTGTGGCGAAGCGCCATCTTCATCTTCAGAGGTCATTTTTGTCACAGAATTTCGGAAATCCTAAGCTACCAGACAACAGACTATCTCGATTCTGTTTTCAAAGCAAATTAAATTATGAAGCGTATTCGTTCGAAATTCAAAGTTTAATTTTTGTTTTGTTATTTTCGGCCAGTCTTCATTGTAGCGGTTAGTCTATCCATAATAAAAAAGTAAGTTGTAGTCTCATTTCTTACGAAATGTATGGGAAAAGTTTTCTGCGATTTCTGACTTTTCTAGTACTCAAACCTCAGTTGGTCCAATAGAGGTTTTTATCCGTATATGAAACATGATCGATTGGCATAAAAAAAGTTTTTGAGAAAATGGCTCATTTTCCTGCTGACTGTATCTACATCTTTTTCAAAATCTGTAAATGCAAATCATAATTTCTCAAAAAGTTAAGAAAAGTCTCCTAAGACCGTTTTCCTGTAGCTACAACGGTTAATGAAGCTGCCCTTGCTGCCCCATCTCAAAAATCCACCCTGTATCGAATGTTATGGGCGTAGTGACCCATCTTAGGAGTGACTCTGGGCATCAGTGAACTGCTATAATTTATGCTGAGTTGTTTGATATTGCATGCTATATAAGACCAGAATGTGTAGAATTAATGTTAAAAAAACACTATGTTTAAGCTCCTTTTCCTCTCAGTCTTACTTATAAAAACTTACTCGTCTGTTTACGGCATTAAAAAAAATACTGACCGACCGGCCTGATAGACTTACAAATAATTATATCGTTGACATGCTCAAGTCATAAGAAAGATTATTTTCCCTATAGATTTATATGGTTATGCCGTTAACAATTTAAAATTGTTTCACATTAATTAAACAAAATTGTAAGGGCGAGAAGTATTTACCACCAACTGTTCTGTCAGATGCAGTACGATCTGCATACCTCTCTATCTTTGTTAAGAATTGGCCTTCGCGCGTTAGACATATTACTGTTAGGCCCGTTGTAGTACACACGTTTTTATTTTGCCGTGAAAAACTACGGTTGATTCGCCGTGTGCAGGCATGGTCATCAGTGTTGTATGGATCACTAAAGATAGAAGCTTGTTGTCAGACGTGGCGCCACTACGGCACGGCGCCCGCCGTCGCCGTATGCGCATATACAAGCACACACGATTTTTCTACGTTGCGGTTAACCCGCCGCGGTATCTTAAGGAAATCGGACAGTGTACCACGGGCCTTATGGTTAAAGATTTATAATAAATTGCTTTTTGTTTGACATGACTGTGTCAAATACATAACATGTTGCTTCGTAGTGGGGGTCAAAATAAGCCGATGTTTTGTAAAGTTTTGTTTTAAATTGTGTGGTGTGCTCTGGCCCCTAGATTCGTGGGACTTACAATCCCAGAGTAAATAAATAAATATTTAGAGTACAGCCGATGTATCAAGGCGGGTCCGAACTTTGCGCAGAAAGCTGCAGAATAAAATGTTTTAGGAACCAAACGAGGCAAGTGTGAGTGAGAAAACATATGCGAAAGTTCATAGTGCCTATGTTCAGACCGGTGATGATTCATCGGTCGTACAGTTCTCCATAATGAGACATAACGGGACTGAATTGTATACGGTACCTAAAAAAATCTTTAAGTAAATAGAAAAGCTCTACTCTCTTCTCGAAAGGACTAATCAGGATCCTAATTGCGTAACAGACTGTCAATCACAATCTGAATCATTTTGAAGGAAATAGTCCAACCAATCCATTGCTTCATGTATTCGAAAAATTTGTCTGCTCAGTAGCGGATATAACGCAATGAATGTTGTTGAACTGTCAAAATGAAAGCCATTCCTATTGTTAGTGTGTTACGCAATTACACCGCTGCTTTTTAAATTGCTGAAATGACTCGCCCATGAATCCAACTTGCAAGCATTTTGCTATAAATACAAGTATTGTTTTTGCATAATTTTTAAATGTTTTTAATATAATATCTAATGATGTGAGGAATACTCTATGGATATATAATTACCTAATATGATAAGGATCAAGAAGAAAACTTGGCAAAGAATTGTCGTGTGTTGGTAATATGTGAAAATGCATTTATTTTGATAACGACGTGTCGTTAGATTACATAGGTATGTAAGCAAAGATTAACTTATCATCTTTCGTCTTAAAGAAACATTCCTAATTATATTATTTACCTGTTTTCTGTAGGTACATAAATGAAATAAAACATTGTTATTTTGTTTTAAAAACAAAGTTTCTTTCTACAAGCTTTTAATAAAGTCAAATTTATTTTGTATTTTTTTTACAATGTTGTATTTTTTATATAATGTTATAGCTATTTAATGTTTAAAGTGTAACAGCGTGTCCTTAATGTGTAGGTTTTAAAAGAAATAAAACCATGATCTCCGATAAATTATTTTATTTCAATTAATACATTAAATTACGACCCAATGAAATAACTTAACGCTACATATTGCACAGAATCTTAACATTAATAATATATATAACTTATTATTATTCTCGTTTATTTATTTTCCTATTTATTAAATACATTTTTGAATATTGTTATTAAAAACATTTAAAAATATAAGAAATTGTGGTCCGACGGTGTCTGGCGCAGGATCCAAACTACCGATCGTTAGGGCTCCAGAGACAGGAAAACCTCACGATGCGAGGCTTATGAAGGAGTTATTATTAATATTATATATATATAATAGCTAAGTACTTAATCCAACAATAGAAAATACTTAAAATCATTATAATAAATTACAAACCTAAAATTACAAATACCTATTTATGTAATACGAATAATTGAAGATTATAAGATGCTTAAAGTGCATTATTATAGGCCGACAACTTCGTTGGTGACAGTCCCATGGTCCTGGCGGGTGAAGTAGGACGTGGGTTAAAACAAATGAGGCGCACCCGACTTCACAAGGTATTGCGTTGTCAAAGATGAGTCTGCAGATTTCTCTATGAAATATTTCGTGATTTACTTCCACTTAACGAAACAGGCATAAAACGATTCGTGGTATAATGGTGCAAACCTTCACCCTAATTACGTAACACACTATCTATCACAATCTGAATCTGTTTGAAGCCTATTGCTAAGCCATTGCTTCTTATGTTCGAAAAATTTGTCTGCTCATCAACGTAAATAACGCAATGATTGTCGCTGAATTGTCAAAATGAAACCCATTCCTACTGTTAGTGTGTTACGTAATTAGCCCGCTGTTCTGTGTACGGATGTACCTCTATATCCAAATACAACCAGGATTTAGGATTTCATAGATTTACTATAACCCATTATAAGCAGAACTTTCTTTCGTTTGTTGGAAACATTATTTTTGAGAATTCATTTAACGTACTATTTAATCATGTTTCCCTAAAACTTTTATGATAGCTTTCGCCCGCGGCTTCGTCCGCGTGGAGGTCGGAAATTATCCCACGGGAGCATACTACCGGGATAAAAAGTATCCTACATGTTAATCCGGATTATAATCTATCTGTGGCCCAAATGCCATTCAAATCCGTTCAGTAGTTTTTGCGTGAAAGAGTAATAAACATCCATCCATCCTCAGAAACTTTCACATTTATAATATTAATTAGTAGGATTATTCATCCAAATGAGAGTACATTAGGTAAAAGTTACATTTAATAATAGAAAACTGAAAACGTCTAAATATAAAGTGACACGTAATTACCTGGCATTGCAACACATGTAAATGTATAGGTACCTACTTGTAACTAAATGATTACATAATATTAATCACATTTATTTTATTTTCCATTTTGCTTCCACCCTTGCACATCTGCGTGTGACAGTGTAAATACCTATACCTACGGGCGGCGGTGTCGACTTCAAAAGCGTTTCGCTACTGTAAGGATTGATATACTGTGGTATTACGTAATTATTATGTGCGTTTTCAGATGCGCAGCTATATTTTAGAGTTCGGGTTGCTGCCTGGCGATGACGGCGTGCGACTGACGCTATCGTGAATCATGGGCCTGACACCAGTGAAAAAGTAGGCCTAAGTACTAAAATGAATACATAGTGATAGTTCTAGAAATATATTTCAAAACGACTAGATAATAAAGAGATAGATTTTTTACCTTTCATCTAATAATAAACAGTGTAAGTATATAAACTGCTAAAAACTAAGTTTTATTAGTGTGTCGAGTGGGTAGGCACACCAAGTACGTACGTTCCAATTCACCCTATCGTAGTCCTGCCGCATTTTGTCTATTCTGTAAAAATCTCACGTGAAAACTTTGGTGAAGTGAGCAGCTGTCAATTCCATATGATGCTGGAGACTGGCACTATTGACAGCTCACTTCGCTTAAGTTTCCACGTTGAGATTTATGATACAGTATAGATCGGCTGAACATAAGTACCGTAGGACTATGCTAGGTTTTAGTTGTGGCCATATTGAATATTGTCGGAACTGAGTGCGAGAGATGTTAGGACGCTGCGCCGTTGCGGATTCACTCCGAGGTTCTCCCAATTGATCCACGACAGCCTGGCAGTTAAGTCTAAACAACAGAAAGCGTATTATTTTAATATAATTAAGTATGTTATTTGATAGGTGCCTATGGCAAAATCTGTTCGAGAAGGATTAACTTTTACGATACGCACAGAGATTTAGGTTTCCGAACCGGATAGGGCAATAAGCACGGATGACCCATCCGTGACCCTGCCGGTTCGAAAAAAGTATTGGTGGCATAGATAGCTTAGGTAGGTACCTACAATACATTTTGTACAAACTGCTCACACATGTCCTGGCTTCGGATACTGGGCCGTTAGTGTTCCGGAGTATACTCTGGGCCTGGTGCACAAAGTCTAAGCCAAGATCTCCAGGATCCCGAAATGGCCTGACCCAGAATTTTTAATACATACTTACCTATCTAGGTATTAATAGCGAGCTTTGTCTGGGCATCCCCCCCACCATACCTACCTATTTAGTTTTGGCAAACAGCATAGCTGTGTCAGTTATTTGATATTGTTAGTCTCTAAACCAACAATATTGGAGCAAGTGTGGAAGGATGGATACGAGTGGATTAAAAAAAAAATGGCTGCTAAATGATGTGAAATGTGAGCCGGCTGCAATGCTGGAATCTATAGGGTAGGAATGATGAATCAATGAATGACAGGTAGGTCTAGGTAGGTATAGATAATATTTACCACTGGTATTCCAATGAGCGCGATCGGCTTTTATCTCGCCGCGGAGACATTTCTCCACGTAGGTTAGCGGGTCGTAGTCGGCTTCCAATACCTGGAAATTAGTTCCATCGTTAGTTACTGTAGAGGTTTTATCTGCTTGCCTTTGATAACTGACCTCAACGACTATATTATAAGTTGGTGGCATAATATTAGGACATAGACACTATTTTCATATTTATACGATAGAAAAGAATGGAGAGCTGTCAGAGGGCGTCATCATTTACAAATGTAGATCTAATTTTAGGAATACCTACTTAGAATAATATTGATGCTTAGAAACGAAGTCATCCGGAACTGGAGTTACCTACATAGCTTCCAGAGCAAGCAAGCTGAAATGACAGTGGGCTGGCCATGTTTGTCGAAGGACCGATATTATGGCTGGTGGAGCAGACGAGTCCTGGAGTGGACACCGCGTATTGGCAAGCGTAGTGTGGGACGCCCCCCTGCTAGGTGGACCGACGACTATAAGAAGGTGGCTGGGACAGACTGGATGCGGAAGGTGGAGGACAGGCTGTTGTGGCACAGCCTAGAAGAGGCCACTGTCCAGCAGTGGACTGCGATATGTTGAGTTGAGCTACTAGATGATGAAAGAAAATGAAAGGCATCGCAATTGTTTGTGTGATACGCACTTACCCCGCAGGCGCTGCTGTGGCTTGCGGGAGGCAGACTCCCCAAGTCTGTCACCCGCAAGCCATACTCTATGGCGGCCGAACATCATTATGCGCCCTCAGCGCCTGGTAACACAACCGGAAAATACGGTTGCCATGCTTGATCTCCAGTCACTCTTTCATGACGGTCCTTACCATCGCAATTGCAGCGTGCCCTAAACTTACTATCACCTTATAATTACAACAACCTTATTCGGGTTAGAAAATTGACTTGAACCCTTTAAAGAAAAGAAAAGTAAAATGGTTATAGTAACGTGAATGAATTATTTAAATTAAAATACCAAAATAAATACTTAACTAATTACTTGAAGTTATTGTTAAGTAACATCGCGTCCCCGTCTATAATATATCATAGAACAACGCTGGCCGCATCGCAACGGATAACAGCAGCCGCAAAAATACGCCTGGCGAGCGGTCTGCCAGCGCGTTGCGCTGCGGCCCAGTGCGGCCCGCATGTAGATTGCGATGGTTCATACAAAATGAATTAAAGTGATGCCGGAGGATTTTTGCAATGCGATGCGATGCGGCGCGGGCACGGCCCGCCCAATTGTGCACGGGCCTTAATATGTACTTTAGATTTATACAATTGACGTCACGAAAGCTTTGTGATGTCAAATGTATAAATGTAAAGGACATTTATTAAGACACATAAATGACGTAACATATTTATGACTCGTCCCCTTGTCACAAGATGTCACACTTTGTTTGTTTACCCCTTCCGTCCCCTTAACGTATGACATAATTTATGGAGGGCGCTTAAAAGTAAACCTGTGCCTAACCTTTGCGGAAAGCAGGCGTGATGATACCTATGTTATGTCAGTCTATGTGTGTCTACTATCCTATAAACCTATACGAAGTTAGACTCTTACCTCTCTCAGCAGAGCGATGTAAGCGATGGCCAGCCTCAGCGTGTCTATCTTGCTGAGTCTTTTCTCGTACGGGAAGGTGGGCACGTGCACCCGCAGTTCATCGAACGCCGAGTTTATACTGCTAAAATCACAACACCACAACAACATTATAGCTTGTGAAGCGAACACGAGATGTGGTTAGTAAAACAGAAGAAAAAAAATCGTACGGTCAGGGAAATTAATTGTTTATCCAATTGATACACTACGTCAATTTGCGAATAAGGGCCGCGCGGTCCGCAACGCAACGCATTCCAAAAATCCTCCATCATCATTTTCTTTGAACACGATAAACGCACCGCGGTTTTTTTGTATGAAAATCCGTTGCGCTTCGGCCTGGTTCGGCTGTACGAGTAATGTGCGCTTGGCTATTAGAGCTATCACCGTATAATTATGAACATCGTTAGTTTTTAGGTAATCTATCTCGTAAGATTATAAACTATCAGTGAACCTTTTATAATTTAACGCTTTATTTTTCGATACTTAGTTTAAGTATAATCTGTGCACGGCAAACCTACAAATTGTGAACTGGTATCAAGCTTGCATGCGACGGAACGCGCCTTACGCTAATACTAAATAGCCAAGTAACTGCGACCAACTTGGAAGTACCGGTTGCCGGCCGCTGCCTCGGCACCGGTCGCTTCACTCGCTCGGCTCGCGCGCGGTTTGTCACAGTTCTAACCTAACCCATTTGTTCGGGGTAGGTCCAGTCCAGTGGCTTAGTTACTGCCACCAATTCGGCTGCCGCCAAGACTGACAAATCAGGTTTCAGGACGGTTCAGGACGGTTCACAATTTTACGGGTGATAAAATCGGACAGATTGTGAAACCTGTTGATATCTGGTTCGTTCACAATTTGACGGTTTGACATGGATAGAATAAAAACTATCCAGAATTACGTTCCTTCCTCGTGGTCAAACTTAATGGTCAAACTGATTTAAATTCATGTTATACCAGTATTGTAAGTAGTAACAATTTATCGACAGTTTACAATCTCGCGAGATAAAATAAACTAGAGTGCCAGCCTAACTAATCTATTTTCCTTCACTTAATATAAATATATTTTTATTTACTCATATTTAAAGTACTTAATTGTAGAAATTTACTAGCTTGGTATAATTATTAATGTATCTACCTACTAAGTACATATTTTCATTAGCTTTTAATATACTTAAGTAGGTACTTAGACAACAAAATTAAAACTTCATGAGAGCGTTGCAAATCTTTTATTGAATACCTAGTAGTAGTTTTAAATTTGGTATAACAATGGTCCTGCAGTGTGTTAATGCCTTCCATATAGGCACATGGCAGCAATTCATGGCAGCCCTAAAAATTCCGCGCGAGCTAAACGGTATAGGCGCGTTATTATCTCGTTCTTCGTCACAAGCACGCACTTTCAATATTTTATCCCTGTCAGCACTTTTAATTACTTTCACCATAATGATGGCCATTATTTACGTTGGAAAACAGCACAATCTCTTGAGTCTTGACACACCTGACATAAACGTCAAGATGGCGGCAAACTTTAGTTCCCATTTCAGCCGCACGCAGACGCATTTTGCGCGCACTCTACTTTACCAGTATTCAGAATCATACGTTGACATGGGTAGCCATTTTATACAACTGTCAAATAATGAAAGTTGTGATATTTTGAATATACGGACAATTGATTTCCCCGAGTTTACCTACCTACACAAGAAAAAAGCCTACCTATACAAGCAGTCCTACACAAGCAACTGTAGTCCTTAGCTGAACATAGGCATAACAATACTTTTGTTCAGCTAAGAACTACGAACTTCAGCGGGTAAGTCAGTTTAGCAACTTACAGACTCGAATTTTAGCAATGTAGGTAACGTTGCTAAAATTCAAGTTAATTCTAAGTCTAAGTTAAGTTAATTCTTCATTAACGATTTCTAGGATCTACGCAGAATGCTGCTAGGTTAGTAGTATGAGGTAAAAATGAATGATAGTAAACATATAGGTACCTACCTCTACCTAGATAAATAATCGGTAATTCCCGTATGTATTGCATATAAATATTATAAAGGCTCCTTATTTCTTAAGGCTAAAGATTCTTAAGGCTCTCGCAGAAGGGCACGACGAGACAGCTCGACGCGACGCGACTCTAGTAGAACAATTTCTATGAAAACTTCATGCAATTGCGTCGCGTTGCGTCCCGCCTGTCTGCGACAGCGTTAGGAATCTGCATAATCAACTCTTGCTCTACAGACACTAATTAAATACCTACCTACAACTTTAACAATAACTTTAAAAGTGTAAGTATTCACAAAGAAGTTACTTTTTATGTAGCAACATTTTGCAACATGATGTAAAGCATGAAGTAAGTATCTAACTTTCTATAACTTTTTGTTATCCGTTGTTGTAGGTTGTTTGCCCAACCACATTGGTAAACGATATTCCATATAAAGTAACTCTGGTGTGGCTGCACCTTAGGACTAGTGGAAATCTAAAGTTCACGCAAATTTTATTAAAAAAATTCAATGGGATGTCCATCGGCAAAAATGATGAACTTCCATAGGTATTAACTTTCATCCCATGTCCCTTTAAGGAATGAATTGTCAATAACCCCTCCTTAGTGCTCACATTCGTTTTAGGTATATAAGGAACTCTTGTGCAAAATTTCAATGCTTAAGGGGGAAGCGCCAGGGTAGCCCGCGAAATTCAAATTTTCTTACGTTTTTTGCAATTTACAGGTCAGTATCAGGTTGTATGTTGATCTAAATATGATTCGCGGCCGTAACAAATATGTATTTATCGAATTATAATCACAAAAATGATCAATACATCTCTATAAGTTCATATTACCCTATTGAACGACTATTTCATGGAATTTTGACATTTGAGTCCAATTCTAAAGAAGTTGTATTGCTGATCTTAATGATTATAATTCTGTAAAGCCATATTTGTTACGGCCGCGAATCATATTTTAATAAACATACAACCTGACACTGCCCTGCAAATTGCAAAAAATGTAAGTAAATTTAAATTTCGCGGGATACCTTAGCGCATCCCCCTTAAGGCTGCGGTTCCAACAGAGAAGAGCGAGGATGCGTAGCGAAGGATGTGTGTGAAACTATCCAATAACATCGCCTCATTTTGATAGCTTGAGCTAAACTAGCGCTGTTATTGGTTAATTGTACGCACATTCCTCGCTGCGCATTCTCGCTTGTCTCTGTTGAAACCGCTGGGTCTACGGGTGGGTACCCTTAGACCCAGCGGTTTAGGCTGTGTGTTGTCTGTCAGTGAGTGAATTTACCACTTTTCAGTCTCAATCACACTAGTTAACCTAATATAACTGAAGTACATATCTTAGAATAAATGAGAAGATGTAGGAACGTGCAACAAATAAGAAGGATACCCATTGGGTCCGGACCTCAGCATCCGCCGGCGCTCGCGCACGTTCGCGGCTGCTCGCTGCACGCGGTACGGAGAGCCTCCGCACTGATACTCAGGCTCCGCTGACGGCTCCAGCAGGACATCTGGTTGGGAAAGTTATTCTTGTACAGTCAGCCTCAAAAAGCTGTAAGTATTCTAATTGTCTACAATCTGTTCTAATCATAATTTCTAACGTGACGATATTATCGTGGACGTCCACGTCCATATAATGTATGGAAATTCGCGCACGTTATAACGTTATGGCGGAAGGAAATTTAAAAGCGTGTTCATATATTTCTATACAATTTAGTTCTTTGTGTTATCGTGATGTGACGTGGATGTGGATTGTGGACGTCCACGATAATATCGTCATGTTAGAAATTTAAAAAGTGCAGATTAGGTAGGTGCTTACACATATAAAGTTTATTTTATTTATTGAAAATATTTATACAAAATATATGAAATTACAATACTTAGTATTTATAATTAAATAAAATATAATATCCTAGCCTGACTAAAACTATTAATGTTTATACTTTGAATAAAATATAAAATATTTTAATAAAACAAATTGGTAAGATTCAGCCAAATAATACAAAAGACAAATTAATGAGGATGTTTTTCGGTACTTTACAAAAACTTTATGGTATCTAAATAACACAAACCAAAAAGTAGGTAATCAGCAGTTTAAGGCTCCCGCAAACAGGCGCGACGCGACAGCACGACACAAAGGCGCCGCTCGTCGCGCGGCACACGGTGCCTTTGTGTCACGCTGTGGCGTCGCGCCAGTGTGCATGAGCCTTTATTCACATTGAATTTGTTTTATTTTATATTTGACTTTAATTTATACCCTAACCATAAAAGACTTGTTTATAAAAGACATGGACGAACAAAAAAAGTCTAAAGAAAATTTATGTGTGTGTGTTGCCGTTTGCGCGCGTAATGGTCGACCGACTAATGTGTGAACATATGGGCGTGCGCCTGAACGTACAGTGAGCTGGCCGACTTGAGTGACTCAGTTTTTTTTGTTAGCGAGAACCTGTCCGACTTTTTTTCTTACTTCATGATAAAATAGTTAAATTAATACCCGCAGAGTTTATCAAACTGATAGATAAATGTATTTGTGCGTGAATTAATTTGATAACACCGGTAGCTAGACATCCCAAACAACACATAAGCCAGATAACAGTATAAAAATGTACTATTAAGCAGTTTGAAGCTTAATTACGTAGTTATTAAAGCTGTCGGCACAGACAAATGCTCTATTGAATGGTTTTTGGGCTGTTATTAAGCTTTAAGCTGAATAAATTCTGTATATCATTGATTTCCTTTTTTAAAGCTTAATATTGGTCAGGAACGGAACTATTAAAGATACGCTATTCAGTTTAAGGCATCCGAGATCGCTGAGAGCTGCATAATAGCTGATGTGACAGCATTTATCTGTGTAACTTTGGTATCAATTGTCATTATTCTGCTTGATGCTGAATAATCCATTTTCTGTTCTCTTCAAGTTGTTAGGTACTTCCATCATAACCAGTTATTCAGTAGCTGAATATTTGAGATTTTGTTAGCTTTTGTTAATCAGAAGGCTGTATATTTGAAAATGCATTAGCTATTTCAACTAACTTAAACAGTTATTTACAGTTGAAGAGGGTTCCGTAAACTACGAGTATGATTTTGCACCTTCATCAATAATTTTAAATGAAAATTGCAATGAATACTCTGAGAAAATTGAAAAAAAACTTTCTCATGTAAGCCAGGCTATAATAAAACTCTTGTTTATTTCCTGAATGATAGCTTTATACAGTAGCGCTTAAAAAAAATACAGTTAAGATATATGTAGGTATATTCACAATAAAATTACATGCGCAATAATAATTCACTTCCTTGATTATAACATAATTATTATATAATTTAAGAAACCAAAGTTTCTTATCAAAATTCAATAATACACCGATTGCAGAATATGGCGTGTTGGTGATAGTCATTGGACTATCACCAACACGCCATATTCTGCAAAGAAAGTGAGAGTGAAATAATAATTAAAATTTTACAATTTCTTAAATGTTATTTGCAAATTGTCTGCATAAAAGCACAAAAATAATCTAAATGCTGAATATTGACTGAATAACTGAATTTGAGCACTTTCAACTGGTTTAGAGAGTTTTAATAGCTGTTTAAAAGGTACATCAGCTTTTATACAGACGTTATTAAGCTTTGTGTACATTTATTCAGCTACTATATTGCTATTATTCAGCTCTTATTCAGTTTAAAGCAATTTATTTTGTGGCCAAATTGCTTGAATAACTTCTGCGGAAGCGCTTATCCAGACATTAACCAGTCATCTTTGTCAGCTTGAAGTTTCCAGAAACGCTTTTATCCTATGATTATCCAGCCAATCTGTGTTGCTTGGTGCAAATTGGTAACGGATATTAATGTCAAAAAGCAAAGCGACTGTTTTCTAGTTATCATCATATTATTAAACACCAGCACTCCAATGCTTTCATTAGGTACGCACGCCGACATAATTATCAAGCTGTATACATTTTCAGTTTTAGCCGACCTCACATTGCTTCTCATTAATATGGTACTTATCTGCTACTGAAAACATGGGTGTCTGATCTTACCGTCGTCGTTATGTTTAGTATATAAATAAAAATGTATTAAGCATGACAGCAGTAACTATCACCTAAGGTTTTTATAAGAAGTTTTGCTAAAAACAGAGGTACCGTAATTTACCATCGTCTTGTCTATTAAACTAAAACTGTACGGAACGGCACGCCTAGATATAAGAAGACGAGAAGATTGATCGTTTGGCACTGGTCAGAGTCATATTCCAGATCTTCATATATACGGAATTGCTAAAATGCGTATACCTACACCTTTTTGAGTACCTTTAGATGAAAAGCTGGTTGTTTTTCGAGAGAGGTGTAGTTTCCTTTAGTATATTCCATAAAAACCGCAAAGTATGGAATAAAAAATAATGCTTTAGTAGATGCAAAAACATTTTACACAATGCATCTAGAGATTTACTCATGGTAAACAACCCGATAGCAGTCCTTTCGCGGTCAGTAACAAGTCCTATGACCTCGTTGATAACAGCCCCTTCGCGGTCAGTAACAAGACCGCAAAGACTTCGACCTCGTTTATCGTATGGTGAATTGCGTTTCTGGATCGGCAAGAAATATTACAATGGATAACTTTTTCACTAGGTTACAAAAAAAAACTACAATGGTCACTAAGTATAGTTTGGCACTTTGAGAGCTGATACATGCTGAAACATGCTTTCCGCCTTCTTTCAAGTAACAACGAGAGGCACACTCATCACGTTTGGTTTCCAAAAAGATGTCACTTTAGTTTCCTATGTAGGTACCAAAGCTACGCAAGCAAGTACATGTAATGTCCTCTCTACATCATACCCAAGAAATAGACGAAGATAGGTACGGGAATCAAACGAAAGCCATCTATTATTTCCTTTTATAATAAAACTTAAAGTGGAGTGGATGTACCTAGTTGACAAACTCGCCAGAACGTATGACGTGTCTCTTAATGGTAAGCGCTGGCCTCTGACTATTTTTTTTATTGTAAAACCACTCAATCCACGCATCAAAGCCATGATTTACAGATGTTGAATAATAGCATCGAAATAGGGAAAAATACCTTTGATAAACAACCATTTTAGAAACCGTAAAGATAGTCCACGGATTCCGATAAAATCTCTATGCACTTAGGTACATGAATTGTTCGGTGAAACACTTCCTGAACCATCAGCAAAAATGCCAAGATCCAAAACAAGATGTTCAGAATGTGACAGGAATAAAGATCGGAAATCAAAATACAGTTGTGAGCGAAAAGGTACCAATATGCTTAGAGCCGCTTACTTTTACTGTAAAAATTGTACCGAGTTAAACCAGCGGGGTAATTACGTAACATATCTACTAACAGAAGGAATGGGTTTCATTTTGACAGTTCAACAACATTCATTGCGTTATTTACGTTGATGAGCAGACAAATTTTTCGAACATATGTTGCAATGGATTAGCAATAGGCTTCAAAATGATTCAGATTGTGATAGATAGGGTATTACGTAATTAGGGTGCTGGCTAGACATTAATCTTTAAGATTTCTTAGACATTAATCCTAACTACGTTTGTTATTTGTTACCGCTGTTATGGTTAGTAAAACTTGATCAAATTCTGTTTATTGAATATCGTAACAAAATTCTTAGGCATAAAAACCGTAACTATTTATGTGACATACAGCGCTGATGCTTACGATACCTCAGTTCTGCAATAATTATGAAGCAGTGGATTAGGAATTTTCTTCAAAATCCTTCGGATTATGAAAGCAAATTAAAAAATATAAATTTACATGGCAAGGAAAGGCTCCTGTTACAGCATTATAGTAAAACGCGGTAAACGAAGTAGTATTGCTATTTTGTGATATAAAATAAGTTTCCCTTTGTTCCCAAACTAATTATACATTGTTTACACAGCTTCCTTAAAGCGACATCTTTCTGGTAAGTGGACCAGAGAAGAAGACCAAAGATTATCTTCCATTTTCTAATTAAACAAGGTCCTGTAAATGAACGAACACTGTCCTTCTTATTGTGGTGTATAAATAATAACCCTTTAGCCCTTAAAATCGTTATTTAGGTAAGTACTAACCAGCAATCAATAAGTTAATCGGTTAAATAATGTGGGGCACGGATAACGGTTTTCCAAAACCACTAAGCTTTCAAAAACTACACTTTTACGCTAAAAGGCTGAAAGAACACGAACCTGCTGATAAGTAACAAATTTCAACACATGCATAACTTTTGAGAATTATTTTTGCTCAAAAAAATGCACTGACGTCACCAACAAAATAAACATAATTACAAAACCTAAAATAATGAAGACAGAACCTAATACTGGATTTCAAAGGACCAATAATATTTTTTTTTTTTCAATCTCCGAACATCCATGAAAGGCTGGTCCTTCGATTGAATATTTACATTTCCAGCGAAAAGCCTTTTGTTTCCTCTTAATAATATAATGCAGGTACTATACAGCATAGTGTTATTTTAAATTCTAATCAATTCTCCCTTCATAATACAGCACAGTTTTTTTTTTTGTAATAATATAATTCACGCCAGCATTTAAAATAAAAGCAAAGTTAATTACGGAGACAGTGCTGTGACGCCCACATTTATAACATTTTGATAAAACATGAAATACTAACGATTCTGACCTGTGTGTAGCTGCCTGGTGTGCTGATGCACGTAGGCTGCTAGAGGCAGCTGCAGTCGACTCCTGGCTGCAGCATACACACAAGACGGCAGTTCCGAAGTCAGTGATGCCCCCTCATCGTCAGATCCATCGGCGTACGCGAACTTCAGGCCGGAGTAATCCAATCGACGGGAATCACTAAACAAAAATACACAAATGTAATGAGTGACGATTCAAAAAATCTTCAGTTTCTTAAATGTTGCAGTTACACACAAGTTTATCGATGATGGCGTATTTTCTTTAGAAGAAAACATTGCTGTTATAATGCCTTGAAAGTAAGCTATTCCTGTTTCACAGTTTATAAAGGGCCACGACAAAAAAGAAACTTTTTCCGAGATGAAAACTCACTGTTATAATAACAATTTTCTTTCTCTTTAATTTGTAGGTACTTATTACGTTTGTTTTTCGTAGTTTTAAAGACCAGATTGGTAAATAAATGGAGTACGAGTATATGCGCAGCTGATAATGTCGACTAAGGCTCCAAAGAGCGACTATTGCTTCATGTCTGCAACCCTTAGTCCAAAGTACCGGATGCTGCAAGTGCACGGACCACGCAATTTTAGGGCAAGTGGGAAAACGGTGCAATTAAATTCTTATGATAATAACAAGTATACCAAATAAAACACATTTCAGAAAAAAATCACTAAACACACAAAAAATTACTAATCTAAACTAATATGCATAAAGAGAAAATATTTGATTTCTATGTTTGTTTGTTACGCTTTCACGCTAAAACGGCTGAAAAGATTTGCATAAAATTTAGCACTTGGGTAAACCATCATCTGGATTAGGACATAGGATAATTTTTATCCCGATATTCCCACGGGATCGAAACTTCAGGTGAACCTGCGGGGGACAGCTATAATAAATAGTATTAAATAAAAAATCTTGATAAAATACCTCAAAGGTGGTGACGTAGATGAGTCCGCAAGCTGTGTTCTAGTAGCTGACATTTTTCCTATCGCTGTAAAAGCTCCGCGATTATATGTCGTTCGAAAATCGAATCCTACTGAATCTGCGTGGACCGCTTACGCTCTAATATTATACCGCGAGGGGTGTTCGCCTACCCCAGGCCCACATTTGTGTGAGTTTGGTGATAGCATTTTGGGGGCTACATGAAAACTCACCCAACCGCCATGAATTTAACGTTTATAATGGGTTGACAAAACGGCGGCTTATGCGAGTGTGTCCTTCATCTCCGATTGCCTAGGGGTGGAGTTTTTGTCAGTTAAGGCAGGCGGGGGCGGGGCCTACGCAAATCTAAAGGTTTTAGTCCTTTGATAAGTCAAAGGACCAAAACTATCGGCGGATAACTAATTAGGTAATTTGGACGAAACAAATGGTCGATTTTTTTTCAAAAGACCCAGCACTTATGTACCTCACTGTTCGTGTTTTCATAAAATAGTGGCTGCATGAGGTCGCTGTCGCCTGGCTGAATGACATGTCTCTATCTCCAGTGGTATAAGCTGTGCGTTTTGTTTCAGTAATTTCCCATTTTCCGGCGGATTTTCCAAAAACAAATCTTTCAAACAAATCTTGTCCTGACATATACGAACACAACAAAAAAAAAAACAACAGGCAAATCGGTCGTGCCGTTCTCAAGTAAATTCTTTATCTTTCATACATGCGGCAATTGATTTTTATTTGTTTAAATAATACTAAATATAGTATAATTATAATCTATATCTTCAAATATTATAAATTAATGTCGTTTTTCGAGTCTGCCTGTGTGACCATGTTGTTCTTCGAAACTGCACGGACTTTGATTCGGTGTTTACCATATCTAAATTAGAAAAATTCTTCCAGAAGGTTTATGTAGCAAAGAAGTATATAATAATATTATTTCAGGTATATATCTATCTACTATTTAATACCTATGATGATTTTATGACGTGTGCAGAGCTTGAAGCATAAGCGTCTGATGAGTACCCTACCTACATATCTGATGCTGGTAACTTTTAAGTTTTCTTCGAGCTGACCAACACCTTTTATCAAAAATAAAGTATCTCGAATTCCAATCGATTGGTCAACAAACAAATGTAATATTAAATAAATAGTTCATCATACACTGTGCCGAACAGTGCGTGGTGAGGTAAGTCCACCATACCTTCAGCTAGCATCAAGCAAGATGATGAAAAATCTTAAATTTTGGAATCAATCTTTTTGTTCTATAAGAATAAAGATGAGACATATGAAAAAAAAAAAATACTAAATTCAATTGTAAAACAGGCTTACTGAAACTGAAATCTGTACTTACCTACATCGTTTTGTCAAAGGAATAGAGGAACAAAATGGTTCGTTGGTTCGGGGCTGTGAGTACGATCGATGCTGGGCCGGCTCTCCCATTGGCGGCTGTGCGAGTGTTACTGACAGCTCCACACTTAGAAAACACGCTCGGCAGTCGTGCCTACTTCACTGAAATGAACGATGAAAATGAAAACGAAAGCTTTTTGGTTTATGAATAGTAGATTGTTGTCTAACTCGCATTTTCCATTCTATGTCTAGTTTGTTTTGTTTTTTTGTTTTAGGTACGTGTTTTTACAGCAGCACACGTTTTTCGCGTTAATCCTAGAATACTAATATTATTCTACTGATAGATAGAATAAGATTACTAATCATCGCTTGGAAGGCTTAAACAAATCGAAATGTTGTTATAAAACTCTTGCAGAATTAAAGAATTTTTAAACGAAATAACAGACAAGCATTCTACTTTTCATACGTTCTAAACGTTTTATTCAGAGAAACTCTAATTATTCCATAAATTAACATTATACCCCCTTCTGACACAAGCATTACGGAAATCTTTTATGAAAAAATAACTGTATTTTGGCACCGTAAAGGCTCCCGCAAACAGGCGCGACGCGACAGCACGACACAAAGGCGCCGCTCGTCGCGCGGCACGCGGTGCCTTGGTGTACGCTGTCGCGTCGCGCCAGTGTGCACGAGCCTTAATGATGTCAAACCCCGCTGTCATCGTCATGACAGCCGTCACTGCGGCCGTTATGTGGCGGCCACCGCTCATCTAAGAAAACGTAGCTTACCGCGTTGCTGGTTACCCTTATGGATAATTTCCACTAAACGGCTCGCATCGCATCGGATCGGAACGGATTTTATAATCTTTAAACGATATTAAATCGTGTATACAGTATTTAAAGTCTATATTACCAAGCCGCGCACAGCAGCTTGACCGCGGGCGTCTTCCGCGACATGCGATTGTAGCCGAAAGTATGCTGCGACGCTCGATCGGCTCCGATCGCCTGTCGTCGTATACGATCATGCATTCATCCGTATTTGAACACATCAGAACGGTAGGAATGAAACTATTTGACTATATTATAGGCGCAAAAACGGATACGTTCGCAAGCGACGGTATGGAGCCGATCGTATGCGTCGACATCCTGCCGGACGGGATCGGCTGTCATCGCATCCGTTCGTATCCTTTCCGATCCGATGCGATGCGAGCCGTTTGGTGGAAATCATCCTTCTCAGTTGGCACAAATGTACAACCCGATGCGTCCCCGCAATTACAAATAAACCAAACAAAACCGACTGCATGCGGCCTCTCAAGCAATGATTAGTACTCTAGAGTTAAGCTTGGTCCTACTTTGTTTAAATTGTAATACATATTAACCTACCATTTAAAATACCTACACTTATAAAAAACTGGAGCGTGAGAATGACTCCTGTTTATGATGCTACAAAACACTCGCAACAAACTAGCTGCAATTTGTCATGACTATAAATTAGCGAGTCACCCTTTCATAAACATGAAATGTCCACAACTACTATAATTTGCTGCTAATTCTGCTCGGAAGTTAGGCCCTCGTCGACCCTGTAATTGATTTGTCGCGGAGCCGCGCGACCCCACGACCTGCGAGTGTCGCACCGCGCGACCGGCACGTGGCGCGACCACGCCCCGTACGACCATGTTTGATAGCTTCTCGCGTGAGATCTCTTGTCGGATTTAGTTTGTGTTGTGGGTTCTTGTGTGCAGCGATCTGTTTAAGTTAAATAAATTGTGGATTTGTAGTTCAACTTCAACCCAGTCCAGATTCAACCAGCTAAAGCAAAAATGCGTAGACTTCAAAAGATACTTTATGAATATTTTCGGAAATGAAAAATGGTCGCTTGATTGAATTTTCACACTGACAGTTATTTTTTATTAGGTTTACCTATGACATTATTGCTGGTACGAGTAGTACGTAAAAGTGGTGACAGTAATGGTGGCACTCACAAAATCAAAACTCATTTATTCAAATTAGGCTGAATATCATCACTTTTTGGACGTCAAAATTACATAAGACAGTTCTCCAAAAGACCCGCCATTCATCACTTCCTACTGCTTTAGCTGAGGAGAAAAAGTGACGTAACAAACTTCCCAGCAGCACAGCTCTCCGTTCCAGTTAGAAGTCCTTGATTCCATACAATAGTAGGTACCTACGCAAAGTAATTAACATTACAACACATTACATTAAATAATTTGCCATGTGTCTGCTAGCACACGTTAATATACGCAAAACCATTAAAAACTATACTCGGGCCGCGTTTACATGCGCAATACTGGATTAAGTTTACGAGTATATACTTAGGTATAACTCGAAGTCGCAAATGACAATGATAATTACATACAAATAACAAAACCGTGGTCAGCTCAGCAAGAAGACCAGTCACCACAAGTTCACGAGCATAACGCAAAGATCAGCCATTACCCCCTTTGCCATATTTGAGGGAAGGAGGTAACCTGACCCCCGACGCTACTGCAAGCAGTGACATCTAAAGGAGCATGACCAACTTGCTACCGGTTGCTCGGGCAGGAATAATATGATTACTGTCCAGGTCGCTAGCTATCCACATACTGCAATTAAACTCATTAATAAAACATTGTAATAAGAAGATTGAAAATAAAATAAAGTAAATTGACTTATACAGTCAATTATATGAACAATTATTTTGAATTCATAACCTGTCTGTAGGTAAGCTACTTCTGGAGAGAGAACATAAACATTGTCTTGAGTTAATCACAGCCACCATCTATTCTTATGCGTTAAGTAGGTACTTAGTTGTTGATAAATTAGTATGCCTTTGAACAAAGGTTAGATTTTACTTGAGCTTTAAACGCATTGAGAGGCAAGTCTAGCAAAGTAGAGGGTAGTTTGTTAGAAAAGTTTATAAGTACCAAGCCCAACAAATGAGCTATGAACCTTATGAAGCCGGTGAAAGGGAGTACGAAGTTTTGTCCTTATTTCTAGCGTTAATATTGTGAATATCACTGTTTTAGTGTATAGATGTATATGTTGTAAATATAAATAAGATGTTGGCGAAGATGGTTTGTGATGGCACCGTGAGAATACCAATTTCTTTGTAAAATCTCTCAGAGAAACTCTGGCGCCTAGCTGGTAAATTGCTCGAAGAGTTGTACAAATTGTAGATAGCTAACTAGAATGCTAAGAGCGAAATACTGATGATCCCAAGTGCCAAGTGGCACGACACGTGAGTCACGTCAGTGCAACTAGCAGTACTTCAACTTTATTGGGTGCAAGTTCTTTATTCCTAGAGAAATTGCTTAGCTACATTGATCATTCTCTTATTTAAAAAAAGTTCAATTAGCCGATTGGGTTTATTTTTTACTCCACAAAGCTCTCAAACAGCGATTTGCATATGGAATTACTTACATATTTTTTTCACAAGAGTCTTAATAATAATTAATTTAATCCAAAACCGAGCTTTTAAAAAACTACAAACCACCAGCTTCAGTTAATTTATTTATTTGGGTGCATATGTTGGGTGGGGATTATCCAGCAAGTCCACAAGACCATAAGGACCACGTGGTCCTGAGTCCTGCACGCAGAGCGCACGCCGCGTGTCGAGCGGCTGCCGGCGCCCGACCGCCACGCGCCTCTCAAAGTGCCCGGAACCGAGTACCGACGCCTTTACCAAAACTGTTTTTCTGACGGCACTTAATTAATCCGTGTCGCCAACTATTTTTGATCACTGTTATCGACTTCATACAGTCTGGGTCTAATGCAAACAACTTTTTGAATATGAGTCAAATTCAAATTCTTTTTTGGCAAGTAGGTAACACATATAGCACTAACACACATCCCAGTTACTCATTTTGGTACACGTACTGGTTTGAGTATTGTTTTTTATTGACATTCTGGCTGGTTGACAGTTTTCTGTGGGTGGTCTTAATTGTGAAAATATCTAGATATTAATAATATAGTAACCCTAATTTAATAAACCTTAAAGGATCGCGAATCTATCATGAAATCTAATCTCTGAAATTCTAGATCCCAACAAGATAAATGTATAAGTGCCAGTACAGTTTTTTTCAATTGCCTGGAAACTAAATCGCTCCCTTTGTGATGAGACCCCAACCCGTATTTGTCTGTATGTTTGTTGTATTTAAGCATTTATTATACGCAATTATTAACAAGTCGGGAACAGAATCGAACATGTCAACGGTAGAATGTGGCTCTCAAAGTTTTTGATTGAGACCGTGTTAATTTTCATTTTGTTTACCCACTCTTTCGATACCTTGCTAGACTACCTAATACTTCCTAAAAAAAATTTACTTGCCGAAGAAAATAATATTTACACATTTTAACTTTTGCCCGCGGCTGCACCCGCGTGGAGGCCGAAAACTATCCCACGGAAACCTAATAGGGGGATAAAAGTATCCTATGTATTAAATCCAGGTTATAAATTATCTGTGTGCCATAATTCATCCAAATCCTATTACTAAGATAATACTAATGATTGAAATACTATCGTGAATGTATGCAAGCCAAGTACTTTTTATTAATTAATTTATTTAACCATAACCTTTTTGTTAGGTTTACTGCTCAGATATTGTGCACAACGTGTCGTAAACAGAATATCGTCTTGTATGCATGTAACCTACTACCGAGATAAAAAGTATCTTAGGTCCTCACCCAGCGGGGTAATTACGTAACACACTAACAGTAGGAATGGGTTTCACTTTGGCAGTTCAACAACATTCATTGCGTTATTTACGTTGTTGAGCAGACAAATTCTTCGAACATTTGAAGCAATGGATTAGCAATAGGCTTCAAAATGATTCTGATTGTGATAGACAGTGTGTTACGTAATTGAGGTACTGGTCATGGTCTACCCATGCCAAAGGAGATCATCCATATTGGACCCAAAGTCCAACGACAAAATGTATGTATGCCACCTAAGTCGGGAAAGTCCACCCAAACATTTTTCACTACGTCACCAAATCTCTACGACCGTTTCTATTTTTAACCGACTTCACAAAAAGGAGGAGGTTCTCAATTCGTCTGTATGTTTTTTTTTTTTTTTTTTTTTTTTTTTTTTTTATGTGTGTTAGCTCATAACTTTTTTTTGGGTGAACTAATTTGGATGATCCTTTTTTTATTTGATAGCTGGTGCTTCACATGTGGTCCCATTTAAATTTGATCAAGTTCTGACCAGTAGTTTTTGAGTTATCCTTAATACTGCATATTTTTTCCACTTCGTTTATATTGATGATGTGTTGATAATTTGCTGTCACTGTTATTTACATACCAATTAGTGGAATACGAATTTGTGTGGGGTAGGTACCGCAACTAAAAAGTGAAAAATAAAAACTTTTTTACAAAAAAACAACCGACTTCCAAAAAAAACACTAAAAGACGTGAAAAATAACTTTTATTTCGGAAGTCGGTGGCCAAAAACGAAAATACAAAACCAAAGGCACCGACTTCCGAAATAAAAGTTATTTTTCACGTCTTTTAGTGTTTTTTTTGGAAGTCGGTTGTTTTTTTGTAAAAAAGTTTTTGTAATTACCTTAATTTGATTAAAATATAAAACCACCGGCTATTTAATGAAAAATAAATTAAATAAACTTGTTATAAAGGTGACGTCGAACAAGTATTACTATGACAATAAACCACTGTGAATAACCCTTTAACTTAAAAAAGAAAAACATAAGTATTTATGAAGTTTAAAACAAATGACTTGAAATACTTACTGGCGCGGCGGGCGGGCGGGGTCATGGGATGGTGCAGGTATAAAGGGAATCCGAATCCCTGGAATATACTTCTGGACCCTCTGCTAAAAGGGCTGGAGGAGCAGGAGATCACTGCCAGGCTTTTGCCGACGATGTGGTGATAATCTTCGACGATGACACAGCATGCGATTCAAAGACAGCCCAATGCCGCCCTCAAGTAAGTTCGGAAATGCGGCATCCGAAATAAGCTGAAGTTTGCATCACATAAAACCTGTGCAATGGTAGTACACACGAAGCTAATTTATAGGTACACCTGACATACAACAACGTCGAAACAGCGACCGTCACTAAAATGCCTCCCAGACGTGATAGATGCCTTCAAGGTAACTAGATTTTTCAACTTTTAAAAAACAGCTGAAGGAATGGTAATAGTAGAGAATCGGCGCCATAGTAAAAAAATATTAGGAAGACTTGTCCGACCAGGGCACATTTTTTTTTTAGCTGGCCGGCGGCATTTTGGATTTTGGGCCCAACTTAGTATGAAACGTGTCTGGTCTTGTTTCATCCAAACCGTTCAGCCATTTTAGAAAACAAATAAACAAACTCACTTTCGCATTTATAATAGTAGTAAGTTAGGATTAGGCATGTTATTCCAGCTTTTATTATAATGAAGGTACCTTTAAAGCTTTTTAAAACTTTTTCACTCTCTTATTAATGAAGTTGTTGCAAGTGCTTAAGCTTTCCGGGAAGTATATAACTTCGTTCCCCAATGAATGAAACATTATCCATGGACGGTTATTAAACTATTGCGTCTGCTTCGCAATAACTTAAGTTGTTAAGACCAATTAGGTACTGTTAAACGGGTTGTTTAAATAATAAAAGTTTGAGCATCGGCCCGATTGCACCCCATTTAGAAACGGCATCGCAGCAAGAGGGGCCAAGTACACGCGACCAGCGACTCCGTCCCCACACTATACCGCACTGTGCAAGTACCGCAGTCCTATGGGAACAACACACAAATTACCCAAAACTAATTGTCTAATATGTTAACGCCATTTAACTAAACAGATTGAACATTTCAAGTGGGTTTTTTTGTGGTCGTTTCGTGATTGTAGCGCGCAAATATTAGAGCGATTTGTAAATAGGTCGGTCGTGGCTCATGACTCTATTGATTTATTTGGACATAGAAAATAATAGATGATGAAATGATATTTATTTTTGGTTTGAGTAAAAGAAAGAAAATTAAGAAAAAGTTTGAAGCCCGAGGAGTTTTTACTTTCAGTATTTATTTCATCCAGTAGACCTTTACCTTTCCCATAAACTGAGACCATTCATAAATCTTTAATCTACCTACAATGACAAAGACAAAAAGTAATCGATTGGTCTTTGAGTCAGTAGGTACTTACTTATCTTAGTTCGAAGACTAATGATAATGATAGGCCTATTGCCGACAATAGGGTATCGTAATAGGCCTGTGAAATGGCTTGAACCTTGATCAAAGACATGCAGGCAACATTGTCTCTAATTATATGTTACGGAAATCGATGCACAGTCCGTGAAGGACGCATTTACATTTTTTTTGAAAAATACATTTTTCTTAGGTGCCACGGCGAAGCCGGAAAAGGATAGGTACATGCACAAACCATTTAAAATAACATTCTTGGGCCAGACAGGTCTGACCGGATAAGTGCACACACTACATTATCACAATCGCGTCAGTTTACGCGATTCGGTTCAGGGAGTATTTTCACTCCGTTCCGGCCGTCGGCGTCGCAGTCGCGTAGGCCGCAACGCGCCTACGACGACGCGCGACGGCAGGAGCGGCCACCATTGAGGCCGTAATAACCATTTTTATAATTATCTTCTATCTTTTTCTTTTTTCACAGATATTTAACCATAAGATTGGTTTTCTTATTGATTGGCTAGAGTCAGGCATCATCATCATTTAACAGGGATGTTTCAATGAATCTTGGAAGGATTGTGATTTAAGTTTGTTTTAGCATTCGAATAAACGATTGATTTAAGAATATAATTGCGTCAACGTCCAACCAATTTACCTAAAAATAATTAATGGTGTCTGTCGGCAATTTTGTATTGATCGGTTTTGCTTACATAAACGGACATTGTGCTAGTTTAAGTAACAAGCTAATTTTCAAGTCAAAACTTCAGGGTTTTACCCATATTATGTAATAATTAACTTAAAATCGCACATTTACACTATAATTACACTTTTCATTTTTTTTATGTTTGATTACAGATATAGGAGATTAACTATTGTATTGTCTAAAATACATATTTCAAATCAGAAAGCATGGACCAGTTCGAGGTGTTGGTTAGAATACACAACAATATTTATCTATCTGGAGACTAGAAACCAACTGAAAAAAAAACTTCCTAACTTTTCATCACCCAACACCTAACCAAATTGAAACAGGACTATAACTAAAAAGAATATTAGGAATAAGTTAGCAAAATGCAGTAGGATTAAAAAAAAGTTGAGACTTAAAAGTGCCAAAATCTGTGCAATTAAAGTGCCATAAATAAAATTACAATTGAAATAGGACTATAACTAAAAAAAATTGTAGAAATAAGTTAGCAAAATGCAGTAGGGTTTAAAAAAAGTTGAGACTTAAAAGTGTCGCAGAGTTGGCCAAAATCTGTGCAATTAAAGTTCCAAAAATAAAGTTACTTTTCTATCGAGTCATCTTTTTCTTGCTTAATTGCAGCAGGCGCATCGCTCGGTAGACCCATCTTGCAACAGTTTCAACCGTTTACAGAGAAAGCTTCAAACACCACCCTTCTACGTCTTGCGAGAATGATTATGATTCCTTGACTGTCTTCACATTCAATCACGTATTGATTTCTGCATGTAAAACCTATGCTATCGCTTGCTCTTTCTTGCGTGGTTTGTGCAATTAGAGACTGTTAAACGTTTGCGTAAAAGTTCTTGACATGCGTAACAGGTCAAGACCATTTTCTTTAAAGCTGAAGCTGCTAGGGTTCATTTTATACCGTAGTTTCATTTGAATATTTTAGTTGATTTGATAATGCTCATGTATAATGACTTACTTAAAAGATTTCAAACAAATTAAGGACCTAAAGGATTTAGCACTCTTTCTGACAAATGAAGTATTAGTGACTGAGGACTGAGATTACTTTCAAACAAATATACGTTCTAAAAGATAAGCCAAGCCAAGTAGGTTCTAACAATTGACGTAGGTTTCATACTGCAACTCGACTCTGCTCTTACTTTTAGCCAAAAATATTACCTCCTAGAGCTTGAGCGGACGTTTGGTTATCTAAATCCCAGTTGCTTGATGATTGAATTCAGCAATTTAGGTTTTTCTTAGGAATTTCTCTGGCGTATCATTTGGGTATTTCAAAACAGTCAAACAACAACGTAGTCAATAATAAAAAGTTTAATTAATACTTTAACAGTTAGTTCTTTTCATGTTTATCTTGCGCAGTCGTCTTCTCCGGCAGTTTGATCTCCTCAATGGCCAGGTTCTCATCACTGGACCTCAGCTCATGGTATTTGTACTTGAAAGCCATTGTTGTGAAGATGAGCATGTCTATCAACATCAGACCCGCGAACAAGAAGAACTCTTTCCACTGGGAACAAAGATAATTATTTATAAAGATGCAATGCCAAGGTGTATTGTGTTATCCAGTAACTAAGTTGTGGAGACTGATATACATACAGGTGGATCCAGCCGGTTAGACGGTGATAATGATAGGGTGGTATTATAGTGATGGAATTGATTCAAAAGGATGATTAAACGGGTCATGGCAAGACATTAATTAAAAACCTCCGTGACAGACGGACAAAAGTGATCTTATAAACGGTCTGTTTTTCCTTATTAATTAGGTCGGTACCTAAAAATAAGGATGAATAACAAGAGCTGTTACCATTTTGCATCTATGAATTGATCAAGTCAGTTCAATAACAAGAGCTGTTACCATTTTGCATCTATGAATTGATCAAGTCAGTTCAATAACAAGAGCTGTTACCATTTTGCATTAATAAATTGATCAGGTCAAGCCAGTTCAAGAACTGAATTTCATTTTGTGTCACAAAATTAAATGTTTAGGTACTAAGTAAGTATTTAGCGATACATTCGACGGATACGATCGACAAATACACTAGTTTATTAGTTAATTACTATGCAGCGTGGGACATTCACCAGCTGCTAGGTTTGTTTTCATTTCGGAAATTGGTATTACCAGGATGGATCTGTATTACAGAAAATAATAATAAAACTAGGAAATGATAAAACAAAAGAGTTGTGAACATAATAAAAATAACTCATTAAGTAATTAAGCAGGAAAGAAACATTGTTGTGCATATTATCATGACTTTTTATGATAAATGATTTTATTTCTGTAAGTAGGTTTGTACAAACACTTTTACACGTCAATCATATTTTTAAACTAGATGAGGTCGGCGTTTCCTATCTGACTACTCTGAGAAGAAAGGCCGAAACAAACTCAGAGGTCACAGTCTCTTTTAAAGTCCAGACATAATCTTGGTCAAATCATGTGAAGACCATGTAGATTGGTATCTGAAATGGTCTTTTGAAGAAAGAACCACACAGATTGAGTGGACCTGTCCAGTCAGTGCACGCATTTGTCAGTAATCGTGCAGCTCAACTCAGGAAGTCAGGACTTACGGAGCTCAACGATTCGACGAACAATACCAAAGAAAGGACATTTGGGTAGGCCACATAAATTACTCAATCTGCCAGATCATGATTAAAATTAACTGCGAAAAAAAAAAAAGCAATGACCCACATAAATACTAGCGTGTAGAATGAATAAGTACTAGCATGTAGGAGTTAGCTGTTGCAGTATATATATACATATTGTAATCTGTCCTCTTTGTTTAAAACATATTCAACCTGTTATAAGCTTTACTTGAATTTTTAGAAATTTTGAATTTTTGCGTTGTTATGCAAATTTATCTTACAATGGTAATGGGTGTCATTGCAGTTTTATTTTAAACCGAATTGATTGATTTTATTAGAAAAATAGGCAATTTATTTTGATTTATTAACGGTAACTAGTCGGATTATCCAATGAAGTCATTAGTTATTCCGTTGTAAACTGGGTAGGTACGTATTCTTTCTTATTCGTTCAAATTATCGAAAGCTCTGTCTCTTTGTCTCGATATTATATTCTATTTCTTTGTCATATCATATCAACGTTCAGTAAAACGTATGCTTTTCTTCGAGTACGTTATAGCGATAAGAATTATATCTTCAACAAAACGACGATTGTTGGATGTTCCACATATTTATATTATCATTATTCTAAACTACACTGTTGCAAATTTATTTAGTCATAATAATTTTTATTACGCGTTAGTATAACAAGTATTTTTCTCTTAAACTAAGACCGTACCATGACCACGGTTTAATTTAGCGCCGTCTCTCAAGCAATATGTTTCCCAGAAACCTTATATTTAACGTGCGCGTCCATAGAATACCGATTGCAATCGATTCCTTGAGGACGTGTAGAAAATCAAGAGTAAAAGGTATTAACGATCTTGTGAGTTTAAGTTTTTCTCGTGTAATTCTTTTTTATAGAAGAAAAAGTATCGACAGCCCTATGCGCAATTCTTTTTGATTATGATTTGAATGTTTAAATTTTGATTGTCTTTTTTACCTTTTATATATTTGAAATTTTCAGTGTATTTTTAATTTTTTTAATCAAAATTATACGTATTACAAGTGGCGAATGTGTTTTCTTCAATCTACGTCGCTACACTATGTGCCTATAATGAAGAAATAATCCTTAGTAGATTTTTTGTTTAATGGCAATGTAAACTTTGAACAAAGTAATGGGTAATTTATTTAAATAAGAAACGCTTTGTTGCTCTAAGAAGAGTGTATTTAAATTACCACTGGGCAGGCAACAGGGAATTTTCATTTCGCTAGTTAAGTTAGGTAGGTATACTATAGGTACGAATTAGTTTTGATAAGGCGATCAGGGTACGGGGACTATAATAATAAGCCTACATTTTATTTGAAACCTAGTTACGGCCCCAGACGCGGAATATTTATGCAAAATCATGTCGGCGGTGGATTGCCATAGACCACTCATGATAGCCTGACAACCGATGATCGGTTTTGCAACTGTTATTATAATTTTCAAAGTGTCCGCAAGTAAGTTTAGGCCCTACATCTATGTTACTTAAAGTTCTTGTACCCAATAGACAAGAATTAGTGTATGTAGGTACTATACCTACATATATAACTATTCTGAAGAATCGAGAAAAGAAGAATTACGAGAACAGTACGTGCCATGGTAATAGTATATCATCATTATCATTTCAGTCGAAAGACGTTCACATCGACCGGTCCGCTGCTTCTCGCATCCAGCGGATTCCTGCGGCCTTCACCAGGTCAACGGTCCGCCTTGTAGGAGGCCTTTTAACGTTGCGCCTGAGTGAACCTATAGGTGTTTGAAAATCTTACCTGCGCGTCCAAAAAGTTTCCTTCAACAATGAGCACGACGATTAAGTTTCCAAAGGCAACGGTGAGCAGCCAAACTGACTGTAATACTGATTTCATGCTAGTCGGAGCCTGTGTGAACGAGAACTCCAGACCCGTGACGGAAAACATGACCTCGCCCATAGTCATCACCACGTACTGGGGGATCAGCCATAGAATGTGGATGCTGTTCGATGGCGTTACCATTACGGCGTTTGCATTCTGGAATATGGAAATATGTTGCATTATTTTGTGTTTTCACTAATTCAATGGTTAATTCGTCTCATTAATAATTTAGTCAAACTCAGTTTCAATTTGGGTACTGACAATAAAAACAGATTGTACAAATTCAAAAAGTTTTGTATCATGCGGATGAGAGTGGCCGATTCATGAGTTAAATGAGAGGAAGAGATGCCTATGTTTAGTAGTAGAAGTAGTAGTGGAGTTTTCCAGGCCATTGATAATGCAAAAGCTTTTAACTTGTGATGCGTGAAAACCTGTTTTTGACGTAAGATAAAAATATTATGATAGCACTTACGTAAGACCCAGAAGCGTCTTCATAGACGATTATCGTATACACAGCCCCAGATTTAAAGTCGAAGTCTCTCAATACTACATTCCCGGCGACCGTCACATTGCTCACTCCTTTGGCAATCTTAATCTGAGCAGTATCATTACTTTGAATATTTAATAACGTTTTATTCTGCTTTAGACTGTCAATAATTATTTCTACTTGGCTATTTAGGTTGGTTAAAAATCTAAAACAAATAAAATGGATGAATACGTTGTTGTAAGGAGAAAACAGGTGAAAAGTTGGATACACTGTTTATAAAAACATAACCCTATATTTGCTGTCGCGCAGTCGGGTAAAAAACATATAGCTATGCTACAAAGACTATAAAGTAATTGTACTCGTAGTTCGGAAAGTTTTGTATAAACTGTGGTTTTTCGAATTTCTCTTTGGGTAAAATAAAGACGTTGTGGTTGTACTTCTCCTAATCTCCCAATATGGTAAAAAAACAAATTGGTACCAAATATCACAGAGTAAGTGATTTAATTAAGAGATTATTCTAAAGGGTAAACCATGATTATCGTTATGTTCCAACCAAGTAGCTACATGCTCCATATTAAATTTCTACAAACGTAAACATTTGCCAGTTGAGTGAAATTAATTTGCAACTCGATAACCAACACTATAATAAAAACGCTACAGTTCAAATAAAAAAAATGAATGATGCATCGGGAAGTGTACGTGTTATTGGTGTTATTTTCCTCGATTAAATCCTACGATATCGAAGTGAAGGTCAAACAAGGAAAACTAATTGGTCATAGAGAGGCCACCGTTTTTAATAAAAGACTTTACTTTGTGTTTTATAGAGTGCCCTACGCGAAACCTCCTATCGGCAAACTAAGATTTAAGAACCCCCATCCTGTGCGAAAATGGGATGAAGTTTACGATGCAAGGAAAGAATTCCACGGAGCGTGTGCGCAAGCGCACATCGTTCATAAACAGGGGCTGTTCGGGGCTGAAGACTGTCTATACCTCAACATTTATACGCCTGAAATTCCCAAAACGGGAGAAACCAAGCTTAAACCTGTTATCGTTTGGCTTCATGGATACGCTTTTGCTTCGTCCTTCAGTCATATTCACGGAGCAGATTTCTTGATCGACAATGACATTGTGTTAGTGACTGTAACACATCGAATTGGAGTATTCGGATTTCTAAAACTTAATGATGATGACGCTAATGCGAACATGGGGCTGAAAGATATAGTCCTGGCTTTGAAGTGGATCAGAACGAACGTAAAACAATTTGGTGGTAACAAAGAGAACATTACACTAATGGGCAGTAATTCAGCTGCAACGTTCATATCACTGCTGTTGATTACTGAAGCTAGCAAGCTATTTTCCAAGATTATTTTACAGAGTGGTGCGATTTACTCTGCTTCTATATTACAAGGTGACCATACATTAGAGAGAGACAGACTAAAACAGGAACTCAGTAAGAAGCACTTAATAATAAGTAAAGCAGGAACTAAAGACCTAGTTGATGCCTCGCAAAGTATCTACACTCGTCTGGAAATGGTAAACTATCAAAGACCTGTAGTACCGTTTACACCTATTCTCGAGCCGAAATCTAAAACCGCTTTACTGATACGGACGCCAAAAGAGTTCTATGAGACGGTGAAACAAAAAAAAATTAAACCGTTACTAATAGGTTTCAATACCCAAGAAAGCATATCCGAGGTTATACCGTTTATACAAAATCCATATTTCCTGAGATTATATAGAAAGTTTTTTAAATTCATGGTGCCATTTTCTGATGGGTGCAGTTATAACAGTACAACTCAAGTTTACAAGCGTGTTTCAGAACGAATAAAAGACAGGTATTTTAGAGGTGGTATTACTGAAAAATCGCTTGAAAGTTTCATGAGATACACATCAGATCTTATTAAGTATCCAATAATAAAGTTCATTAAAACATACTTGCAACTAGGTAATGGGGACGCAAATATGTATATGTACAAATTCGATTATAGGGGATCTCTAAATGCAGTTAAAGCAACTTCACTTGGTGAATCACAAACAAAAGTAAAAGGTGTGGCAACCGGCGATGAAATATGTTACGTACTCAAATGTGAGCCACTTTGGGAATCCTATGTGAAAATGAATCGCGATGAGGTCAATAGTGACAAAGAGATCATTAAAGCAATGTCAGAATTATGGGCCAATTTTGCGAAATATGGCGATCCTACCTCTCGAAGTTATGTTGGGAACATAACATGGCCACCCATGAGTTTCGAGGGCAATAATGTACTACTCATAAGAAAATCATTTACAACGAGCGATTTCAAACCAGAACTTTCAATATATAGATTCTGGGATGACATTTATGAAAGATTTTACAAGGAACAGTATTGTAGACCTAAGCATGACGAGCTGTAGTATTAAGTTTACCTAGATTAAAATAAAGCTCACCTAACACTCACTCCGTCGATTGCTTTTTCGTTATTGTCAGTAAAATTGTAAAGTCCTTCTTTATTGATAAAGAAAGAGTTTGCAGTTTTCTCTTTCAGATGGAAGTATCCGCTGAATGGCATATCAGCGCATTCTGTGGCAGGCTGTCCTTGTAGATAATAAGGTAGATCCACAAAATCATCAGCGAAGACATTGAGGTTCTCGTAGACCGAGAGCGGGCCGATTTCAAAGTTGCGGGTTGCGTTCTCTTCAAGTGTATTCAGGTTTGCCGTGTTGAGTGTGAAATTGCAATTGAATCCATTGTACACCCTCAATTGAGCTAATCCTTCCGAAACAGGTGTTCCGTACGTCGGCTGTAACAACAGAAAAATATACATTTATCGCACCCAAACTAGCTATTGCGGTGTTAGTGAATCTTGAATAAAATCCGTTCAGTTCTTTTTGAAATTTTCGCTTCCAAACAGACAGGCGTGTCGCGCAAATTACTCTATTACTTACTAGGAATCGATGGTAGTGGTTGGCATTATTATCGTTTTGCTAGAGAACCATAAATCTGTATTCGCCGTAATTCTGCCTCTATTAAGTGCTTAAATATCCAATTTTGAGCAAGCCGTGTTATCGACAGGGCGCCCCAAACTACGGATAATTAATATGTATCATCGAGAAATCATTGTCAATTTACACTTCAATCACAATATTTTATATTGTTTTTAATTAGTGAAATAATCTACTCATTACAATGTTTTATTAATGCGTTGTACTGCAATATAAGTACTTTGTATAGGTACTATTGTATAGAATCAAGTTCTTCTAACTTATCAGATAGCTGTGCTGCTGCGGACTTTGTTACGCCACTTCTTCTTCCCAGCTAAAGCACTAGGAAGTGGTGAGGGGCGGGCGTTTTAGGCGACTGTGTTAAGAGGCTTACAAGAGCTAAAGCGCGGTCACTGTCGGATTGCATAGAAAAGAAAGAGACGCGTGATGACACAACGCTGGTAATTTATTGCAAAATATGAAGCAATTATGGATTTACAAAAAAACTATTCATTGGACTAAGAAATTAAAACACTATCACGTTAGTATGTTACTTGTAGAATAATCTGACAAAAAATCTGAATGTTTGCATGTATATTAGTATGGTTTTTAATCGTTAAAATATTTTTTTAGAGGTATCTTCGTGATTTTTTTCTATCATATCAAGTTAATTGTATTATGTTTTCAACACACTATCTAACTAGCATATATCCAGAAGAACACCATATATTTTTCTGATTTTGGTTACTGCAGTGGATCATATATTTTTAGGCATTATAAATTTGCGTTTAGGTCCTGCAGTCCCCTTAAGTAACTTTCATGTTGAAAAAGTGCTGATTCTCAGCTTAATTTGACATAAATGACTCTTGATTTTAATTGAGCAGAAATGAGAATTATGCATCTATAGGTATACTGCTCTACTTTCAATGGCTTTGTATTTTGTATGCAAATTGACTTTCATTAGTGTAACATGTATTTGTTATGTTATTATGTCAGTTTTCATCTTGGAAAAATCAAAAGCCAACCATATACACCAATAATTATTCATTTAAAGTCATACCAATAAATTAAGTTCCACAATTCCGGAGATGATGAAGGCACAAGCAGCTAGGATGCCGCCCCATATCATTTTATGTAAAGGTTTCCTTATAAGTTTCAACCAAGTCAGGAACGGGTAGATTGCCTGAAAAATATTGTATATCTTAGAATTGTTGTAAATTTGGTAGTTATTTCCTATCAAAATTTAGAGAAAATACTGATACGTACCACTTCGAAAACAGGAATAAATATTAGAATGAGCAGAGGATTGAGCACTTGCATTTGATCAGCTTTTAATGTCCAGGAACCTATGTCCTGTTCCATTCGATCAGCTTGGAAGGTCCATCTGGAGCCCTGTGTTGTAATAAAATATTAACAGGATAATGGTGATAGACATAACTCGATATATTTCTTTCTACGGCAAACAGCCAGTGCTGGAAGGGAACGCGGTTTCTGTAGAAAATTCTACCTAGGAGCCCTTTATGGTAGGTACTTGGTTTGTTTTAGGTTTTAAAGTTTAAGAGTTAAAATGAAACAGTAGGTACTTTAACAAAATATATTTTTTTTCTATATAAAACTGTAAAACAAAGTTTCTATTCTAAACAAATATCATTTCCTGTTCCTAAACAGTTAAGTAGGTACTTGAACTAAATTAGTTTCTTCAAACAATGCTAACTTCACTTTTGTAAAATGATTATACATTATATTATACATGATTCATTTTTGCATGGCAGCTAGCTCGATTTTTTTGCACCTTTGATAGTTTAGGTTTCCTATTGACCATTGATACTAAAAGCATTTTTACAAAAATAAACAACCGACTTCCAAAAAAAAACACAAAATACGTGAAAAATAACTTTAATTTCGTTTTCTTTTTTTCACTTTTTATACTTTATATATTATTATTGTTTTTATAGTAGTATAGTTTTTATTTTTCACTTTTTAGTTGTGCTACCTACCCCACACAAATTCATATACCACTACTTGATATGTAAATAACAGTGACAGGAAATTATTAAAACATCATTAATATAAAAAAGTGGAAAAAAACATACAGTCGAATTGAGAACCTCCTCCTTTTTTTGAAGTCGGTTAAAAATATGCAGTATTAAGGATAAAGAAAACTTGATCAAATTTAAATGGGACCACATGTGAAGCACCAGCTATCAAATAAAGAATCATCCAAATCGGTTCACCCAGAAAAAAGTTAGGATCTAACAAACATGAAAAAAATACAGTTGAATTGAGAACCTCCTCCTTTTTTTGAAGTCGGTTAAAAATAGGAGTTACCTACTTTGTCGACTTATGCAGAACAGTTTATAAATGAAGAGAAATTATGATGCAAGAGCGATCTCCACCTCGCCTCATTCTAGCACCTCACCTCGGAGAGGTTCTTTTGACAATTATTGCAGAAATAGCAGTTACTTTGTCGACTTAAGTGGAAAAGCTTAAAAAATTAAGAGAAACTAGGATGCAAGAGCGAGCGAAGTGAGTTCCAATAATGTTTTGCATCCTTTTTAGGAGAGTTTGGATTTCTTTTGACCATTCTCACATGATATGTCATTGGACTTGCAGATGGTAAAGGGTACCATGACGTTTTTTTGCACGTTCAAGCACGCCCGAACCGTGGGGCCTGTAGCATGTGCTACACCTGCTACGTTGCTAATCCGAATTGAGTCTATCTGTTTGTGTACCTACGCATGAATGTATGACCTAGGAGCAGAGGTTCTTCGTTCGTTATGATTGTTATTATCTCTGCACTAAACATAGCCAACGCCAAAATTAACTCCGAAGTAGATCACACAGTATAGTATAGGTTTTAAGCTGCAGTAAGCGTTTTAAATTACGACATCAGTATATTCTTGATGTGGTATCTTTATGTACTACCATATCAGTATATTCCTGGGGGTGCATAAAAGGAATCGAACTACGATTCCAAACGACCGGCGCACGCTGTACAGCTAACAACCGGTAACGCAGAGTCCAGCTGAATAATCCTTTCACCATATGACTCAAACTCAAGTCAAGTATATTCCTATCATAGTAAATATCTACACTTGGCGAACGGTATGACAATGTATGCCGCCAAAGATGTTTTTTAGGAGATTTCGTCTTAGATTCTCTCCTCCATTTTCGCCTAGCTATGTCCTTGTTGCTTACCTGCTGGTCGAACAGAGCCCAGAAGACCGGCAGCGGTATGAAGAGGACCAATACCCTTAGGAGAGACTTTACGTCATCGATGAGGTCGGCGTCGTATTTGTCATCCGCGTGGTCCAGCCAGTGCTCGCGTTTCTCTTTGCTTTTGTATGACTTGACTACTGCGTGCTACGGAATAGAGAGATAATATTTCTGTGTTATATAATCAAAGTAAAACATATCTATGAGAAAAGAAACAACCGTAGGTAAGTTCAAGACGCCTAAAATTGGTACAGCAGACCTAGAATAGCTTCCATTGCGTGTCTTACTAATTTTGGGACGGAACACTAGATTGAATTGCTTGCATGCTTTTGTTAACGTTTTGAGAGTTTAGGTTCTATCATATTAGTGTTTAGGTTTTTTTTTATACCTACGCGAAATACGTGGATGTTCAAAGTGGAGTGAGCAAGAAACCTCTGTGGGACAAGTTATTATTGAACTATTTTGTTATGTTATGGTATACTAATAAAAACAGATTAACATGAGATTTAATGAGGGATTTCCAGAGTTTCAGAAGACGAGAATGATATCAGTTTAAATAATAAACAACAAGCTGTACTTATGTATGTTACACTAACACTTCTGATATTCTAAGGTATTTCGAACAAGTATTATAAATAATTCTTCAAGTGATCCTAAGACCTTCATTAATATTTAAAATCTAGATACACACACAACTACATGCGGACAAGTGTTTGCAAATTGTACCTTATTTATAAGCATACGAATTCTTGTTGTAATTAAGCAAGTAATAAGTAGATAAGAGACCTATTGAAGACTTTGAAGAGCGAAATGACGGCTCCTGCGATGCTTATGGTACCTACAAGAAAAACAAATAGTACGCTCTTGACTTGTTTAAATCTTTATTTATAGAAGTATTTAAAACGTTAAAGTAATACACATACAAACTGACACAGTTTTAAATAATAATTTGTCTTGTGATTGAATTGTGTAGGTCACTTGGGTGCAAGTTCGAAGCGAACATTACTGAATACCTAGTACAATAAACTATCTACATAATAATTATAATATTGTGTTGTTTACCCTAGGACACAAACTCCAGTACCTCCCCTCCTAACTTACTTATTAGCCTATAGATTTTTAAGTTATTTCAATTAATTATAAATATGTATAAGTTACCTACATTGTGTCCTAGTTTATTTGAATCAGGATCTTGCATACATGTCCATCAGTCATCATCTCAGTATTTTCCTACTCTTTTTTCAAGACTGTCATCTTTCAACCCTTTCTGAGAAAGCTAAGCCAATAAATAGGTACCGTCACCAAAAGAGTTAAGTAACCAGCGTCGTCGGATATAGTTGTAGTTTAGTAAGAAACTGTTGGATGTTTTCGAATGAAAATTAATTTGTTAAATAACCTGTTTGTTTTCTATTAATCAAATTAAATTTTATTCGAAAACATTAATCGGTTTCTTACTAAACTACATCTATATCCGACGACCCTGGTTTCTTATCATTTTCGGTGGGCGTACCTCCATAATCCATATATAAGTATATTATGTTCCATACTTACACTTATGCATGTAGACACTTTCCCAAGTACATTTCCGGCGGGCTGCTTAATTATGTACAGTTTTTTGCCGGCCACGAAGAACACTGCAAATAAAAGAGAATAGTAAGTAATAAGTTAGTGTGTGTTTGTGTGTGTGTGTGTGTGTGTGTTTGTGTGAGTGTGTGTGTGTGTGTTAGTTAGTGTTGTGTGCTTTGTAGTTTGTGCTAAATAAATTCATTTTCTTTCTTTCTTTTTTCTTTTAAGTTTATACAAGTAAAGGCATAACAACCACGGCAATACTGTATTACAGTTACACGTCTGTTATTGAATACCCAGTTACATTGAAGAATACAAAAGCTAAATAGTTTATATATATTGGCATTTTATTCTCTCTGCCTACGTATCCCACAATCATAGACATATAATGAGTTTCGAGAGAGCTGTTGTGATAATTTGTTAACGGGAATGTGAAACTGCGGCCAAGTACCTAGCTGTCGGTACCGAGTATAGTGACAAAGTGTGTGAACACAAGTATGAATAGCCTTTACAAATTGTCGACAAATCTTTCGGGTTTACCCCTAATTATAAACCTAAAACCTGAACGTGGAAACGCCAGGACTTGATATACTTACTTAGTTAGATTACAAGGGCCGCACGGTAATCTCAAGTGAGTGACCTGCCGCCCTGTCAAAAATGTCAATCGCAAACGATTTTGTTTATCATGCGATTGATCTTCGAATGACAGGCGCTGCTGTTATAGACAGCGTTGTGAACGAAACCATAGCGCGATTCAGCCGGAGGTGCTCGCGGTACACCCCGTCGTCTGTCGAGCTTGCGCCAAATATTGCAGCGAGTTCCAGTGCAATTTCAATGTTGACTGCATAAAATGATTATTTTAAAGCCAAACGATGAAGAAACGCGTTGATTGTATGAAACGTTTTTTTAGTACTTAGATTAAATTATGGTGATTGTTGGTAGTGAAGCTATGTTAACAGTGTCAGGATCAGTTTGCTTAAGAACTTGCAACATTTTTATTTTTGTTTCAAAAGAAAGTACTTAGTAGATAATAAAATAGTATAATTTTTTTCTATTCAAAATCCCACCCCACCGCTGATGTCTACGTTGACCTCGTTGTTGGGCATGTGCGCTCCTATGAACTCTAGGGCTGTGCTGGTAGAGTTTACTTTGGCGAAACAGGTCTAGGGTGAGGAGCCAGACTAAGAAAGATGCAGGGCAGCATGTGGCGTGCTGTTGGGCAGTTGAATTCATTGCTTTTACCGGGTCCTACATTTGCGTGATGTATAACTCTTAGCGACCGTATCCTGGCAACGCTTCGGTAACCTCTTTGGGTTCGTTAGGACGCCGGTTTTTGGAACTTGATTTAATAAACCGACGCGAACGTTTATTATTTGTTTAGGGACAAGTGGGGATCTATGAAACACGGGGCACAATGAAACAATCAAAATAAAAGGTTTTCAAAATATCCGTGCTCTTTTTATTTGACCAAAGAGGTTATTCTTCAACTTCCATATGAAGTTATTTGCATTTAGGAATAATATTGTAGCGTATGAGTCTTGGTATCGAAAAATTGGTTATTTGTAGTCTAAAGTTTAAATTTGCAGTGAATAGCATTTAGTTTGACGGAAGAACTATTGACACCAAGTTCGTGATATTTTATTTATCCGTAAATTGCGCGATTGGCTTTTATTACTTTTGTAACATATAAACCTCAAAGTAAAAATCTCGACAGACAGTTATTTTTTTTTTTTAAGTCGTAGCTCTTTGAAACGGGGTTTGATGAAACAGTGTTACAGTGTACCACCATAAAATAATTTTGTGGTTTTATTACATCTGATGCTTTATTAACACAAACTACAAAACATTTTAATTGTGGTACTTCGACATGGCTTACTGCAGTGCATGAAATAAAATAATAATGATTAATATGGGTTGTAATATTGGGTTCGAATTATTTTTTGATCTCGTTTCTATGACAGATTTTTTGATAATTAAGTAACAAAAAAAAGAAGTGATAAGTAAGTAAGCTTGATAAGTAAGTAAAAAAATCTATGTTAATTAACTGAACGTAATTTTTGTACTTCCGTATATATTTATATACAGGGATATATATACACTGACGTATTTCTTGTTTTTAAATTATTTTTTTAACAGCCCTACATACTAAAATCAAGAGGCATGAGATCAGGACTGCGAGGTGGCCACGGTATAGGACTATATGTTCCTATTCCCGAATTGCCGGTTCAAATTAGAACGGGTTTGGCGGCTGTTGTGTGGCTGAACGCCATCTTCATCTTCAGAGGTCATTATTGTCACAGAATTTCGGAAATCACAAGCAACCAGGCAACAAACTATCTCGATTCTGTTTTCAAAGCAAATTAAATTATGACGAGTATTCGTTCGAAATTCGAAGTTATTTTTTATTTTTTGTTTATTTCTGCCCAGTCTTCATTGTAGCGGTTAGTCTATCCATAATAAAAAAGTAAGTTGTAGTCTCATTTCCTATGAAATGTATGGGAAAAGTTTTTTGCGATTTCTGACTTTTCTAGTACTCAAACCTCAATTGGTCCAATAGAAGTTTTTGATCCTTATACGAAACATGGTTGATTGGCTTAAAAAAAAAGTTTTTGTGAAAATTGCCCATTTTCCTGCTGACTGTTTTTTTTTTTAAATCTGTGAATGCAATTAAAAAATTCTCAAAAAGTTAAGGTAAGTCTCCTAAGACTGTTTTCCTTTAGCTACAACGGTTAAGGTAGCTGTCCTTGCTGGCCTATCTCAAAAATCCACTCTGTATATATGTATATGGAAAGTAATATAGTAATAAAGTAATATACCGACGCGACAGCGAGACACAAAGGCACCGCTCGTCACGCGACAGGCGGTGCCTTTGTGTCACGCTGTCGCGTCGCGCGAGTGTGTACGTGCCTTTAAACCGAATTAGAACACGTCAGCACGGTAGGGATGAAACTATTTAACTAGGCGCACAAAGGGATACGTTCGCAAGCGACGGTATGGAGCCGATCATATGCGTCGACATCCTGCCGGACGCGATCGGCTGTCGCCGCATCCGTTTGTATCCTTTCCGATCCGATGCGATGCGAGCCGTTTGGTGGAAATCATCCTTAAGATAACGATTTCACATACTTATTACCAGTGATCGGAGTAGGTAGATTGATTTTTAGTACTTGTATCATAAATGCACACAGAAAGAATAACATGGATAAGCCATTTTTCCGGAAAGTAATTCCGGTATTTCCGGATTTAGTATTTCCGGCGGGCGTACGCATTGTTCTGATAACCGGTTATTGTACCACCCATGATCCTTTGTTCTGATTGGTCGTTGGGTTTTGTCAAATCGTGACAAAAAAAAAATAGGAAGAATAATAAAGAATAAAATTGCTCATTTTATTACAATTCCTACCTTTTTTTTGAGGATGGCAAATCATCAAATGACTCCTTCCACTCTGGCAGAATACAATTCCTACATAAGTTCCGGTTTTTTTTTAATAATCCACCAATTCCGGAGGAATGTCCATAGTAATATATACGTTTCGGATCAATGACCCCAGTTCAATCTACCTACTCCGATCACTGCTTATTACACTGGCTAGGTCATCTCAACATTATACTAAGTATAATCAGCCTATAACGTTCCCACTCCAGCAGTGTGTCTCAGGACACAGGCCTTGATTCTAGGACATGCCTGTTTCGAGGGCAGTGGTGATGAAATTATTTACACAAAGTAAATCGCCTGCCTGGATTCCAACTCACGACCTACAACTCGTAAGTCGGAGCCGTTACCATTGGGCCACCACTGCTCACGATTTCATAGATTTACTATAACCCATTTTAGGCAGAATCTCCTCACGTTTCTTTCCGTTTTCTTTATATAATTGAAATTATTTAACATACCTACTAAACAACATTATACTTAGAAACTATTAGTTTCAAAAATTTTCAAAACAAAATTATGCGGTACGCGTTGTCTACACGACGGCAACGCTATCTACGACGTTACTTACCTATAGATACGATCATCAGTATCCCTGGCACTCCAAAAGCCAGTGAATAGCAGTCATTATCACCGAAGCAGTGGACATCTGCTCTCAAGATAGGGGTCAAAAATGTGGATATGAGACTGCCAGCATTGATAGCGAAGTAGAAGAGAGAGAAGAAATAGCCCAGGTATCTCTCTTGTTCGGGCAATTTGAACTGGTCCCCTCCGAAGGCGGAGACACAAGGTTTGATGCCTCCTGTCCCGAAGGCTATTAGCAGCAGAGCCACGATTGTAAATTCCCTGAAATAAGTGAAGACAGTATTAGATCTGGATAAAAAGAGTTTTAGCTTTTATTTCTCATTAGAAGTACCGGTAAAACGGGGTGAATAGGAACGCAGGGGTGAATCGTAACGAAACTTTAAAAGGGATTTAACATTGAAATATTATAGTCTGTCGCCAAAAAGGACTCTAACGTGTATACTGTATTATAATTAACCGATTACGTGTCCCTGTTGGCAACAAATTATATTATTTAAATGTTAAAATTCCTTTTAAAGTTTCGTTACGATTCACCCCTGCGTTCCTATTCACCCCGTTTTACGGTACTTAAAGCAGTTTGATCTAGAAAAGTGAATGCCAGAGGCGTAGGTATTGTATGTCAGCAGCTCCTTAAGATGATGCATTCTGAAACTTGGCATCGCATCGTTGTAAATAGCTGTTAAATATTTCGCTATTTTGATTAATTTTGTCAATAATACCAAATGAAATTATGTAATATTGCTCTGTAGTGCATTAAAATATTGACGATACTATACATGTTATGTATATATATAACGTATACTATGTTCAGCAAGCCTTTGTTATGTGTAAGTATTAAATAAAAACGGTTAATTTCCTACATTTCAAGAACCTACTACGTACTTACGTTAAGGTCGTGATATTATTAAGTAAGTATCGTGATTACGACATCAATAATAGTTTAGTACCTTAGTATACAGGTACCCATTGACATAGATGGTGATGACTGTTTTGTAATTAGTTATCAATTAGTAACTACTTAACATCCGATAGCAATGATAACTTAGAAAGATAATTACTTATCATTTTAGATGCAACATTATAATGCAATATTTACTTGTCATCGAATAAATAGTTACCTACTGTACTCGTCCCACAGTTTAGGAATTATTATTAGATGTTAATAATAAATGAAGACAGTAGCGATAATTAATGGATATTTATTCATAAATACATCTGTCCACGTAACTGTCTTTCGGTGTTTGGAATGAATTATTTATGTTCTCACTTGTAGTCTCCTAAACTAAAGTAATAAAAGTAACTGTGAAACTTAGGAGAGACTGACCAGCGGGGTAAGTACGTAGCACACTAACTGTCAGTAGGAATGGGTTTATTTTGACAGTTCAACAACATTCATTGCGTTATTTACGTTGTTGAGCTGACAAATTTTTCGAACATATGAAACAATGGATTAGCAATAGGTTTCAAATGATTCAGATTGTGATAGATAGTAGTCTTATATGTGCTTGTACACACAGCTACACATCAAGCTATACATTTCCAGTATAAGCTTACCTCTCATTGTACGGAAATCCTTTACACTGCGAGATCAGCTTATACTGGAAATGTATAGCTTGATAAGTAGCGGTGTGTACCTACTATTAATAACATTAGAACAATGATTATGATACTCACATGGTGGGCAGGTTGAGCTGTGGCATCGCACTGACTGATATTAATGTACTCCCGGCTGCGTAAACTAACGATAAATACATTATAGTCCTGAAAAAATATTCTTTATTAAGTACATAAGGTCCACAAAAAACATACAGAAAAGCGCATCGTTAAACAAAATATCGTGACGTGCAGACTATTGGTGGTCATTTGTTTCCAGCCTAATTGGCAGTGACTTGCAAATAAAACACTTATTTATCTAGAAAAATGACGGTATTCGACTCACTGTCTTTGTTTGCTTACCTGTATTTAGTTATCTTTCTGTAGTTAAAACAAAGTTAAACAAACATAAACAGTTAGGTAAAGTGTTGAATGTGGACAGACAAACTTTTCATACAAGTTTGTTGATAAGGTTAGTTAGTTAGAACGTTTCACACTACAAAGCCAAGATATAAGATATGCATGTGATAAGTTTAGCATTGGGAGCGTTGTTTGGCAGGAATCACCGTCACTACCTCTGCCCAAGTGCCCTATCGATCGCAACTTGGGTTGAGTTACTTACAACGAAAACTGAACCAGTGAAAGTACAAGATACCTATCCTTTGCTTTACTTTTTTGGGATATTCGAATTTCAAGCTCGATCGAATTGTATCCACGTTGCAATTGCAGCCATAGCACTCAAAAACTGGCTACCCGAATGAGGCCCAAAAATTTGAATTTCGTATTAAAAAGCCGGTTCTGCGGCTATGCGACCCGAAACATGGAAGTTGACTTTAGAAAAGGTAAACATAAAATATACTTGCCTAAACCTCCCCAGCCAGCCATCCGCGATCATGGCACCGATAAGTGGAAAGAAGTAGGCGAACATAGTGAACACGTGGTAGATGACTGTGGCGCCATTGTCGCTGTACCCCAACTTATCTCGCAGGTACAGTGATAGGATTGCTGAAACAGAAGGATACAATTAAGAGGGCGCAGCAAGACAGAAAAAAAACAAGTTTCACCCGCGCCTCTTTGCCTACCCCTCTCATCAAACACGACGGAAACAAAACACAATCCCTTCCCGCCAGCAGAAACTTTTGTCCCGCTCTTAAGGCTGACTCAGATTTGGGTGGGCTGCTCCGCATTGCAAAAAACCTTCTTCGTTAGTTTCGTAAATTTTGTATATACAACCGTAGCAATTAACTTTGTCGGATCTACATTTGTGCGATTTTAATTTTATTGCATTAAAGGTCTTAGAATAAGTTTATAAATGCCCCCGCAAATTATTAAATTCCTAAAATAAACCATCTTTGTTTTTTCAAGTTGAAAAAGTAGTATATGTTTAGTGCGCACGATTAATAAGTACATTGGGACGTTAGTTGCGGGGCGCGGGAGGGGAACTGACGCGAGCGCGCGGCGCGGATCTGTCACTTCGGCCAATGTTAGCGGGAGGAGCGCACTCATCGGTTTTATTTTTCAACGCGTAAATAAATTCGCCAGTTTTATTATAAATTCAATGTTCCCGTTATGTCGAGGTCAAGACGGATATTAGACTTATTGAATCCATCAGTTCCGCCACAAAACGATCCAAATTTTGAATTAACGGACACTTATGTGGATACTCATCTAAGAATAAAGAGAAAAGTAATGATTTAGCTACTTATTTACACAGTCGGGTTTACAAGAATAATGTAAGACAAGAAAGTAGTTCACGGGACATACAGGTTAAACCAACATCGCATAGTCAGTCAACATCTGTAAATCGAACTCCGGTACACACAAACTCTGCCGTTGCAAGCCAACCGACCTCTTCCAGTGTTGGCCAAGATTTTAGTCGAAAAATAATTAAATGTTATAATTGTGGGGGTAACCATAAAAGGAACCAATGCGACGCAAATAAATGTGAATATTGTGGGAAAAGAGGTCATGTAGAATCGAGTTGTTACCATAAGAAAAAATCAACAAAACCTGAACAAGAAACTAAATTTATTTGTACAAATCCACGCAATAAGTTTATTAAAAACGTTTACATATTTATAATTGTTAGTTATGTTTGTTTAGTAATAATTGTTATTTTATGAAGCATTTATTGACACGGGGAGTAGTTGCTCGTTAATATCCGAATCTTTAGCAAATAAAATTTCTTTGTCATATACCGCACTACCCTCACCTGTCGCGTTACAAGGATTCTCTAAACAAACTTATAAATACGTAAATAAAAAAGTTACGGTTAGTTTTTTTTTAGATTCTATTTTTTTGAGTGATATAGATATGTACGTTTTGGATGATATGGTTGGGTACGATATATTGATTGGAAGAAATGTGACTGAGCGACCTGATTTAATGTATTCGCGGATAGGCGACAAATTATAATTCCAATGTGCGAGGAAACTCACAGAATTTTGTAATAATATAGCCGCTATAGATTTAGATACAACTACACATGTAAATAAATTATTGGCTTTATTTAATCGATACAGTGATTGTGTTGCTTCAAGTATAAAAGAACTTGGAAAAGTTAACAATTACGAAATGGTAATTAACTTAACAAGCCCACAGCCAGTTCAACGCAGACGCTTTAGAACTTCGTATTCGGTCAGGCAGACAATTAAGGAAATAATAAAAGAGTTGGCAGAAAATAAAATTATACGAGATAGTAATTCCCCATATGCCAGCCCAGCCCTTTTAGTTGATAAAAAAATGGCGAAAAAAGGATCTGCATTGACTATAGGATGTTAAACAAAATTACAATCAAAGATAAATACCCTATCCCCCGCATTGAAGATTTATTAGATAGGCTTCAAGGACATGTGTTTTACAAGTTTAGACTTAAAAAGTGGCTATTATCAGATTTTACTGCATAAAGATTTTATAGATAAAACAGCTACCATTACAGAAGACGGACATTATGAATTTTTAAGACTACCGTTCGGTTTAGCAAATGGTCCATCATGTTCTCAACAGATGATGAACAAGGTGTTTGGGAATTTGAGATTTGGCAATGTTATTATTTTTTTGGATGACGTTTTGAAAATATCAGGTTATTGGAACAGGTATTACAGATTTTTAGAACGAATGGTTTGACACTAAATCTAAAAAAGTGCCATTTTTTTTACCATTACAAAATTAAACCAGGATACATTATGCCAAATGAGTCAAAAGTAGAAGCAGTTAGGAATTTCCCAATACCCAAAACTGTAGACAAACTAAGGAAGATGAAAGGAAATATCACTCTTTTGAATTAGAATTGTTAGCAGTTGTATGTAGCCTTCAAAAATTTCGATTATACTTGTTAGGTAAACAGTTCCGAATGACTGATTGATGGACTGATTGTAGTGCGGTTAGATACGACGTAACTAAAAAGGATATTATCCCGCGAATAGCACGTTGGGTCCTATCGACACAAGAGTTCTCATTTGAAATAGTTCATAGGGAAGGATCCCGGATGCAGCACGTGGATGCCTTGAGCCGCAATCCCGTGCCATCCGGCGAAAAATCGGAATCTGAGATAATTATGTCAATTACAGAAACAGATTGGTTGTTGACAGGACTCAGGACTCTGAGATAGTAAGAATAAGGGGTATATTGGCATCAGGAGCGGCCGACGAACATAAAGATATTTTGAACTTTTAGGCGGAAAGGTTTATAGGAGAACTAGCCAGGGACGTAAATGGGTCGTTCCAAAAAAATGTGTTTGGCAAATCATAAAATGTGATCATGATGATTTGGGTATTTTTTCTGTAGATAAGTGTGTTGAGCGTATACGTACACGATATTGGTTTCGACGTCTGCGTTATATTGTAAAAAAAGTATATTAAAAATTGCTTAAGCTGTAGATATTTTAAAAATAAGGGAGGTCCAAAAGAGGGACAATTGCACCCTCTGCCAAAATATGCACAACCTTTCCATACCCTCCATCTTGACCATTTAGGACCGTTCGTAACCTTGCCGGAGTCGCGGATTGTCCGAAAGAGTTACCGTGGCCCTGGCGCACAGGCAACTGAAGGAACACGGGTGGGTTTTAGTCAGTAAGAGTCTGACACGCCCTTCCGCTCCGCCCAGAGCGAAAGACGTCATTTGATGATTTCCCACACTTATGACCAGTGATCGGAGTAGGTAGATTGATTTTTAGTACTTGTATCATAAATGCACACAGAAAGAATAACATGGATAAGCCATTTTTCCGGAAAGTAATTCCGGTATTTCCGGATTTAGTATTTCCGGCGGGCGTACGCATTGTTCTGATCACCGGTTATTGTACCACCCATGATCCTTTGTTCTGATTGGTCGTTGGGTTTTGTCAAATCGTGACAAAAAAAATAATAGGAAGAATAATAAAGAATAAAATTGCTCATTTTATTACAATTCCTACCTTTTTTTTGAGGATGGCAAATCATCAAATGACTCCTTCCACTCTGGCAGAATACAATTCCTACATAAGTTCCGGTTTTTTTTTAATAATCCACCAATTCCGGAGGAATGTCCATAGTAATATATACGTTTCGGATCAATGACCCCAGTTCAATCTACCTACTCCGATCACTGCTTATGACCGTTCGTAACAACTAAAAACAAAAACAAATATTTATTGGTAACTGTAGATTCGTTCCTAAAATTCGTATTTATATGTGCTGTACATAAAACTAACGCCACTGGAGTGATAATAAAATTAGAACGTGTATCTAAATAGATGGAAATCCTAAAAGAATAATTAGTGACGCAGGTTCTTGTTTCACTTTAAGTCAATTTTCTCAGTACTGTGTAAATATAAATATTAGGTTACATATCGTAGCGACAGGAGTACCTCGTGCTAACGGACAGGCGGAACGGTTAAACAAAACCATTTTAGAAGCTTTAAAAACTATGGGTGCGGGTACTAACGATGATAGGTGGGATGAGTGCATTAAGGCATTACAGCAGGGACTTATAAAACTACTCAAGCCTTTCCTAGTGAGGTAATGTTCGGTTATAGGTTACGTATGGATAGTGATAGTCTCGCCCCAGATCTTGATAGTGAAGCATTCGTAGACATGTCAAAGTTGCGCGGAATGGTGGACGAAAATGTTAAGGCCAGTGCAGAGGATCAAAAGAAAAGATTCGACAAAACGCGACTCAAAGCCACACGGTATAAAGAAGGAGACTTGGTATTGGTCAAAATACAAAGTCAAAGAAATGATGGTCAAAGTCGAAAACTGTTGCCTGCATTCAGAGGCCCATTTCAAATAAAGAAAGTCAAAGAAGCTCTAAAATATATAATGGAGTAGCCACAGCGGAAAATATGAAACAATGGATTAATATTGATGATTGGAGCATGGAATGAAAATATAGCATAGGAATGTAAATAATCAAAACCGTGTTGGCAAGGTATTTATAATTGTTTTAGTTAATTCCCACTATTAGTATTGACAAAGTATTTTTGAAGTGCTCTGACGGCCGACATATTTTCGTTAAACAATAATAGCTGTTGAATGAGCGCAATAAATTCTCGCATTCTGCTGAAAAGTAAACAGTATGCTCATGCCTATTCTAAACAAAGACTCAATGGCACCCACTCACTGTGTTACTTCATTGTTATACTCATATTATAGACAAACTTGGACCCCACTGAACCTCACTTAAATCGAAATAGAGCCGAAAATAGAAACACGATACTCTTGGTAACAATCGTTCTCAGAAGCAAATCAATCTCCCTTTTGAGTTAGCGAGCCTCGATAGAACACTGTACCTATAATTGATGTGTACCGCATTCATAGTTGTTTTGCACATTATTTTGAAAGGTAAAGATAATGTTATGCTGTGATTGGTGCTGTACAAGATCAACTTGGTACGTTTGAGTGAGTGAAATACTCTTCGAGTGCAAGTGATATGTCAGCTACAAACCTGGTCTCCTAAGTGTGGCAAAGTCCCTTTAGGTGCAGGAAGTGGCATTGCAATCCATGAATGATATAAGTGTGCAATACTTCTTCAGGTGTCCTTTCATAAGAATGCTATTATTTATTTGTATTTTAACTACGACATATTTTGATTTCAGTATTCTATCCAGACTCGTGAGGTCCCTGGGGCAGGCACCATGCAGCATGGCCGATTTGCCGTGTTGACAACATTGTATCTGGAGCGCCCTCTGTGAACGACAGCGAAGAAACTGACATCAACGAACACAGTTTCGTATTGCTGAGGTTCCTGGAGTGGGGGGCACCAGAGGCTTTATAACGGCGAAGCACAAGCGGAGCGGGTGCTTGGGCATCAGAGTTTGAATAGTTCACTATCGACTTGGTGTCTTTTTCTTGTACCTATCAGTGTCAATATTGTAAAATAATTATTAAACCAGTTGATTATAGTTGCCTCGAATTTTATTTATACAAAATTTGATTACACATATAATATATTTATAAGTGCAGATTGAAGTTTACCGAAAAAAAAACTCATGAAGATCGAAAGCGAGTCTTTAAGTATTTTTGGCTTTTAGGTGAGAAGAAAAAGCACTGGGAATTTGTTATTAAAAACACAAAGAAGAGTCTCAAGCGACGCCAAATAACGGAAGTTACGAAGCACGATAGACAGAACACTTTTCAGTACTTTTTGCCGGATGCAGAAAAAAAACCAATGAAAGTATGCAAGACAATGTTTGTCAACACTATAGCGCTATGTGAACGCGTGGGGAACACGGCCTGGAAGAAGTTTGATGGGAACACGGTTATAGAAGATGACAAAAGGGGTCGTTATGATCATGAAAGACGCGTTTATAACGATGATATAGTCAAAAGTGTTTGCGATCACGTAAGATGTTTTCCAATAGTTGAGGCTCATTACATTTGTAAGAATTCAAGCAAGCTCTACCTAGAAGGCGTTGAGAGCATATCTCAGATGTATAAACTGTACTGCGAATCGTTTGATGCTACCAAATATTCCTCAAAAGCAACTACTAAAAGGCAGTATAGAGAAGTAGTTAACGCCAACGTCAACCTGGCACTGCACAGACCTAAAAAAGATAAATGTGATGTCTGCCACGTGTTTGAGAACAAATCGACTAGAAGAGACGAAGAGAAATCTGCATTTGATTTACACCAACATCGCAAAGAAAAGGGCACGAGATTTAAAGAAATCCGACAAGCAAGAGGCTCATTTCAACAAAGATGTGGTCACTGTTAACTTTGATTTTCAAAAAGTTTTAGTGACCCCTTACGGAGAAATCAACGTACTTTAAAAGAGGCGGTTCGCTACATTAAATTTCACGGTCTATGATCTAGTATCCGTGCCTTTGTGTCGCAATGTCGCGTCGCGCCTGTGTGCACGAGCCATTATTCCCTATTGTCGTACGTTTTATATTAGTATGGTTCCTACTAAAAATATAATCGTAGGTACGTGTTTTTTATTAATATATCTATTGTAGCCTAATCTATGAATGTTGTCTTGGACCTAATTTGTTTGTGGTTGTGGTTTTATATTAAATAGATTACAATAAAAATAAGTTTATGTAAAATGAGGCTCATCTGAAATGTAACTTACTAAGACTGTCATTTGTTTTGTTGTTTAGTTGCAGGAAACTCAATTCGTGTTTTGTTGATTCATAAGTGGAGTTAGTTACTTAATATTTGCGTTTTATGACTCTGGGTTGTTATTTAGTTTTCCATTAAAGGATTTTAATTTGATACAGTGACTTCTCATTTGTAACTCAACATTGTATTACAAGTCCCAGATAATGTACATTTAGGTGGTATCTACATCATAAAATATTTAGGTACCTACATCTTACGGGCAAAACATAAATAAGATTTCAAAGTCCAGGGAATACTGCGGGTTGTGCTACATCCGACCAAATTCAAAAATTGTAGTTCGGTTAATAATGTCCGATCTGCCATCTCCGATAAAATAGTTTCATGATTAAGCGGTTAACAATGTTGCATGTGCAGTTTCTCATATTTCCGTTATTTTTTTGTTGATAAACTTGCATACTATACTAACATACTACGTCAGATAATTAATATTTAAATGTCATACCAAATTTGGTTAAGGTACATTGACTATTGTTCACTATAGACATATTTGATACTTTGAACGGGCCTTACCCTAAAGTAGTGATTTTTCACATACGACTATGTAAATTGCTACGGTCTTATGTACCTACTTATAATAATAAAAAAATATAAAATTATTTATTGACATAAAACAAGATGTTAAGTATAACAAATGATGGAATTCTCTGACTCCTGCGCTAGTTATAACTATGTTGCAGGAGTCCTCCCGTACTAAAAACACCCAATTTGGTTGTTTTGTGACCACACAAAAACTTATAATAAGAAAACAAAAGGGACAAAATACAAAAAATAATGAATGAACCATCGCACACCATAGGCCGGATCGCACCGCGCTTTTATATATGTAAATGCGATACGGTGCGGCCGTACTATGACTTGTTAAAGCCATCATTGTTCCAGCGTGAAAGAGAGACGGAGCTATGTATAACCGATAGCACTTACCCTTTTTCGCAATGGAACCATGATGGTATTAGCACGTCATAGTAAGGCAACAGATGTGGCTGTAATGTGCGCCTAGCTTTTGAATTCACACTATATCTCATGAGTATTTGCAAAATCTTTGCTCAGCAGTGGAATAGTATAGGATAGAGATTAGAGTAAGTATTTGAAGCCAAAATCGAAGAATAGCTGTTAGAATATCACCAAAGACATTGTTTTCAGCGCCATCTTGAATTTGATTCCTGCTTTGTTAAGATAACACCTATCCATTTTCTGCTAAACTTACGTAATCAGGTAGGTAAGTAGGTAGGCTAGCCTCGTGCTCAAGAGTATTTTAGAGAAAACTATCATGTTCTATAATCAAACGTCTCTACGAAATCATTCAGTTACGCGTAGAAACTGGAGTCTATGGTAGATTTCCTCTTCAAACTGATTATAAAAATGGCTGAGGCTCTTAATAGAGCCTCAGCCATTTTTATAATCAGTTGGTTGTCACTTTCTTTAGAGCATGTGGGTTTTGAGCCAGTCTCATCTACTAATTACTATCCACCTGAAGTTTAATTAAAGTTAACCATCGTTCAATATTAATTTCTTTTAACACTATCTGCTCGAAATAATCAAAAAATATGTCATGCAAACCTAACCTAAAATAAGTTATTAAAGACCCAGGCTCTAGCCGGGCTATAATATTGTACTGACCCGCTGGTGCATAGTGTAATTTGAATTTGTAACCTCAACTAAAAAAATCCTATGAAAACGTTTTCTCGACCAAAGAGTTCCCACTTTATAGGTTTTAGTTGCCGTCGACTAAACAACTAATGGAAATATGCAACTTATTAGAAATATTATTGTGGCTTAATAAGTAACAAATTTTGCATATTAATTAAATATATTAAACAAAAATAATTACAACAATAAAAACAATTGTTTTTTGTGTATGGTCAAGTCCAAAATTATTGAATAATGTGTGTAGGTGTACTCGCTGTTTCTACATTATCTGTGGCGGTAATGGCGGCATGCCATCGCATGGCTAAAAGGTCTTAGCAACCAGGCCATAAAAATACTAAAAAAAAAACATGCCATCTCAATCTCAACAGCTGATCGGTTGCTGTGACGCGTACGGGGGTAGGTACATACACACGTTAGAACATTCGTTAGAATTTTGGATTTGGGCGTCATATTTAAGATATTATTTATTGTTTTTATATGAATTTAGATGAAATAGTGTAATAAAATATTCACAATCAAAAATATTCACAGCGTGTTTGTACAGTCGCCAGCACATCACGTTACCACAAACTGTCAGATTTCCTCATTCGATTTTGAACTTAACTATCAACTTTTTAAGGTTTTTAAATCGTTTGGAGACATTTGACAGTTTCGTGTAGCTTGACCTGCTGGCGACTGTACATTTGGTGAGCGTCGCTTCGTGAGATTAAATTTCTGTATGAAACTACACACAACTAGGGTTTTCCGGGTTATTTAACAGTCAGTTTCATAAAGTACTAATTTAAAATTGAAAAGTTACTATTTCCTTGCAGTAGGTATGAAAAGTAGAGTATTCTCCTCAGTGATTAAGGTGTCTTCATCTTGGGCGAGCTTGAATCCCTTGCTACCCACAAGATTCTAGTTTTAACTCCATCGCTTCGCTCAGCAGTTAACTCAGAGCTCACTCGCGAGGTCTTCGTGAGTGGGCACATTATCTTCGAAATACTACAGTACTATATAATATTTAGAATTATGTATACCGATACACATTTGAAGGCCTTGAATGGAAGAAACAACTAACGACTAAGTACTATATGACCGTAAAAGTTACTCGGCGAGCCAATCTAGTGTGTTACACAAGGCTGATTGTTTTACTAGCGTAGGCAGGCAATACTCAAATATTATTTACTAAATAAAAATCATTCAGAAAAAAATAAAACTCTGATAAATACGCACTGCAGCCTAAATCGCTGGCTCTAGAGGCTTGAAATTTTGCACAAGGTACGTAATTTTGCACAAGGTACGTAATTTTGCACAAGGTACGTAATTTTGCACAAGGTACGTAATTTTGCACAAGGTAGGTACGTAATTTTATATTATTAAGTTCGAAATGTGGAACTTGGTTCTTGGACCTCTGTTTATAAGTTCCTAATAATTAGTCGTACCTATCATCGATTTTCAAGGCTCTTATGAAGTGGCTTGTAAATGTAGAAACAGCCAAGAAGGCAGCCCTACAATAATTCGGAAGGCGGAGATCCGTATGTTGTGGTTCAAATGGAAGAAGTTTAAGGGCTCAGCTGTAGTACACCATAATAAGAACATACGATCACATAACATAACGTGTCATATTTCTATTGCGACAGTGGAAAGCGAATGATTGAATCAATTAGTTTATTGAACCAAAATTAGGTTAATTCAATAAAAGCTTGATGTATTAAGGCGCTTCCCCGACCAAACGACCTTGAGCGTTTGGTCTGCTCTGTCCCGTCGCTGAGACTCACTCTGTCTCGCTCCCTGCGCACGCTCATTTATCATAAAATTCACAAAAATATATAAATTATTTTAATAAAAAAAGACAAGCAAAATTTTGAAATAAAATAAAACGTGAATTATTTAGACTTAAATTATCTATCCATTAGTCTAATCCTCAAATTAATAGAACGTCACCTTTAGCAAAAGATGCATGCAATCAATAATTTTTGTCACTTTTTTACAAGGAGATTTTAAATGTATTTATAACACATAAAAGCAAATAAGAACGTGCAATGTGATGATAGGATATCGAACATTAATAATGTGCTTATAGATGTAGTTTATTACCAATAGTGAATGAGTTAATAGCCTCTGAATAACGCACTATGGCAAGGTTTTGCTCGGGGTACCGCCTTAAGCATTACAGCATTGTTCAAACCTCTCACCGCAGCCTAATTGCGCAATACCTACACTCATAATCACATGCCCTTTCATTGTGACAATTCAACAATATTCATTGCGTTATTTAAGTTGTTGTGCAGACGAAATTTTCAAACGTATAATAATGGTTTTTGTTGTATTGTCACAATGAATGAGATTGTGATTGAGTGCAGGCGGTCGTCAAACGTATACGCTGCGTTTACGCTATGTCACCGCAACACTGATTTCGATACAATAATCACTTCTATGCTAGGGCAGCGTATATGCGGCATGAACTCAATGTCAATGTGACGTCAAAAACGCTACAAACGAACGCACCCTACTAATTTGTAATTTGCTTTGCGGAAATTGCAATTTGAACAGTGTAATAGTGTTAATTTTAGCGGTTATATCCCTTGTCGGGCTACCTGATTATTTGATATTTCTGATTATTTCAGGCTACCTGCTCATGTCCGCCACAGCTGTCGATAAATGTTCGAATACGTGGTTCATTTAACGGCGGTGGTTTTGGGTATTCCATTAGTCCATTAGGCCTGTTTGAGAGGATAACAATTTATTGCAAGTACCCCTACCTATATGAGACTAGAATTTTGTGCATTCTAAGAAGTCTAGGTAAATACAATATTTTTGTACAGTCTTACACTGTACGTATTTTGCTGACGCGGTGGCTTGCACCAGGCGTGCGTCATCATATTACTATAAATTTACATGAATTACAATGCGAAAAAGAATTAAAATATGAGCGTACTCAAAATATGAAATTTACTGCTTTAAATACTAACTTTCCGACAGCTTATATGCGAATACAAATGAAGAAACGACCGAATAAAATAGTGAAAATTCCGAAAAATTTATACAATATTTGCTGACGTAATATTTTTCCACCAGTTTAAATTGCGTTTTACCGAAATCTACAGGTAGTCATTTTAGTGTAATTTACCTATTATAAATTTAGAATCAACCTTACACCTAACATACCAAACCTCGGGGTGCCCCTGACGTGCGTCGGCCGGCTAGGGTTAGGGTTAATAAGCAGGTCGACGGAGCCCCGCTCTGCGGGGCTCCTATTTCTGTCTAAAGGGTTTAAAGGAACCTAACCAACCGAACCTCGGGGTGCCCCTGACGTCGACCGTTTAGGGTTAGGATTTTCGGGAACATATTATATGTTTTCGGCAACTTAGTTAGTAACTTAGGTAGTTTTTTCGGAAGATTAGTGTTTTTTTTTGGAAATTTTGTTTATTTTATTTGAAAGTATAGATTATTTTTCGTAGAATTATAATTTGAATAAGTTCATGTTTGTTCGTTAAATACAACATTTTTGTCGGTTAATTTTGTATTAATTTTTCGGTAATTCATTTTAACACAGCTTAGTTAGTATTATAGTCAACCACAGATCGCTGGAAGTTAATTTGTTTTTCGGAAGCTTTATTATTTCCCAATTACAATTAATCAACCACTATTTTACTTAATAAAGGCTCGTCCACACTGGCGCGATGCGACAGCTTGACACAAAGGCACCGCGTGCCGCGCGACGGGCGGCGCCTTTGTGTCGGACTGTCGCGTCGCGCCTGTTTGTGGGAGCCTTAAACCTAACGGGAAGTAAGCGATCTTTTCTCTACGCGCTTCAACCTAAACAACTCTGCAAGTGTACGTACCGCACAATTTTTCTTACGGAAATATTGGGTTTAGGAGGAAGCATGTTGGACACACCTTCACACCCTCAGAAATACCTGAAAATTATGTGTTAGGAAAAAAGTGAATGCTGATTTTTTTACTAGATTTGGTTCAAGATATCGTAAAACGTAAAAGTAATAAAATCCACATACAATGCTATTTAGATATCTCATCTCTATAATAATTAATAACATTCAGAATACGACATTCATCAGATACCATTGTTTCTCCAATGATTATGTTTTCCAGTTTTGTTGATTTTTTTATCCATTTGTTATGAATAAAATTATTAGAAGAATAGATGTGTGGTGTTCAGGTATTAATTCTTGTTCCTGGTGCAGACAGGTGCAAGATGCAAGCTTGGAAGCCAAGATAGGATTCCTATTTTGTCTTTTAAACAGAACTTAAATATATCGCTTGCTTCTAGTGACAAAATACTACAATGTTGATTTAAGTAACTTTTCATTACATAATATTTGAAGTCAATAATATAATTAGTAACGGCCCGTTGTGTAGCCAAATACCATGAATGGTATGTTTTGCGTACCGACGAGTAGAACCACCAAGCGGAAAATAGACGCATTTGGTTCTGCAGATGACATATTTAATAGAGCTGCTCTATGGAAATAGAGGCTCTGCGGGGCAGCGTTCGGGAAGCTGCGAAGTATGTTCTCGTCTCACGTACCACAGTGTCTCAAGATGAATGTCTTCGACCAGGGCGTGTTGCTAGTGATGACCTATGGCACTGAAACGTGGTCACTCACAATGTGCTCCATTAGAATGCTGAAAGTCATCCAAAGTGGAGCGGGCTATGCTTGATCGAATCAGAAAAGAAGAGAGCCGTAGGAGAACCAAGGTAACCGAAATAGCCCGAAGAATTGCCAATCTTTAGCAGGCAGGGCACATTGCTCGCATAACGGATGGCCGATGGGGCCGAAAGGTTCTGGAGAGGCGACCGCGTACCGGAAGACAAAGTTTTGGAAGGCCTCCCGCTAGATTGACAAATTACTAGGTGAAGACCGCAGGAACCTGCTGAATGCAAGAAACACAGAACCGTTCGAAGTGGCGGTGGTCGAGGGAGGCCTATGTCCAGCAGTGGACGTCATTCGGCTGAAATAAATGGAAATAGAGTGACGAACTAGTCTTGAAAAGTTAATTACAGTAAAATGTGGAGTCAGGGAAACGAATGGTTAAACAGTTTGCCGTGTTTTCAGTTAGCCATTTCATTGGAGTGCGACCGAAAACGGTTTTTTTTCGGCCGAAAATGAAAACGAAATTCGTACTAAAAACCAAAAACGAAAAAGGTTTTTCTTTTTCGTTGTTAAAAGTAAAAGAAATACAGTATCAATATTTTATTTTTCAAAGACATAATTATTAATAATCAAACAATCTGCGGAAAAACAATTATTTTTCAGCATTTTCTCAGTTAATGAGCTTTTAGTTGTTGTAACTGTCGATTTTCTCTGAATAAATTAATAATGGAAAGCATAAATTTGCCGGTGCTTATTTTTTCTAAAACGAAAATTGACGAAAATTTATACTCCAGCCGAAAATTTTCGGGAACCGAAAACTAAATTCGGTCGGTATCTACATTTTATACAACTGTCAAAGAATGACAGTTTTAATTTGAATAACGGACTACTCTTAGGACTACTTAAGTTGGTAGTCAATTTGCTTAACCATAAATTTTCCTGACTTTACGGTAAGTAACAAAGTACGTACTTATAAATACAGAACTAGCTTTTGCCAACGACTTCGTCAGCGTGTATTTTTTTCTTAATACAAATATCCAGGTTGATGTACTTACTTCTTCAGGTCCCAGGCTACATATCTGTCAAATTAACGATCGGTTCATTGGTTTCTATGAGACAAAAGGTAACAGACATACATAGTTAAAACTCACATCTATAATAGGTAGTATGGATTTTAGACGTATTGCGTGCCTGCTTATGAAAACGGAACACTAATATGGAAATATTTTGGTATAAGCCAGTTCATCACATTTAATGTAATAATATATTTGTTTGGCACAGAGTTACTTTGTAATTTAAGTAATAGCTCTATCAGGTTATGGCACCTATCCCATCGCCTACGAGGGAGCGTTTAGGTAGCTATTAACAATTTTCTCGCTCAAGAAAAGTACAAAAGGGTTGTAGGTCTCGTGTAAGTAAAAATAAATACTTATATTAATAGTTCATCGCTGACTGTGTACACCGCCGCCGCCGGCGAGTACTTGTTTGTCGCACCCACGCGCGACGAGAACTACCAAAGAGAGTACTCGCTTAGCGCCGCGCCGCTCGCTTGGCGGGCAGAACACTCGCATACAGACTCAGGTTTGGTACCATTTTTATTTGTTAGCCCTACTCGCTTTTCGTTAACCACCCCGCGTTGGGGCCGGTGCCACAGGAGTCAGAGAGCTCCTTATGAAAATAATTAGGAGTTATGAAAAAGTAAAGAAACTTCAAAATTCACAAAGCAAATAGGTCTGCGTAGATGAGGCTATGTATGGCGTAGATGCTAATCATACAAATGGTCTTGAATGTCACTAATGAACTTGGTAATTGAGAAGACTTAAACGAGCTAGATTACACAAACTGTCATTTTATCCTCAATTTACAAACACAAAAACAAACAGCTAGCTACATTCCTTAAAACGTAAACAATGGTCTGGTGGTCTGGTGTAACGTACTTCGAACATTATGTAAACTCTGCGCAAAAATGAAAGTTGCTCCTAAACTTGTTTTCATTTTAGCATCATAATATTTTGATTTGATATCACGTGACGGCCACGACTGCGACTAGTTTGTCACTTGAGCTTAATCCATAATTTTGTGTTACAAAAAAATTGGATCATTTAGAGGGCGCAGATGAGATTTTAGGAACCTTTAATGTTAAATAGATAATTGAAGCAGTAAATAGATACATGTAATGTGATAGAATGAACTTCTTAGCTATGAACCGCTTATCTATCACACACCATAGTTGCATCTACTTTATTTTCTAATAAATACGTACAGGATGTAAGCTATTTCAAGGTTATTTATTATTTACCGGACAGCCTGTATATCTGGTCTCGATGTATGGTATGTTCCAAAAGTATCTGGTAAAAGTTTAAACAAAATCTTTTCAGGTTAAATTCTTACACATCACTCACTATAGGGAATTAGTTACACATTCATCGGTATTTAGAAGGTTTCAACTTTATATCGCACCAGCTTTTCTAACAATTATTATTTGAATAACATTATTATTGTAATTGAAATATTATAGAAGAAAATTGAGGTCACAAAATTAAATTCAACTGTCAAATGAAAAACATCTTGGAAGGTGACTTAAAATAAGAATTGCGGGTTTATGTAATCAAATCAAAGCACTCAATTTATAAGTGACACTACAAATGCTCTGATCCTGGCATCGGATACTTTTGGAGCAGACGTAGGTATATACAGATCGGTAAAAAGCAAGCTCGGTGTTATAACAGCAAGCGACAAAAATGGTTTTTGAATAATCACTAAAACACATTTCCACAATAATTTTTGATACAGTTGTGCGATCGTGCATATTTTTAATACAAATTTCAGTTGGCCTTTTTATATAAAAGTAAACACTAATAACATAATCATGGAGACGGAAATACCGGAGTGCACACACATACGATAGATAATAACTCTAAAATTACACCTCTAATGCACATGTCTATTTGATAATGACGTGTTAGTACGATAGACTAATCTGTCTCATGAGGTATTTATTCTTAGTCAGTCGGAACTGATTTCACAAGGAATGAAAAAATTATGATGATTTTGAATGATTACAGTTATTTAAAAGAAAAATTGTCATGCATCAGCAATTTTCTTATACTATTTTCAGCATTTGTTTATTTTTTTATTTGTATTTTTTTAAATACTAAACTAGCATTGATGACGACGATAAAGACAGATCATTCTCCTCATTGTCCATGCTAGTTTGCACAACTTAGTATAAGCGGACAGTACCATTATCTTATCATAACTTAACTACAATATTACTTCTGTAATAGTTACATGGCTTTCAAATACGTCTCAACAGACCTGCTAGTGAAATAAAAGAATTACGATAATCAATATTTTTCGATCCCCCTCCGGATCGAGCCCCCTCCGTGCCTCGGAGAGCACGTTGAACGGTTGGTGCCGGCTGTCATTTGCAGATCTTTGAAAGATGTTACGTACGGTAGTCAGAAGCCCGGAAGTCTGACAACCAGCCTTGCCAAGGGGTATTTGGTCACCCAGTAACTGGGTTGTGGAGGTCAGATAGGCAGTCACTCCATGTAAAATACTAGTTATTCAGCTACATCCGGTTAGACTGTTAGCTGACCCCAACGTAGTTGGGAATAGGCTAGGCATAAGATGATGATTGTCAATATCTTTCTAGACCTTAGTAACCGAGCTGTAATTTGTCTTGCATATTTCATTGTTTAAATAAAAGTACCACTTATAATAAACCGATGAATAGGTGATCCATAACTTACTGCAGCTGGCCTTACATCATTATAAAAATTACGTAAAAACATTTATACCCGAAAGGTTTAGGTAATTAAATAAAGGTAAACAAATCGTAAAAAGGGGTTTTTATAGTTGACACTTTCTTGTTTAAAAATACGTCACAACAAAATTAAAGTTATTTGCGATTTATACGATATTTTCCTCTTTTATTAATGTATGTTAAACTTTATCATTTATTCGTAAACTGTACTCTTCGTACATGTAATTGCTTGAGCACAATTTTTTTGTTAGATTAAAAAATAGTATAATATTTTGTAATCTGTCTATTGTAAAGAGCCCAAAAAGACAGGTTCCCTAAACCTTTTAGAACATACAACGAATTAGATAACGTTGCTAGATTGAAGAGTACACCTGTGACGTTGTATGGCAACTGAAGTAGCAGGTATTACGTTTAGTCGGTTAACCAGATGCCTTATAAGTTGTGGATGAATTAGAAAAAATGTTTTATGGTGTCACTGTATTGCGGCTGCCACCATACCACTGTTAACGCAATTCAATTGAGTTAATGTGGGCTCAAGTTAAAGGGTTTGTAGCCGAGAAAAACAATACTTTTAAAATGTCTGACCTAAACATTCTTTTGCCAGATGCTTTAGCTAATGTGACTGCTGAGAATTGGATAAGTTGCGAGGTTCATGTAATAAAAGAAGAACGAAAATGTTTAAATTAGACAAAATAATTGATGATACCACTGAACGCTTTATTATTAATGTGACAGATAGTTCCTCAAATTCAGATTCAGAATAGAGCCTTTTATTATGGGACTCAAAATAATATGAAATTAACATTTGAAATAAAAGGTTTAACATCTATGAGTCACGTGGTTTTTTTTGTTTACCTTTATTTAATTACCTAAACCTTTCAGGTATAGGTAACAATCGTGAGAATACAATAAATGTGTTATGTAAGGGTCTATTAAGACGGACTACCTATATGGTATCACTGCGTAACAACATTTTGCCACTGTGGTGTGGTAGTACACACGGCTACTTATCAAGCTATACATTTCCAGTATAAGCTGACATCTCATTGTACGGAAATCCTATACTGTGTAGCCGTGTATACAAAGCCTGTCATTTAGCCGCTTGAGAGTGAGATGTTGTATTTGTGGCTGTAGGTAATTTCGCCGGTATTGACCCCAAGGTTGTGACAGCACTTGAACGTGATTGCAAATTGTCGTAAATGTAAATGGAAATACGCGTTTTCATACAATTTTGTGTCTGGCGTAATTTTTGCCAGTGTGCTGTGGTTGTGGTGTGTGGATGTGGTTCATCAAAAAGAACCCTAATGCTATTTACCATTCGTAGTTTACGTCAATTTACTGATGTTCGTATCAAACTTGCACCTTCCTTATTTAATTAAGTTTTTCATTTGCCATTCATTTACTCTTATCTTTGGTGTACAAAAGTCTATTAAGATAAACAAATATGTAAGTATTATTAACTGAGTTTAATAAGTTTAAGGTTGGGTAACTTGAAGAATTGTGGATTGGTAAGTAGATTTATAATAGTCGACCGCCATTAAAGGCTCGTGCACACTGGCGCGACGCGACAGCGTGACACAAAGGCACTGCGTGCAGCGCGACGGGCGGCGCCTTCGTGTCGGGCTGTCGCGTCGCGCCTGTTTGTACGAGCCTTAAAACGTGGGTTCATATTTTCATGGAAAAAATATAAATGCTCATGTCTTGAATCATTTTTATTTCAGCGAGAAATTATGAGAGAGAAAAAATGTATCGGTACAAAATACAATAGTAAAATAGTTTAAGAAAGTGGTAAGGCAACATGCATCAAAGGTGAAATAAAACTAGCCCTTTCAAAGCATAAATTAGCATTATGTATCATGGAAACAACACAACACAACACAACAAAACAATGCATCACGCCTGTAATCTCTGAACAGTTAGGCAGAGGTGTACCTATAATACGCCAACATTTCGCCAGTTCTGTTTTATGTCCCATTTAATAAAGAAGGGGCGAGCCTATTGCCACCAACCGGTCATAAATCCAGACTCCGGGCTGCTACTGAGAAAACCCTGACAGAAAACTCAATAAGTACCAACACTTTGCCCGACCTGGGAATCGAACCCAGGACCTCATGCTCAGTAGAACAAACAAAACGAAAAAACACGTAAAACTAACAAATATAAGTAAATCAATATTTTAGCGAAAGTTATAGTGAACCTTTCATAACTTCTGAAAGTACCCGTAACAAATCGCACAGCATTGATACACCTGTAGTTCATAGATTTATTGTTAACACTACATGCATACGTCGTTTTTAGGGTTCCGTAGCCAAATGGCAAAAAACGGAACCCTTATGGATTCGTCATGTCTGTCAGTCCGTCCGTATGTCACAGCCACTTTTTTTTCCGAAACCATAAGAACAATACTGTTGAAACTTGGTAAGTAGATGTATTCTGTGAATCGCATTACGATATCCACACAAAAATTGAAAAAAAAAACAGAAAATTTGGGGCGTTCCCCATACTTAGAACTGAAACTCAATTTTTTTTTTTCATCGAACCCATACGTGTGGGGTATCTATGGATAGGTCTTCAAAAATTATATTCAGGTTTCTAATATCATTTTTTTCTAAACTGAATAGTTTGCGCGAGAGACATTTCCAAAGTGGTAAAATGTGTGTCGTCGTCCCTGTAACTTCTAAAATAAGAGAATGATAAAACTAAAAATATGGTGTACATTACCATGGAAACTTCCACCGAAAATTGGTTTGAACGAGATCTAGTACCTAAGTAGTTTTTTTTTAATACGTCATAAATCGCAAACCGCAATTTACCTTTCATTCAATCAACTCAATAGATACGGAACCCTTCGTGCGCGAGTCCGACTCGCACTTGGCCGGTTTTTTTATCGGTAAAACAGTCAATGGCGACATACATTCCACATGTTAATGTTGTTCATTTATTTAAACTAGGTCGAAAAATGCATAGATATGGCCGCTCATGCGTGTCTGCCTAATACGGTATCTGTGTTGTAAAATACCGCATAGACGCGCCTAGCAAGAGATTAGATACTTTAAGAATGTTTGGTGGCGAAATGAGCACGGAATGCGGAGTACTTATGCCCTTTCCCATTATTCTACTTTGCTCTAAAAATCGACTTAAAACTGGCAGTCTATGCCTTTAAGGCGCTACCCCGAGCAAAACCCTGCGATAGTGCGTTATTCAGAGGCTATTAACTCATTAAATAAGAGTAATAAACTACATCTAAAAGCACATTATTAATGTTCGATGTCCTAACATCACATTGCACGTTCTTATTTGTTTTTATGTGTTATTAATACATTTAAAATCTCCTTGTAAAAAAGTGACTAAAATGATTAATTACATGCATCTTTTGCTAAAGTTGACGTTCTAATAATTCGAGTATTAGGTACAGTAATGGATAGATAATTTAAACATCTAAATAATTCACGTTTTATTTTATTTCAAAAGATTGCTTGTCTTTTGTTATTAAAATAATTCCAAAAAAATGTGATTTCTATGATAAATGGGCGAGACTCAGTGCCGGGACAGAGCAGGAACGAACGCTCGAGGTCGGGGAAGCGCCTTAATGGACAATCTCACCTACTGTACAACGTGCTCAGGATGATGTGGGAGGTGGTACGCATTCTGCGAATGATCGAAGCACACCGCTTTAGAATGATGGCACGAAAGCTTTCAATCCTCGCCTCAGCAAACATCCCCGAAGCGCTACAAAAGCGCGGCAGTCCCGCCAGCAGCATCCCGAACGCGTTGTTTATAAATCGTGATGGAAATTTTTGGTTCCTTATTTATTCTGCGTTCGCAATTTGGTTTCCAAAACTGTAAACAGATATGTATATTTGGAAAAATAACTTTAATACGGGTTCAATTTGCACTGCAACTTCCGCGATTTTTATAACTTTTTCAACCTACCTACTAGTGATATTCTAAACTTAAATAGCATAAAGTTGATATTCGTTAATAAGGATTAGAATAGCTTTTACCTAGTTTTTTTGGTGCTGTTTTTTTGTTGTGTTATTTTGTGAAAAGCCTGGTAAAGTTCGTAACCCGTGGCGTGTACGCGACTCACAGGTTGCGTCTACTTGACCACTATGCAACGTCTAGGTCTAGGTGGCGTCTACGCGACATCGTAGAAAAAACCGAACTAACGCATGGCATCGGAAACAATGGATAAGTATTACAGTATATAATGAATCATCGTAATCTCTCTTATGTATAATGTTACAAGTTAACAAAGTCGCTGGAGCGGACAAAATAAAATAACATTCGCAATAAAGCTATAGTTATAACATTCTAATAACAAGCCTAATTATTATTCTAATAATAATATTGATTGCCTCGTTGATCTAGTGGTCGCAAGCGCTACTGCTGAGCATGAGGTCCTGGGTTCGATTCCCGGATCGGGCAAAGTGTTATTGGGTTTTTCCATCTGTAATTTCACGGTAGCAGCCCGGAGTCTGGATTTGTGCCCGGTTGATGGCCATAGGCTCGCCCCCTATTACATGGGACTTAAACATAACTGGCGAAATGTGGGTGTACTGTAGGTACACCTCTGCGTAACCCTTCGGGGAATACAGGCGTGATGTTATGTTATGTAATAATAAGACTGTAGAAAACTATAACTTGGAAGGCTATAAGGCCTATCCTATACAGGGTACAGATAAAGAACCTTATAAATGATAAACGCTGGCTTGTTGCTTTTTGGCGATTTTAATCCATTATACGTTTCCCTATAATTGTCTAAGACTTAATTATAAAAGTATAGCCAAGGAAATGAAGTGTTTAACGAATTGTCACACTACGTCAATTTCATACAATTACTGTCAAATAATTACAATTGTGATTCGAATATTCGGTCAATTTAAATTGGTAGACAATATATTAAATAATTAATTTCCCTGACTTTACACCAATGAAATCGAAAAAATATACCTAATAGTGGCAGACAGGTACTTGTCAAGCTTTTTAACCGGTACCTACAAAGTGCAATAAAACTGTAAATATTTCTATTAAAACTTTATTAAATGAATGACAGCATTCCATTGGATTGGAACCAATAGTCATTGTTATAACTTGCAAGCGTATCCTCGCACGTGTATGAAAACCTGACTGTGTCATTAACACTGACTTATAAGCCGGCCGGCACGTGTCGCTAAATATAGGTAATAGGTACAAACAAATAATAATAAAGCTATGCGTTGAGAAATATCTATGATAATTTAATTCAAATCGAGCTGTAGATCAGGTTTTCGAAATTGAGTTACACTTCTTAGGAAAAAACCTATATTCGCTTGAGTATCTATATAAGTGGTCAAATTAAGTTAGCTAGCGAAACTCATAGGTACATCAGACCAAATGGTTTTAGACACGATTAAAAATAATGATTTGATTGTAAATTTTTTGGGGTCAACGACCGCTGGTAGTGTTTTTACTTGAAGTATGAGTTGAGAAAATTGGTTTCATTTGTTTTATCGTGTTTAGATATTACCCATACATTCTGTAAGTTTACAAAAAAAAAAAACGGATGTTTAAGCTGATATTGCAAGTGACAACACTGACTGCGGTCGATGACACCAAATATCAATCATCAAAATAATTTCTGTGTTGTTTTACAGCATGTTTAGATATCTATACCCATCACGCCTGCGGAGTTTCTCTAGATAATTTAATTTGACCCTGTATACAGGGTGGCATGACATCGACGCTCGTTTGAGCATCGATGTCATGGTTTCAGTTTTGAAACCATGAATTCTGCACAAGATTCTAGATCCCCTAGCGTAGAAATATGTCATTTATCAAAAAAAAATAACTGCTGTTTCGTAGTGCAATACCCACGTCAAAATATACCTATTGCAGAGCCATTTTTTTAAACAACCGACGAAAGACGCAGTTGGTTCCGCAGAGGTTTCAGAATCATGTACTGAATCCTTGGTAACAGGTTGTACGTCAATGTAGGGACATTGACGTACAACCTGTTACCAAGGATTACCACCCTGTATTCTAGTTGCAGTTACTTAGATAATCTAAAACACCACTGAATACTTAAGGGGACTACATGACCTAAACGCAAATTTATAACGCCTAAAAATATATGATCCACTGCAGTAACCAAAATCAGAAAAATATATGATATTCTTCTGGATATATGCTAGTTAGATAGTGTGTTGAAAACATAATACAATTAACTTGATATGATAGAAAAAAATCACGAAGATACCTCTAAAAAATATTCTAACGATTAAAAATCATACTAATATACATGCAAATATTCAGTTTTTTTGTCAGATTATTCTACAAGTAACATACTAACGTAATAGTGTTTTAGTTTTTTAGTCCAATGAATAGATTTTTGTAAATCCATAATTGCTTCATGTTTTGCAATAAATTAACAGCGTTGTGTCATCGCGCGTCTCTTTCTTTTCTATGCAATCCGACAGTGACCGCGCTTTAGCTCTTGTAAATTTCTTAACAAAGACTTGACAGAACTTTACAACCGATTTCCAAAAATAACACTTCAAAACGTCAAATATAACGTTAGTTTCGGCAGTCCGTGTCTTTGGTTGTGTATTTTCGTTTTCTGCCACTGACTTCCAAAATTAAAGATTTTTATTTTTCACTCGCTGTTTAAATAACGGTGACCGGCAATGATTAAATCATCATCAGACATTTACACAAAGTGAATTCATTAAGTAGGTACGTATTGAAAGATAACTCATAAACTACTCAAGGAAAGTTAACTCGCTTCATGCTTAACGTCCTCCTTTTTTTGAAGTCGGTTAAAATACAAACATATAGGTAATAAAATAAAATGTCTTACTTCGCATTCCATAGTATGAAAATCTTTCGCAGAACTCATTTGTGACTATAAACCCCACCGCCTTTGGATAAGGTAGTTTCTGAAACAAAAAAAGATAATTAGAACAATGAGACAACTTCATAGAGACGCGTAGGTAGCTTAGCCCCGCCAAGCTGAAAAACACATTAGAGAGGAGAGATGTCGTTAACATCACGCCTGACTTCCGCGAAGGGTTAGCCAGAGGCGCACCTACAGTACACCCACAATTTGCCAGTTATGTTTACTTTCATTTAATATGCGGCGAGCCTATTGCCATCGACCGGGCACAACTCCAGACTCCGGACTCCTACTGACAAATTGCAGATGGAAAACCCCGATAACACTTTGGACAGGGTGGCGACTTTTTAAAGAATAGCCTGTCCTCTGATTTTTTTACTGAATTGGGCGTATTTTTTGCAAGTTCCAACACATTGACGTGTCCAACACACATTAACGCTCGTACACACTGGCGCGACGCGACAGCGTCATACAAAGGCACCGCTTGCTGTCGCATCGCGCCTGTTTGTGGCAGCATTTACTTTAAATAAATTAGCTTAGCCTAATAATAATCCTAGCTGTTGTGATACAAAGTATTGGTTTCAATCATAAAGTATTTATTATGCAAAGGTATTATATGTACCTACTAGCTTTTGCCCGCGGCTTCGCCCGCGTGGATGTCGGAAATTATCACGGGAACGTACTACTGGGATAAAAGTATCCTACATGTTAATCCAGGTTATACACTATGTGTGTTCAAAATTTTATCCAAATTCGATCAGTAGTTTTTGCGTGAAAGAGCAACAAACATCTATCCATCCATCCATCCATCCATCCTAACAAACTTTCACATTTATAATAAAACGTATGACGTCCAGTGCAGAGTTCTCTGCGACAAGAGGGTGTCCAGTAAATCAATAAGTTCGCGCAACCGTATACTATTGCGCCTTGCAATTTAAACACAGTCAATCGAAGGGAACCAGGTACTTTATTTTTCCTTTAATTAAATGTCCTTTAGGTACCTACCTTATTTTTAGAAAGTTTCAAGTTACTGAGTAGCTGACCTTCTTATAAGGAACTTAATAATGATGCTGATCAGAAAATCAGCGCACTGCTATTCTTATTAAAATTACGTTTTTGCGGTATGAAAAATGCTTCAGTTAAAGGTAGTGCTGGCTAAGTCATCAAGGGGCCAAGTCTACTAATTTACAAACGTCACAGTGGTCTCTGCATTGTAAGTTATTGACAGATTTGCCATACAAAATCTGTCAAAAACTAACAATGCAGAGACCATTGTGACGTTTGTAAATTAGTAGACGTGGCCCCCTGGTCGATATTTTTAGTTATAAAATGGCAAGCCATGTGTTTACAAGTTATTATTGACGTTTCTAAGTGTGAAATCCTCAGCCATTGTTTAATACACCCATCGTATGTTAAAATATGCTAATTTAACTAAACATTCAATACAAGTCTCTTTAAAAAGAGACGATATATATTGCGTTATAAATTTATTTTAACTTTAAAGAATTTATGTAATATAAAGAGAACATGTTATTTTAAGGTTATAAGTTTCGCTATTAATTTATTGTAAGTATATTTGTTGTTACTTAAAATTTATCTTAATTTAAAACTTCTATCAGAGCATAGTTTTTTTTTGTATATTCTGTATATTTTATTAAAATAACTATTAGGTATTAATGTTAAATTAATATGCATGCAAAATATGGACTGTACGTTAAAGGCCGCAAACAGGCGCGACGCGATAACCCGACACAAAGGCGCTGCCCGTCGCGCGGCACGCGGTGCCTTTGTGTCACGCTGTCGTGTCGCGCCAGTGTGCACGAGCCTTAAACCACCAACTTTTACAACTGGGAACACATATTTTCTGCAAAAAAATAATTCATCTCTCTCTTATTCTTATTCTAATAAAACACTAAAGCAAACACACCTGCGGGTAATTATTAGTCGGGCGTTGTTTGCTAAGCCAAAACAAAACATTTATTTAATACGTTTACTCATCTCCTTTGAAGCGTGCGCATGACCGTAGTAACCTAAATACGAGTGAAACTTGAGTCATTGTGTCCAATCTTTCATTAAAGATCGTAGGCTTAATTAAAACTAAGTGGGAGCGTAATTATCGTGCTAAATGTGGGCCAACCCATGCCTTGAATTCTTACAGCCGATGCATGCGACGTGCGAAACTGGTAACAACTGGATTGTATACTATAGTCAAGCCGCGGAGCAATTACAATCACTCGCGTCGCGAGGCCTCCCGGGACGCCATCAGTAAACCTAATCACGGAACTCATTTCGGGCCAGATTTTTTTATATTGCTACATTTCAGGATTCCAAATCATAGGTGATAGTGCTACAAGGTTGCTTTTTGAGACGAGGCAGTAACGGCAGGTACCTACTTTAACCGTTGTATCTACAAGAGAACGTTCCTAGGAGACTGACCTTAACTTTTTGTGTAGTTGTTAGCTCATTCACAGATTTTGGAAAAACTGCTGTCAGCTAGAAAAATCACAATTCTCATGTTTTATTTTTATGATGCCAATTGATGCAGTTTCGTATATGAATGAAAATACTCTTCTAGACAAACTATGGTTGGAGTAGTAGAAAAGCCTCAAATCGACCACTTATGCCATTACCTAAGAAAAGAGATTTACAAAACCATATAAAATTATAAATAAAAACTACAATTTTTCAGTCTACTTTTTTTTTGAGTTTACTCTTCGATTTTACCTCTAAGAAAAATCAATGTTTTTAGATTGCGTTTTTGAGGTGGTCCTGCGGTCAGTATCTTTTTTTAAAGAAAGTAAACCATGAACTGACAATTCAAACTACTTTTTGAATTTAATTTAATTTTAACACGTTATTGGTGCCGATTCTCTTGTCACAAAATTGTCTAAACTATACTCAAAAGGTTTAGGTAGTTAAATAAAGGTAAACAAATCGTAAAAAGGGTTTTATACAGGGTTATTTTTCAAAGACCAGCCAAATTTAAGGGTGTGGTATAGACCATCAGACTGAACAATTTTCTCCTTGGGACCAATATCGTAATCGCGAAAAAAAAATCAGCGGTCCTATACATTTGGGTCGAGTAGGTATTGAAGTTTTGTATGGGACAGTTGATAAATTTTTCGCGATGATGATATTGGTCCCATGGAGAGAGTTGTTCAGTTTGATGGTCTGTACCACATCCTTAAATTTGGCTGGTCTTTGAAAACTAACCCTGTATAGTTGACACTTTCTTGTTTAAAAATACGTTACAACAAAATTAAAGTTATTTGCGATTTATACGATAGTTTCCTGTTTTATTAATGTATGTTAAACTTTATCATATAGTCGTAAACTACTCTTCGTACATGTAATTGCTTGAGCACAATTTTTTTGTTAGAATTATTAAATAGTAAAATATTTTGTAATCTGTCTATTGTAAAGAACCTTAAAAGACAGGTTCCGTAAACCTTTTAGAGAATGCAACGAATTAGATAACGTTGCTAAATTGAAGAGTACACCTGTGACGTAGTATGGCAACTGAAGTAGCAGGTATTACGTTTAGTCGGTTAACCAGATTACTTATAAGTTGTGGATGAATGAGAAAATAATATGTTATATGGTGTCACTGTATTGCGGCTGCCACCATAGGGCTCAAGCTAAAGGGGTTGTAGCCGAGAAAAATAAAACTTTTAAAATGTCTGACATATACATTCTTTTGCCAGAGGCTTTAGCTAATGTGACTGCTGAGAATTGGAAAAGTTGCGAGGGTCATGTAATAAAAGAAGAAAAGTAAAAGAAGAACAGAAAATGTTTAAATTAGACAAAATAATTGATGATACCACTGAACGCTTTATTATTAATGTGTCAGATAGTTCCTCAAATTCAGATTCAGAATAGAGCCTATTCTTATGGGACTCAAAATAATATGATTTAAACATTTGAAATAAAAGGTTTAATATCTATGAGTCACGTGGTTTTTTTTGTTTACCTTTATTTAGCTACCTAACCCTTTCGAGTATAGACTAAAAATCACCAAAATTTAGTTTATGCCTGTCAAACGACGTTTCCGTTCCGAAATTGATTACAGTAACACAACTTAACTATAATATAATTTGACAGCACTAATGTCATTTAGTTATTCAAATTAGGGTACGTTCCGAATTACACTGTAATCGATTTGAGCGTGCTTACACCCTTTCCGAATTAGCGTGAGCGCGTTAACGATGTCCCGTGAATCGTCATAGATGACGTCATGACATGCGCCATCTTGCGGTAACGCCGACCATGCCTAATACTAATTAATATCATCGCGAGCGCTGTCAAAAATGACAGTTGTGCGTTGATCAGGGCCCTTTGTTTAGTCGCATCTTTGGTCTCATACATCTCAACCAATAAAACAGAAGTGCCAATGCGTTGAACTCCGTTTTCAAAAAAAAAAACCAGTCGGTCTTTCTTTCTTGTGCAAGGTTTGGGATTGATGTTGAGCGAGCACTGTGAGCGCGTTCACGAGCGTTCCGAATTGTTGATAGCTCTCAGTGTCATAGTCGTTATATACCTAAATCGGAACGCAAATTATCGATGTGAGCGCTGTTAGCGATTATGGCTTAATTCGGTATGTAACCTAAGTGAAAATGGCAGTTTGCTATTCTGAATTTGCCGTTGTTTACCAAAAATTTTGTTTGTCAAACTAAATCAGAATATTTTTTATCGTGATTAAAAAGGTGTGGAATAAAATTAGTTGTCATGAACTAAAATTTACAAAACACATTTCTCTACTAGTTCTTGAAAGTTTTGATGCTTGTGAGTTTGGAAATCATTATGGAAGCTTATGTGATTGCAGCTGTTGTCGATTCACGACATAACAAACAGACAACGGAGATTTTCAACTTTTCAGTAAGTTGAGAAACAGGATTATCTTTTCTCGGGATCACAATCTTATTAGTAAGTTAGCTTTATTACGCTGAAATAAGTAGTAAGATAATCATGCTACCTGAATCAATTTTTAAATGCTATAGTTTGTCGATTTTAATAAAATTAAAGGTTTTTCCTTATTGAAAATCGAAAAAAAATGTCCGAAGTTCTTAATCGTTTTTGGTGAACAACCCAAGCAGGATCAAATTGGTTGCAGGTAATAAAAACAAATACAGATTATTACATCTTAACCTTAGCCACGATGGATGTGCTCTGACTGCCCCGTCTCAAAAATATAGTATTTTCAAATACAAAACAATTAAATACCTACTTACATGCAGTTTTTTTTTTGCAAAATATTTCTTACAATTATTGTTTTGTCAACAAAGTTCGTTGGCATTTGAAAATAAACTCAAGGAAAAAAGCCGGGAAGCATTTAGCATATGAATGAATGACAAGAAATCCAATGAGGCAATGACTAATTCAATATGAATGTGACAATAACGATCACAATTGAATTATTGGATTGAATCGTCTGTGGCGACTGGGGGCCGCTTGAGAGTTTATTGTTAGATCGAGAGAACACGTTTCATTAAATATGAGTAATAATGACCTCATTTTTTTTGTTATAAATAGCACTGTAAGGTACCTATATACATACATCAAAAGTATCTAGGGATAAAGGTATTTTTAAACATTTTATTGCCATACTGAAATTAAGTAAAAATGTTTATTTAGATTGATTCGTATGTGTAGATCGACGAAGTACTCTGTGCTGTTGCATTAATAAAGACTATACTCGATTTTTGCTTAAAATGTGATAAAGAGATAAAAATTAAAGTTTTTAATGTCTTTATTGCGTAAAATAAACAATTAGTAGTCTGTCGCGTAAAACACAATCGTAGCGATTGATACTCAATATGAGCACGTTGCGGAATGGCCGCTCACGTCCGATGTAACAGGCGAAAAAGATTTTCTGGTGTGTGTTTGGCATCCATAGATATGGATGCCGTACACACCAGAAAATCTTTTGCCAAATTTCTGCCAAATGGCGGAGCTCTTCTTTGAAGCTTATCCCATGCGTGCTCAATGGGATTCAAGTTTGGCGATTGAGCGGGTCATGGTAAGACCTTGATATTAGCTGCGGTAAGTGGGTTGGCAACGACTCAGGCAGTGTGTGGACGTGTATTATCATGCATAATCAGAAATGAAGCACCAAATTGGGTCCGCAAAGGAATTACAACATCTGATACAATCGTTTCAGCTTAAATCTCAGCATTGAGATTGCCTCTGATCCAAATCAGTTCGGTTCTTCCGACGATCCAAATACCCGCCCATATCGGGATTGTTCCACCACTGTATGCATGGACTTCCTAGCATGATTTTAAGCGTTCTTGGCGTCCAGGGGTCGTCCAATATACGTACGTCTAGTATCTGGCCTCATACCAAAGCGATATTCTTCAGAAAAACACACAAAACGCCACTCTTCTTCTGCCCAATTTCTGTGTTCACGAGCCCATTGTAAACAGGCTCTGCGATTGCGGGGCTCAATAGGTGGTACACGTAGCGGCCTTCGGGAACGGAGATTGACTTCATGCAAGCGATTTCTTATGGTTGGATCGCTTATTAAGATCCCTTAAGAGCTAGGAAGCCTCGTAACCAATATCATCGCGGTCATTGTACGAATTCGTCGAGCAGTAATTTGTATGTAACGATCTTGTCTGCGTGTGGTGATGCGAGCTCGTCCTCCATGTCGGTCTGCCACACTACCAGTGGTGCGGAAACGTGTCCAAAGTCGTCTTATAACACTCTGCGTAGTGCCCAGAGCGATTACCACTGCGCGTAGCCGAGAACCAGCTTCCAACATTCCCACGGCTCTGATCACTTCTTCTCGGCTCAAATGACATCTTCTCTCCAGAATGACGTTCTTTTGATTTAAGGTTCAATTCCACTCAGAAGTATGGCAGAAATTTTACTAATTGAGCCTCAAAGCCGATGCGAGATTATATGTATAGGAATACGACTTTAATTTTTTTTCACTTTCTCGTTCAATACGATTTTCATCTTTTGGCAGAAATTCAAAAACCATTCCCTTTTCAAATGACGAAATTTACTAAAAAAGTATCCATAGGAGTTACAAAAAATATAATAAAAAAACCTGATATTTAGTCACTGGCAAAAACGTGCTTGATGCCTAGACACTGATGTGTGTACATATTAGGTTGGGGAAAAAGTCTTTTCGCATTATAGTACACACATCAACACGGTCTAGGGATATTTCATACTCAATTAAATAACTCGAAAAGTACTGGCCGCATTGGAATCTTTTATACACCGATTTGTTTGTAATTTATCTCAGACTAATTCCAAATTCAAATTTTTGAAGATTCTTTTGTTTCGGTGGCATAAAAATGTATTGATGTGTAGGAGAGGGAATTTTCATTTGTGCGAAATTTATAAAACAATACGAATTACGTTTAGTTACAGTTTTTTTTCATTTTTAAACGAAAGATAAAGTTAAAATTGAGGTATTGTAGCCATGCAACGCCAACATTTGACGAGGGCGGAGATGTTACGAGCTGTGGGAAAGCTGGAAGCTGGGTCTGTTCAGCGTAATGTTGCTGAGGCCATAGGGACCCACCAAAATGTAATTTCAAGATTGTGGACACGCTATCGTGCCACAGGTGAAGTAGCGGAGAGGCACCGGGGGCCAAGTCGCATCACTACCCCCAGACAAGACCGATCTTTGCAAATTACTGCGCGAGCTCAACCAAATGCAACGGCGACTCAATTGGTCCAAAGGCTGCGAGTGGAACACCAAGTGCTTGTAAGTGACCAAACTGTAAGAAGGCGACTGCATGAAAGCAATCTACGCTCTCGTAGACCACTCCGGGTCCCACCTTTACGGAGAGGCAATCGTGGACGACGATTAGAATGGGTTCGGAACCACGTGGACTGGGGCCGTGAGCAATGGTCCAATGTGCTGTTCACGGATGAATCCAGGTTCGGCTTCCATCCAGATTCACGACGGACGCGTGTTTGGCGAGTTCCTGGACGATGGAGCCGTCTTCAGAACCCTCAGGAAGTTCACCCATACCAAGGAGGAACAATTATGGTTTGGGCAGGAATTCGTCTTGGAGGACGGACGGATCTCGTTTGGGTGCGGGACAATATGACGACAGAACGATACGTCCAACAGGTGCTGGGGCCCGTAATCTTGCCCCACAGAACACAAATGGGGCAAGATTTCCTGCTCATGCACGACAATGCCCGGGCACACACGGCGAGAACGGTAGCAGCTTGGTTACATACACACAATGTTAGGGCCTTAGACTGGCCTGCTCAATCGCCAGATCTAAATCCCATTGAGCATGCGTGGGATATGCTGCAAAGAAGAGCTCTGAAGGAAGTTCCTGAAAATCTGGCTACAAAAGATCAACTTTTTGCGCACCTCAGAAGGACATGGGACAATATTCCGCAGCAAGACATTGACAACCTTGTTCTGAGCATGCCGAATCGTTGCCGATGTGTTATGAACATCATGGACGCTTTCTCAGAGTACTAGCTTCAAGTTTATAAACACAAATTAAATGTTTTTTCTATTTTTTTCAGTTTTTACTCACAAATTAAAAGTTAATTCATATACGGTTTCCGTCTATGCTACATTTTTTTCCATAAAATCCTGAAATTTTAATCTAAGTACCTTAACCATTATTAAAAAATGGTAGAATATTAAATAACGTATCTTTTAAATATATACATGTCATATAAATAATTAACACATTGATAGTAATTCGCTTTTTTTTAAATATCCCTAGACCGTGTTGATGTGTGTATGTATGAACTTGTAACAAAATCTCTTTGGCTATACTATTTGTATCTGGCTGGTTTTGGTATCATTGAAAGTTTAAATTTTAAAGAACATAATTCCAAATTCAAATTAGGAAAATATGTGATTTTCATTTGTTTTTCGTACTGTCAAGATGAGTGAATCTAATGAAGAAATTCGATACATTTTAAAATTTTACTACAAAAAAGGTAAAAATGCAACGCAAGCCGCGAAAAAAATTTGCGATGTTTATGGACCTAGTGCAGTGTCTGTGAGAGTAGCACAAATTTGGTTTAAGCGTTTTCAATCCGGAAATTTTGATGTCAAAGATGCACGTCGCTCTGGTCACCCTATTACGGATAAAATGGATGCCATTTTTGAAAAAGTGGAGCAAGATTGGCATATCAGTAGTTACGACGTAGCTGAAGAACTGGGAATTGACCACAAAACAGGTTTGGCACATTTGAAAAAAACTGGGTACACAAAAAAGCTCGATATTTGGGTACCTCACGAGCTCACTGAAAGAAACCTAATGAACCGTGTACTCATTTGTGATTCTTTATTACGACGTAATGAAACCGAACCATTTTTGAAGAAGCTCATAACTGGTGATGAAAAGTGGATCACGTACGACAAGAACGTGCGAAAAAGGTCGTGGTCAAAGGCCGGTCAGGCTTCACAGACTGTGGCGAAACCCGGGTTAACTCGCAACAAGGTGATGCTGTGTGTGTGGTGGGATTGGAAGGGCATTATTCATTATGAGCTGTTACCACTAGGTAGGACCATCGATTCTGAACTCTACTGCGAACAACTGATGAGATTAAAGCAAGAAGTTGAGAGAAAGCGGCCGGTATTAATCAACAGAAGGGGTGTGGTTTTTCATCATGATAACGCTTGACCTCACACATCTTTAGCCACTCAGCAAACATTAAGAGAGTTTGGCTGGGAGGTGTTAATGCATCCGCCGTATAGTCCTGACCTTGCACCTTCAGATTTCCACCTGTTTCGGTCTCTTCAGAATTCAGGCAGTGTCAGGTTAACATCACGAGAGGACTGCCAAAACCACTTGTCGCGGTATTTTGATCAGAAGGCCCAAAATTTCTATAGCAATGGGATCATGTCCCTACCTACAAGATGGCAAAAAGTTATCCAACAAAATGGTACCTACATACTTTAGTTAAATGTAAATAAACTATATTAAAAAATGTTTTGAATTTTCTTAAAATATGCGAAGAAACTTTTTCCCCAACCTATTATTATGAAATTATAAGACTGTCCTGAAAGCCACCAGCCGGTCTATTCTGTAAAAATCTCACCGTGAAAATGTAGGTGAAGTGAGCTGTCATTCCACCTGATGATAGGGATTAAGACTATTGACAGCTGACGTCACTTCTAAATTTTCACGGTGAGATTTTTATAGAATATATCGACTGTTTCTGATGTACCTACATAATGTTAGCTCATTTACAATTTGTAGATAACTTTTCCTGGTATTATTGTTACAACTCTTAATAAAAGTCTTTTTGGGGTCTTCCAAATAGGTTCAATATAAAAAATAACAAAAAACTTTTTTACAAAAAAACAACCGACTTCCAAAAAAAACACTAAAAGACGTGAAAAATAACTTTAATTTCGGAATTCGGTGTCTTTGGTTTTGTATTTTCGTTTTTGGCCACCGATTCCGAAATTAAAGTTATTTTTCACGTCTTTTATTGTTGTTTTTGGAAGTCGGTAGTTTTTTTGTAAAAAAGTTTTTATTTTTCACTTTTTAGTTGCGGTACCTACCCCACACAAATCGTATACCAATACTTGGTATGTAAATAACAGTGACAGGAAATTATTAACACATCATCCATATAAACTAAGTGGAAAAATATGCAGTATTAAGGATAACTCAAAAACGACTGGTCAGACCTTGATCAAATTTAAATGGGACTACATGTGAAGCACCACCTATCAAATAAAAAAAGAATCATCCAAATCGGTCCACCCAGAAAAAAGTTCTGAGCTAACACACATAAAAAAAAAAAGCATACAGACGAATTGAGAACCTCCTCCTTTTTGGGAAGTCGGTTAAAAATTGAGTATGACTAAGGAGGTGGTTCCAATAACGTTTCTGATTAAAAACATTATTTTTGTGATGTTTTATATCATCATTGATACGATTGTTATTTTTTGCATAAAGTTATCCACAATATCGGTATCAACACACATGTACGAATTAATTGCAGTTACTCACTTTATGTTAAAAAGGAAGCGAAGTATAATAAATAATTGTAGTGATTAGATATTTGTTTTGTGTTGTATTATTTTTCTGATAACTTAATTGGTCGAAATTCTTAATTTTTTCAAAATTTCCTTTTGTATAACATGTTTGTTACTTAACAAACATGTTATACAAAAGGAAATTTTGAATTTAGATTAGAATAACAAAAATGCATGGATGTAGTCTACTTAGACTACATCCATGCATTTTTGTTATTCTTACAAGGTTGTATTATCTATTTTGATTATTCAATATTTAAGTTTTTTCCGAAGTTGCTATTGTGTTCTTTTGACATTGATCAATGATCATCCAACAACATACCTATTATAGCCTTTTCCCAACTACTTAATTTGTCGGGGTCAGCATCCAGTCTAACCGGATGCAGCTAAATACCACTAGGTATTTTAGATGAAGCGACTGCCTATGTGACCTCCACAACCCAGTTATTGGGTAATACCCCTAATAGTGACATTGATATCATTTTATTAACATTGTCCGAAAATGCAAACAATTCTGCAAAATTAAACCAGGAATACCAGAACCAAGTCCCTACCAAGCCACTGATCAATGTTAAAGACATCATAAAAGGAAGAGGAAGGAAGGCAGTCCTTACCTTGAGAGACAACGTTATGCGTTGTGCCTCTTAAACAGATAGTTTCGTAATAGAAGAATGAAAGTAGACACTAACACCAGTGCACAATATACCTATATAACAGTGTTATGGCAGTTGTAACAATGGATAATAATCTTTTATACAGCCGGTATAATTCAGCACAACTGATTTTTAAAACGCTCTCTATTACAATTTAAATAAAAAACTTTTTCGTCTATCACAAAAGTATCTAATCAAAATGAGAACAAATGGATCAGAAGAGTGGATACAAATGATAAGTGATTTTATTTCTGTAAATAAGTTTGTACAAACACTTACACAAATTTGAAAATTTGTAATGCCACTTACAAAAGTGCTTTCATTTGATTATTTAATCTAATTCTAATTTCAAAATCGCCTAGTTTGTTTATATTTTGACGATTGAGGTTAATTTAATAAAATAAAACTTATCGATGAATTTTCAATTAAAAAATAAATAAAATTTAATAATGTTATTCAAACAATAATTGTGAGAAAAAGTGGTGTGATATAAAGCTGAAACCGTTAGTGAGTGATTGCGTTAGAATTTATCCGGTATAGGGTTTGTTTACACTTTCATCAGATACTTTTGAAAAACACCAGGTGAACAACTGATTGTTTTAGTGGATGGATATCATTTAAATTTTGTACATCGTCTAAGTGTACAATGTAGTATACGTGGTATAATTTAATGTTATAAGGTCCGCGCCACTTTAATAGACATTATTATCATAACCGTATAAATCAAATAGGCACAAAGCATTAATTAATATATTCTTGACAGGAATAGTCGATGCTGGTGAAAGCCAACTGTCATCTTACATTAATATAGACTAGGTGATTCATACTCACACAAATTTTGTAATTTACACTTTCATAACACCATAGTAACAATTCGTTTCATTTTTTATGGATTTTGTTATCGAGACCAAAGAGATTTTTATTGTCTTTGATGGATACATATATTTTCTTGCAAAATAATATCAACCATTTTTGGATTGTCTTACACAAGTTTAAAGATCAAACGTTTGTCAATATTTTCTTATATGGATGGTGGGTGTGGCGAATTGAAAGGACATTATTGCCCACTTCGTTATTTTTATATAAGACCAGTTTTAAAAATACAGACAAGCATGACGCATAATGTTGACATTCGCAAATAAACCAAATCCTAGGATAATTATTATGGTAGGTACTTTCCTTTGACCTAGCAGCATGAAGTTTAGCGAGAAGCAAGGTGTAATCAAAGAGAAAAATCCGAAAATTGGACATTTATAGTTCTTCAATCAGTCTTGAAGTAACATTTAGTCTGTATTTCAGTCAAATCGGTCCACTACACTCTCTTACAAAAGTTATTTTTTCAACTGGAAAGTTAAGTTGAGATTTAGAGATTTATGAGTTTCTTATAGGGGGTCGAAATACTTATTCATTATTTTTACGATAGGACACACCATTTTAAGATTAGGCAAATAAAGATACAGTAAGTACTGTGGGAATGCTACGTATACCTAATAATAACTGGGGGAACGTAGAGATGAAGCCATATACGTAGTATTCTTTATAATGTAATTATATTTAACAAAAAATTATACACCGGCAGGCCCTAGCTCTGCCTGTCTACTTCATAAACAAACTACCATCACTTTTCCTTTCGAAGCTTATTTTATACTTTCTTGACTGTTCGAGGCAAATCAACGATAATATATATCCAGCCTGTCAACATAAGGTTGACACATGCAGACAACCTCTACAGTACCTACTGTTTTTGCACCTGAAGTCGAGGTGTTTGTGTGAATTTTAGTTCATGACAACTAATTTTATTCCACACCTGTTAACTCAGGTAACTCTGCTTATCTATATAGATCAAACTTAAATCAAGTATTTATTTCAATTAGACCATTTACTAAGCACTTTTGAATTGTCAAAGAGTCAGTCAGTAAGTTGAAGCTATTTGAGAGTCTGAACACCTCAGAATATAGGCTTTAGCTATTAGGTAAGATAGATGAAATGTGTTACCTGCTCGTACTAGTGATCTGCACTCTAATTGCGTATCACACTATCAATCACAACTTTAATCATTTTGAAGGATAATGCTAATCCATTGCTTCATAATGTACGAAACATTTGTCTGCTCACCAACGTAAATAACGCAATGAATGTTGTTGAACTGTCAAAATGGAAGCCATTGCTACTGTTAGTGTGACGCGGGTCGCATTTAAATGATTTTTTTGATCGCTTATTAGTACCTACTACCTAGATACATTACGTTTGTTTTTATAAAACCGTTCGGAAAACCGCAAATGACTGCAGACTCGAGTCATTTAATATGCGATACTGCGCTGTTTATCCTTAAAACATGTATGTCTAACTATTAAAACGCATTATGAATAATTTATTTGGATAAGATGGCAGTTTTCCACTGAGCGGTCCACTGGGTCAAGGTAGACGGATTGCAGCAAAACCAACCGAGGGCGATTGGCAGATCCTCGTTTTTATTCAAATTTAACATTAAATACAATGTTGTAGAATCCAATTTTGTAAGACATACCATTTAATAAGGTATTTTAAATTGCAAAAAATAAATACATAGCTGCCTTGATATTTTCTTCTACAATACTTTTTCAGGTGCTAGCAAAAAGTGTTCATGAAATCTGACATCAATGCTATATACATTAAGAAATCAAGCAATAGTATTATGAGATATGTATTCAACAAATTACTTAATTATTCGATATCACGAATAGTAAGTACTTACCTACATAACTTGTGTAGAGAAAATAAACGTTTTATATTATTATTATATTAACCCACAGTGGTTACATGATATAATATTTATATTTCAAGAGATCTACTTTATCTTCGAGTTTTTTTCAATATGTATGTACCATCTACCAAATGGTTACTAAAGATTAGCTGACATTAGTGGCTGGTGTGTGGCTGGTAGTAGTGCCATTGGATCCTTGGTTTAAAATGCGAACTGTTACAGAATATAAATGAGCAATTACTATAGAAATAAGAAATATAAAATGAGTGCCATGGATGAAGTACTTTGGTGCCGATTTTCTTTTCACAAATGCTTCAAAACTAGACAAAATACCACCAAAATTTTATTTATTCCTGTCTAACGACGATTTCCTATTCTGAAATAGACTAAAGTGACACAACTTAACTATAATTTAGTTTGACAGCACTAAGATGGCACTGAGTTATTAATTTAGAGAAAATGGCAATTTTGCCATTCTGAATTTTTGACGTTTTTCATCAAAAATTTTGATTGTCTAACTAAATCTGACTATTTTTAGTCGCGATTCTAAAGGTGTGGAATAAAATGAGTTGTCATGAATTAAAATTCACAAAAACACCTCGACTTCAGGTGCAAAAACAGTACTTAATGTATTTTTTTTTACATTTTATTTTGCCTATTATCTCGAAAATGGTGTGTCCTATCGCAATGTTAATGAAAATTTCGACCCCCTTTATGAAATTAGTAAATCCCTAAAACTCAACATGTAGGTAATACTTTTTAAATTTTTCCATGCAAGAACAAGAACTTTTTACAAGTTCTTTATAAAACACGTCGACGCTGCACACTGCGCGCCTCCGGCTCTAAAATAAAATCACAGGGTAGGTCAAACCACATAATAATATTCTTCGCCAAACAAGTTCTACGTGTAGTCACGATTGTTAAATTCGATTTTAGTAGCGTCAAATTTATTTTTAAATTTTGAGATTTTTTTGCAGAATAACTTTAAGATTCTCATAGCCAAAAGTAAGGAATTTTTGTGATAGTTTATTTAGTTTAGTCCGGTGTACAAGAGAATCGGCAATATTGCATCATTTAATAACAAACTGTACTTTATTCATCTCCCCCTAGCTGGCACAAACAATGTACACATTCACATTTTTTTTTGTGATAACGTCTACCAGGAATGATTTCAACTCTTATAGTATTTTGGATATCAAAGATAAGTTTTGATTAGGCTGAAATGTCCATTCTGATAGGATTACCTATGTATACATAATTTTAAAATTGCTTTACACAAGGAAAACTGATTTTTAAACTGATCTTTCAAGTGACTACCTACACTGGGTATCTGCGTTTGACGACCCAAAAAAATACTCACCATATTAATTTCTTTTTATTTGATCTTGTGTTTAGTAGTGTGTGTAGTTTCACGTCTGCGGAGATTCGCTAGCTAACTAAATTTAACCCTGTATTCTGCTGATGCTATTGTACCTCAGTACTTACCTACTAATCCCGTTTACTTAATTTTGGTCATACCATAAAAATCTTTGGGGTATTTATTTACATTTTTTCATCGGTAGGTAGGGTTGCTTGAAACAAAAGGATATTAATTGTGCACTTGTGCATAGCAAACATTCAAGTAAGTCAAGTCTTATGCAGTCGAAATTGACTTTATTTGCACGTGCGCCAGCAAATTGTGTCGTGGAAGATTCAGAAGCACAAGCATTACAAGGTGACAAATACTGCATTGTGCAATTTCTAGATCAATTTAAAACAAATTATTACCTATGCGATCTATAATTGAAAGAATTATACATCACTTGATGGACCATTTAAGACGGGTTTACGTTTCGTAATAATTTATCTTCAACGCGAATAAAATACTGATAGCATTTCATGCATCGGGTCCAACCAAAAGCAGGTTGAAATGAGGTAACAGCATTCGAAGGACACAATGTTGCAAAAGGGAATGGAAACCTGCCAAAGGCACTATCTACAAGGATTTGTTTGAAGTGGACAGTTTCGCTAAATTAACAACTAATTCCTTTAACTAGGGGTATATAATAAATTAACTATAGAAGTACTATAATTTCAAGATGCAGTTAAGCCTTACCCATAAAAGGTTCTTTTAATGTTAGAAAGTTTAATCTTATCGTAAGCCAACATAAGATTTTCATGCAGATAAAGGCATTACACGTGAGGTATCAACTACGAAGTTATACAACTTTACCATGAAGTATGAATTTAAAGAAAAGATTAGCAGACAATAGCCAAAGACGGTACACTACCTGCACCTCGCGTGGGCTTATCACTTCAAGTGAAGTGCTGTCAATACACTCACATAGATTGTGATGTGTGACACAATGTTATAGCAACACGAGCTGGTTTTTATCTTAATACAAAGTATGCGAAAGATAACGACATAAACTCGTTTTAAGATGGCGGACGCAACGGCTTTTTGTTAAAAGCCATTTTTTAAGTAAAAAATGCGATGCTCAAGAATTACGGAGAAAACCTGTCGTAATTGTAATGTACCTGCCACAATTTAAGGAAAATATGGACGTTGTTTCCGAACTGAGTGCCAATAAGGAGCGGTAAAACCAGGTTCTTTTTGAGGTCAAGAGTTGTTTGGATGTTGTGCCTAACATTGCATAACTTCAGTCAAAGTTAACAATGGCTCCTTTTTGGATGATACATTTCGCATAGCAATAGTTTAACTAGAATCATGGTTATCTTTTGCAGATATTTCAATATTTTATCAACCGATGAGACTAAATTCCGCCAATTAAATTTACAGCTTCCATATTGAAGACGTTAACGTTATTTTATGCTCTGGTAAAATTGAGTAATGCGTGTTGTATTGACCGGCGGCGGTGCACATCAAATATATACATACTTTCTGAATTCATAAATACTTTCGCACTGCGTTTTAAAACGCCGAAGGTAATTAACTTGAATAATATTAACGGTTTTATTTGAAAAGCGTATGGGTTCTCATTTTTACTTTCGAGACTAAGTTATGTCATTGAAAGTAGTTATTTTATTGATTGAAGAAAATGCATGCAGTCATTATTGTTGGTACTATTATAACATGTAGGTACTAAGTATTGTTGCCATGCTCGTAAATCAAAGACGGCGTGAAGACGTTTGATTGCTATCTAGACGAACGATTGTTCTGGTGAACAGTAACATAATATATTAATATTTTTATTATTCTCGTGCTGACGAACGGAACAAGATGCTTATTACGTAAAGACGATAAATATGGTTATTTAACAGTATCATGACTGTAATAAAATGTATATTGTCTGAGGTGTTGTGGAGACTGGAGAGAGCGGCATTGTCGCGTTTACTTTCGAACCGTAATTGCACGTTGCGGCAATCGCCGCACATGCCATATTAAGTTATAATACAATGACGGTGAACTAAGAACCAAGCATTTTCAATTTATCTAACGTTAGCGAAATATCAGACAAACTCGATACGTTCAAAATTAGTCTTCTTATGAGAAGACTTTTATGAGGAGCTTTCTTGAATTTTTTAACCGACTTAAAAAAAGAGGAGGTTCAGAATTCGACTGTTTTTTTTTATTGTGTTAGCTCATAACTTTTTTCTGGGTGAACCGAATGATACTGCATATTTTTTCCACTTAGTTTATATTGATGATGTTTTAATAATTTGTTGTCACTGTTATTTACATAACAAGTAGGAATATACGAATTTGTGTGGGGTAAGTACCACAACAAAATAGTGAAAAAAAAAATGTTTACAAGAAAACAACCGACTTCCCAAAAAAACACAAAAAAACGTGAAAAATAACTTTAATTTCGGAAGTCGGTGGCCAAAAACCACAACAACAATAGGTACCAAAGACACCGACTTTCGAAAATAAAGTAATTTTTCACGTTTTTCAGTGATTTTTTTGGAAGTCGGTTGTTCTTTTGTACAAAAGTTTTTTTTTTGCCGTTTCTTATGTAAGGAGGTATTATAATTTATAGATATATCGCAGGCAGATTGCAAAATTCGTCATTATACATACGGCGCCGTCCATTTGCATATTGTCGGCGTTATGTATTCTTATTGTTATTGTATTTCTTGTTTCTATGTTTTAAATTGTAGCTGTTTGTTGTTCCTTGTGAATAAAAAAAAAAAACCTGATCTATAGACAGAGATTGAGAGGTTTTACACGTCAACCAGAAACCCCGTTATGAATCTGGAAAACGACCCAAGAGCGAGATGGACCCGACACTATAAAGAAAGCATTCCGGACGTCAGCTTCTACGAGAATAGAATGGCTCTGAAGCAGCTTAAAAAACAACAAATCGCCGTTGATGACGGAATTACGGCTGAACTCCTGAAGACCTGTGGAAAACCCGTTCAAAAAAGGCCCTCCAGAGGCTGTTCGATTCCATCATACTCGAGAGTAAAACGCCACAGGCATGGAACAAAGGTGTGGCTCTTCCTTAAAAAGGGCGACCATGCCCTGCTTAAGAATTATAGGCCCCTTTCACCTCTGGCCATCATGCTACTCGTACAAGCCGTTTTCAAGAGTCATCACGAAACGTTCTGCGCGCAATTCGACGACTTCCAGATAATTAGTAGTCATGGCTGAGGCTATGGAGAACCTCAGTACAACGCTTGATGACCTCTATAGAGCTTCCGAAAGAGTGAATCTTAAAATTAATATAGATAAAACGAAGGTCATGTCAAAGCCCGTTTAACACCCAACTTCATGAAGATCGGAGACTCTACACTCGAAGTTGTGGACGATTATGTGTTTATCTAGGACAAACTGTCCAATTAGGTAGATCAAACTTCAAGAGGTCATTCTCCGAATCCAACTCGGCTAGGCAGCGTTCGGGAAGCTACGCAATATCTTCTTGTCTCATATACCACAGTGTCTTAAGACGAAAGTCTATGACCAGTGCGTGTTGCTAGTGATGACCTATGGCGCTGAAACGTGGTTTCTCACGATGAGGCTAATTAGAAGGCTGGAAGTCACCCCAAAGGGCAATGAAGAGGGTCATGCTTGGAGCTTCCCTACGTGATTGAATGAAGAAGAATGAATGAAGAAATGAGGAGATCCATAGGAGAACTAAGTTAACCATCATAGCCTGAATAATTGCCAAACTTAAGCGGCACTGGGCAGGGCACATTGCTCGCAAATCTCAAAAAATATTTAGACAATAAAATTAATTAGTTTCTCAATTTGCACCAATAAAATGCCCGAAAATAACATCCTGTACATTTTATAACCACAGGTTATTGAAAACGAAAGTCTGCCATTAACTGTGACTGCCATTCGAGTTTGAAATTACCAGTAATCATAGTTTAGAGAGGAGTTAATGTGGTTGGAATAGAAATGTCATATGCACTTGTGTTTCGAAGAAAATGGCCAGTAAACATAATATTATGTTTTGACAATTACGTTTTATTGACGCTTTTCTTTATGTTCCTAGTTAGTTGCCTTTGTTTTAAGATAACATATGCCTTGTGTCGAACAATGTCTACATGAACAATAATTCTGAGTAGTACCTACAAATGAACAAATTTGTACTGCACTTTTAAAATGCAGGTACTCGTACATTGCGTACCTGTAATATAGTTGACCAGTAGGCAGGTATTTACTTTGCAAACGCATTAGACGGAGGGATCTCCCCTTTAGTAACTTCCATGAATAATTATTTATTTTACGAACTATTGAGTAGTAATATTTCAACAATGACACACGGGGTTCGTCCAAGAAGAAAAAAGTGTCCAAGAAGGTAATAAATTAATTTAAACTCCGAGCCTGCTATGATGAAGATCTAATTGAAATAAAAATAATATATAGGGGACTTTTAATTTTTTAAATCATCAGCAGCTAAAGATACGTTGGTAGACCAAGACAATGTCGGACCGACGACATTATTGAAATGTCTGGGAAAAACTGAATAAAGACTGTCAAAGACAGGGAAAAATGGCACGGAATGGAGGAGGCCTTTGTCATAAAAAGGGGACCATATAGGGAAAAAGTTACCAACTAACACAACCCTAACACTAGTAGTAAGAAAATATTACTAACAAGACTAACACTACTTTTTCATGAAGCTTCATTATCATCAGTAGCGTGTAGCAGTCCGTTGCACCAAGTGTGCTTAATTTCGTTTGACTTGATCTTAGTTATAGCTTCGTATTCCTACAAGGCGCGGGCGAGTTGGGACTAGGGATCTGTATGGACGAAGCCAAAGAGCGGTGGCCGCCACATAACGGCCGCAGTGACGGCTGTCATAAAAAAATTAAGGCAGTGGGGTTTGTCTTTACGGCGTCATAAATCGCTCTCTTATAAAACATACCAACTTATTTTCATAAAGTGACGTCATTCGCCGGTAAATTGCGAACGCTGTGTGATGGCCACCGTTCTTCTAGGAAACCGTAGCTAACTCTCACGCCCTACTGCTATCACCCACCCAGCGCAGATCGTCACTCAACCTAGCCTGCCTACAGGCATACCTAGATTTTTGCCAGTTGCTGAGTAGTGTTGTAATCATAAACAGATTTTATTATTCTGCTCACTTTCGAGTGTTCCGTCATGCTTGGCAATGGCCTCATTCGATTTTAACTGACTGACTTTTGAGCGAAATCTATAGATATTAGTTCGTATCGGACTATTATCTATTCTGAAGTACCTGTTTTTGATGAAAATAAATAACATAACACACGCAAAATGGTCCACATGAAGGACTAAGTGTGGAAACCAAAACCCCTGAAGAAGAAGAAGAAGAATAACATAACATAACATCACGCCTGCTTTCCCCGCAGGGTTAGGCAGAGGTAGTACACCCACATTTCGCCAGTTATGTTTAAGTCCCATGTAGCTGAGGTTGAGCCTATTGCCATCAACCGGGAACGAACATAAATTCTTGACATAAATAGTTAGGTACTGTTCATGGATAATAAAAATAAAAGATTATGTCAACCACTGTCAGGGAATGGTTCAGCAATCGCTCCTTGAAAGGTGGACCGATGACCTAATGGAGGTCAAGGGAAACCTGTGAATGCAAGAAGTACAAGACCGGTCAATGTGCCGCCGCTAGGGAGAGGCCTATAATATGTTCAGTAGCGGGTCTTTCGGCTGAATGATGATTTCAAGTAATTGATAATCTCAAAAACAAAATCTCTGATATTAAACCAATCTTATCTATATCTATATGGATGCATGTCCTCTTTTTCTTCTTCTCATATATATAAAAAATAATTGCCGTTCGTTAGTCTCGCAAAAAAACTTTGGTAAGCTGTTTTGTGTGCGCCGGAGAAGGTTTTAAAAGGCGTTGCAACGCAGGCCGGGTATTAGCTAGTAATCATTTAATATAAATTAAAAAAAAAACAATTTGAAAAATAGCGTGAAGTGTTGAAATCGTGGATGACTGTTATTATGACTTTGATTTAATGTGCGTACGCGCAAACTCGAATGTTACACTGTATACAGTATAATTATTTATGTATATATTTATTTATACCTGCATTTATGAGTTATCTCCTTTTCTTTGACATTGCGTGAAATGTTCAATGTACGATAAGTTCGTTATGACAGAGATATTGATCTTCGTTTACTTTAAATTGTTACCTACTAACTGCTGCCCGTGGCTTGACACGCGTGGATATCGGAAATTATCCAGCGGGATCGTGCTACCGGGACAAAAAGTAGCCAATTTTACTCCTTATAAAATCAGTTATCTGCCAGTGAAACTCTCATCAAAATCGGTCCAGCCGTTTCGAACATTAGCCGGAACAAACAGACAGACAAGAAAAAAAAATGTTATAAGCACCGTATATATTTTCTTAGTTAGTAAAAAGCTTTTATTTTGACGTTACAAACAGACACTTCAATTTTATTTATTTGTATAAATATCATGGGTCCAAGAATCCTGCATATACCAACAAAAAGCCTTCTTCGGGAACCCGTAAGTACGGAGTTTTCAATTTATCTGAATGAAACATAATGGGATTGTAGGTTCATATATAGAGACATTCTTCTTTAGGGTTATGGTTTCCGCACTTAGTCCTTCATGTGGACCATTGTGCATAGAGACATACCTACTATGTTATCTGTACCTTAATACATATTGAAACCAGCCAAGCTAATTTCAAATTAATTGGTATAAGGACAGAAGGCTCATGATCACGTTCAATTACATACATAGCATACTATGTAATTAAATTTACTATCCTCAGAATTATGCTACGGCTAAGGTAACCTACGTACCACTGTATTCTTTATTATGAATAATTAACTAAGCTTCATAACTTCATAATGGTTATAGCGTAGTTCTTGAAATTAGCCGTATTTCACTTTATGAATGTAATTACTAGACTCTAGTTGTTTTTAATGATTTTATTATCGGTCACGTTTGGCTCAATAACTCGATTAGTCGAGAATTGACACGTGGGCTGTTCTCGTTCATAACTCTTAGCAGTGGAAAACTGTTTAAAAAAAAAACCTACTTATGAAGACGAAGTGTAAATAGCAGACTTTAATACTTCAGTAAGACATATTTGCGGTTTTTTTACTGACTGCAATAAGAAAGAGTTTCTAAATATTAAGTGCATTTTCCATCACATTGTTAAAGTTTTTGTTAAGTAGGTTTTTTCTAAAGCTTATAATAATAAAAACCCGCAGGGCAGCATGTGGCGAGCTGTTGGGCAGTACCGACTCCACGGACCCTATCTCCCGGGAGAAGTCATGTTCCTCACCTCTGGCTTGCCTTTATTGGCCTGCTGGAGTGAACAATGGCGAGGAGCAAAGCTCCCACCTCTTTCTCGAAACTACTATACTTTCATTTCAATACAAAATGGCGAAATAAGGACAATAGGGCCAGTATTAATCTCATAGAAGCAGAATTATTGGTATTTTGCAACCTTAATTTACAGTGTAATAATAGATATGTCATTAAAAAAAATTAAAACCTGTTAAAGAAGCAAAAGTATGCATATAAAATTAAACATTTGCTTTATACATACCTACTATATTTTATCAGGCAATGGCTTATAAAATACTCTATTTAATATAAAAAAGCGCTACTTCCAAGTTGGTCGCATTTACTTGGCTATTTAATATTAGCGCAAGGTGTGATCAGTCGCATTCAAGTTTGATACCAGTTCACGATTTGTCGGTTTGCCGCGCACAGATTAAAAACTATCGAAAAATAATGCGTTAAATTGTAAATAGTTTGTTGCAGTTTACAGATAGATTATGAACTAACAGTTTTCATAATTATACGGTGACATATACAAATTTAGGTGTTTCTTACTCTGCTATAACGGTTATCACCTTGAGCATTGAGACTTAAGTGCCATGTGATGAACCATTATCACAACTTAAGTGGTGTTAACGAGTGATTGATCAATAAAAACCGTAGACTGATAAAAAAACAATACATTGTGCTTACAAGAGGACCTCAAACAATTACAATGATACTGGTATTGAAAGCTAAGGCAGGATAACTGCAGTAAGGTACAAGTGCCTATAATTCTTCTATTGGTAAGTATGTACCCCAGTTACGGTGTACTGATAAGCCACAATAATAATATGATTAAATTCCCAAGGTACCCAACGATACAGCTGCCTCAAGTGGAGGTAGGTTGGCTATGTCGGACAAGCTCTCAAAACGATAAAGGAAACATTGTGAGGAAACCGGCGTGACCTAGAACAAAAAAAAACGAAGACATGTGACATCCACCAGCCCGCACTGCTCCCAGCTTGTGTTCCGGCATTGGCAACATTATAGGCTGATTATGCTTATGTCGGACGAGCTATGGGCAAGAACAACAACTCAATAGGTATCAAAACGCAGCAGACCCAAGAGATGATGGGATGAAATGGATTCATAGGTAAAGTACTGGCCTCAGATGGCAGTAGAGAACTAGAGACAGACATGAAAGGGACAGAGGTGATTAAGGAAGGGAGGAGGCCTTTGCCCTGCACTGGGACGCAGAACGCCGTATTCCAAAATAAATGCGTAAACTCAAAACCATAGCTTTTTCGTAAGATATTTGCCAGAAAACTAGCCGGGATCTGCGAATTAGTTTCTTTGTACTATAATAATTGTGATAAATTTGAGATTATGATTAACTACATATTTTGAATGTGTTAAAGGAAGGGTTGGCTGAGTCGTGAGTATGTACTTTTTTCGACGGCTAAGATTGTCGGACTTTGATACAAGGTATTTTTGCGGCGAATCATATAGGTAAGTATTTAAAAAGTTAATTATTAGGTGGAGGATGTTTTAAAAGGCAATTAAAAGGTCGGCAGATTTGCTGTAAAATCATATAGTGATATAAATAATTGTATGTGTAGATGAATTGTATCATTCTAATGTCGGCTAAATAAACACATAGCCCATACAATCATTGATTTAATAGACCAATCGCAAAGTTATAGTCCTTATGATTTAAAGAAACGTTAGTCCTGATTTATCAATGAAGTAAACATGAACTCGTCAGTATTCTGTAGGTACACTGTGTAATCACAAAAAAAAGAATCAGAATCATAAGATCAATAATTTATGTTCATACTGCTGAATAAAAATCATGGATTCCAACGTTTATGTTTTACTAGCTGCTTTCCGCGTCTTCACCCCCGTGAATGTCGGAAATTATGCTACTGGGACAAAATTAGCCTAAGTTACTCCTTATAACATCAGCTATCTGCCAGTGAAAGTCTTGTCAAAATCGGTCCAGCCGTTTCGGATATACGCCGGAACAAACAGACAGACAGACAAACATTAAAAATAAAATTCAGTAAGTACTCATATTATGCATTTAGTAAAAACCTGTTATTTTGACATTACAAAGAGACACTTCAATTTTGTTTATTTGTATAGATGACAAGGTTTTTTGAATTGTCTTTTTGGTTTCATACAAATAAGGCCATAATAAGGTATTCGGATAAGTAGGTAATAAACTTTTTAATTAGCTAAGGTTTGTGGTTTCATCAGTCTGATAAGGTGATGAGTACAAGACGCGGTCAGCGAGTTATTTTTGGCACCGGTTTTATCGACCTATACCAAAATTCTATTAATAACGAGTTAGTACCTATACCCAAACAAAATAAATTATCTTTCCTAGTCTGTCTAAATCCCAATTATTCATGATATCTACCCACAATAGGAGCATTGTATGTAACGCGTATTAACTTTGAATAACGACAGTAAAATGTAAGGCAACATAGATAAGAAATGCCTGATGCATACAATAATGTATTAGCAGTAAAAACGAATGACCAGCAGGTTCCATCATTTAGAACTCTCAGCAACCAACGCTAAATGCAACTGAACAATTGTCGAGTTATCAATCTCGGAAATAAAATTAAAGCAACACAAGGATCTTGTACACGATCTACTCATATAAATCCCATTCACAGCCAATCAGAATTCCTTCTTTGTATTGTTATTTAGAATAAAAACACTTGGTTTTTGTTATCGCTTTAGTAATTTTGAACATGAAGTCAACATAGTCAAGAACTAATTAATAATTATGTATCAGTTTTAAGCGTGGTGGAAGCCATTCATCGCTAAGGCAACACCAACCAGCCAGCGTTAACAAAAAATATACAGAAAACACAACACAGAACATTAATAAAACATCATCGCAGCTTTAGAAGATTTAGTTCTACAAACGTGTACCAAAATTATTGTAACGTTTCAAACAAAATATTACAATAAAAGGCATGCTGCAAAGAACATTAACGCAAATTTTGTTGCAAATCGCTATATCAGAATCGCAATATATTTTGAGATCAAAAAAAAATACCAACCCCTGATTTAGCCTCCATTTTGTCCGGTCTTCAAAAATAACATATATGTTGATAGAATCACTTTTGCTTTATTTCTTGAGTCGTAAAGAAAGTAAGCGCACTATGACATAATTTGTCGCAGTGCGATGCGCGTGCGCCGAGGCGAGCGCGCCAACTGTCAGTGCGCGCGCTACTGACACGCTCGCGTTTGTCAATCGTCAGCGACGCTGACTCCCAGCAGTTTTCCAACTACGGCTACAGCGTCATTAACCAACAGTTTAACGTTTATGTGTCAATACTGGTTCACGACACAGAGACACTGTGCGTCACCGAGATAGCTAAACAAGTACCGATTAACCCATCAAGATGAATTCGGATTTCATGTTCGCGCACAGTCAATAAGGAAAATACCTTTATCACGAGTTTATAGTGCTCCATAGCTATGTGGTGTAAAAACATAGTAATTCATTTTATTTTTACCATAGCTTACGTCATTTGATGTGTTAACTCATAACTGTGAACTAAATTACGTATTTAAGAACAACAATACATAGCTAAAAAATAAGAATTGACAATGTGCACCTAAGATGCTTAGACCTGAACTCAAATATCTTTCTGAACAGCTAGCCAGGCGACTACCAACTATACGGTGAAACCTCATAATTAAGTACGACGTCTCATTAGCATCAGTCCTGTGACGGTTCTCGGGGCTCTTATTTAAAATTCTAAATTATATCATGTTAGTAAGCATTTTCTGCATTGCAATTAATTGCAAATTTGCCAGTTCAAACAAAATGGCAGTAAACTATCACAATCATATGAGGAGCATCTGTTCAAAAGGTCGTATTTCTATGATAAACAAACTGTAAACAAACAGAAAAAAAACTAAGTTGAATGAATTGATTTTTATTAAAGTTGTGAAGTATGGAAAAAATATGACCTTTTGAACAAATTAATAAATAAAAGATGCTTTTTGTAGAAGTAATAAGGCGTTCTGTTTAAAACAATCTAAGAGAACATTTTAATGCAGAAATACATCCGTTTCCATTGCATTCCTAATTTTCTGGATTTTATTGTACGGGAAATAGACTCCTTTTGACTAAGTTTTTAGGCTCATTCGATGGGCTCTTAAGCCAAGGGTTAAAAAAAAATTGAAGGTGAAATACGACTTTTTGAACAGATGTTCCTCATATGATTGTGATAGTTTACTGCCATTTTGTTTGAACTGGCAAATTTGCAATTAATTGCAATGCAGAAAATGCTTACTAACATGTTATAATTTAGAATTTTATATCAAAATCATAACAGTCAGTGTTAAAAGCATTTATTTTTCGAAATACCTTCTTGGACGCTCATCATTCAAGAGACTGTGCACAAGCTTGTTGTTGTTGATCAGATGTAGGACTAAGATCCAAGATTTCCTAGTAAATAGGTACAAGTAGCGGCTTTAAGTTAGCTGGACGTGGTGATGACAAGTAGAGCACAAGCTTGTTGTTGTTGATCAGATGTAGGACTAAGATCCAAGATTTCCTAGTAAGTAGGTACAAGTAGCGGCTTTAAGTTAGCTGGACGTGGTGATGACAAGTAGAGCAGAGCCGTTACCGAATGGTAGTCGCAAGACAGAGGACCTCCGAATATTTTGGTGATGGAAGACTAACAGATAGATGGGTGCATGACCTTCAGAGGAGTCCCGGAGACTCGCAAAGACCAGGTAAGCATAACACAAAAGAAAATAGCCTACACTCTGCAGTGGGTGAAAGGAAGCTGCCAATGATGATGAAAAGTAGAGACCGACACAAAACGAAGCCATTTAGGTATGAAAATTTCCTATAGTTGTACATTATTATCACCATTCTATATAAAATATTTTTTTGTTTATTTAAATTAATTTAATTCGATTCTTGATTTGTGTGTTGAATTGCTGGATTTGTGCTTTGTTTTTAAATTATTTTTAAAAACCATAATTTTATTCACAATTATTAATTGCAGTAATAAAAATGTAAAATGTAAATATATAGTGCATGTGGTGTTAGCCTGTAAGTAATTGTTGCACTTATAAATGTATATCGTGTCCTTTTAAATTTAAAGTATGTGCAAACATTTGTAGGCTAACCTATTAATAAATAAATAAATAAATTATGAAAAAGCAATCTCTGGAAACTATAAGTTGCTTACAAATCCATTTAGTTTGTTAATCAGTATTCACTCATATTAATGTTGGAAAACTCCATTAGAAAGTAAAGTAAGTGATTAGGTTTCCTACTTCTCGTGTACAAATGCCAATTTGAATAGGTAGTTGCTTTATCCGACATATAAATAGTTGTTGACGTCATCATGATTCCGAATCTTGTGAAAGATGACTGATCTTATCGGTGTTAAACCGATAAGATGCGTGACTGAAGAAGTCTAGCAGAAACAAACTCCCTATTTCTCTGTTCAAATGTAACGGTGAAACTTGAACAATAAGTTTTTGATTACATTCCAGGGGCATCTATTTATTTTTTATCTATTTGACGCCAAGCCGTGACAATAATAAAATCAATATGGGTCACGATTAGCGTTGCAAAACTTCGGAAGTATTCAAAAGAATACTTCGATTGGCAGGAATACTACCGCAGCAAAAATTCAGAGTAAAATTAATATTGTACTATATTGTATAAATATGTTACTTGAATTAACGCCATCTAGCGGGCAAGCGTAGACTGTAAATGGAGAACTTCCCTCGTTAGTCGTTCGGCGACGCCAGCGCTCGCCTGCACTGTGACAATAGCACACCCGTCGCGCCCCGCACCCGTTGTTCATTCATAAAATCAACGAAGTATTATTCGATTCCTACGTACCTACTATGCGGGAATATTTCCCTGTAAGTAGTTATCTACTTGTGACTACTCATTATTTTATTTATATTAAGATTGAGTTTAGAATGGGCCGAATTTGTGCGGATGTTATATACAAGTTTAGTTTACTTCGTAAAAATGATTTTGCTTTACTATGGAATTATTTAAGTAGGATAAAAGTACGTAGGTATCCCTAGTTTAAAGTAGGCCTAGATACGTAGGTAAGTACTTTAAATATTTTGGTAAAACAAATAGTCGTAAAAAAAAAAATATGTAGAATAGTGTTCAACCGAAGTTAATCAATAAGTAGTTTAAATACTTAAGGAGGTACATAAAGAGACACTTGAAATTATATAATACTTAATTAGAATTACCTTTCTGGTAGGTACCTCCCTAGTATAACATAAACTATCTTAAATACTTATGTGAGCATCCAACTATGTATTTAGGTACCTCTCTATCACTTGCACACCTAACAGACCGCACATAAAAACTTATTACGTAAGTACGTATTTAGGTAGATGAAAGAAATATTCGGAAGTTTTCAAATCGTATTATACTCATTTTTATGAATGAACACGTAGTAATGTATAGTCACCTGCATTAACGACATCTAGCGGGTAAAAGTAAAAGCTGTAACTGTACAACTTCCGTCGGTAGTGCTCGCCTGCGTGCCCTTTCTGCTGCTGCAGTGACCAAAGTTAGAAAGGAAGGAAGGAAAATTCGTGAGTATGAATACACAATCACTAACGTGGAACATAATTATGTAATTGGCAATGGTAATTGCGTCGCCATCTAGCGGTCAATAGTCAAACTCTACCAGGTGATCCAATAAGTAGCCTACTTACCCGATGTCGATCAGCGTGAAGTCACTAGGCAACTGTGGCACACCGCCTCGTGACTCATAGCGGTTCATTCTAACTATTCTAACATATACATAGCTAGATATTTTCCTTGTAATTCTTCTCGGGGAATAATTCCGAATATTACTCAATACTTCCGAATGTTTCGCGAATAATACGTCAGGAATACTTCGGAATATTTCTCTCCGGCAACGCTAGCTCACAATCACTGATGAGCATGGAATTATTATGTACTATATAGCTGATGACAGTGATGACCAGAGATCGGATATTCGGATGCATATTAACCTAAAGTTAATTTTTAGCTGTGAAAATATGGAAGTGGCTTCTTAATTCTTTTTTTCAACACATTTGCTCAAAATATGTATTTACGATGCCTGTATACATTGTTCGAAAGTAAAAAGTTACGCACCATACAATGGAACGTGCGGTAAAATAGGTACTCACACCTAAGTACATGTTTTACCGCATACCGTAAAACGGGGTGAATAGGAACGCAGGGGTGAATCGTAACGAAACTTTAAAAGGAATTTTAACATTTAAATAATACAATTTGTTGCCAACAGGGACACGTAATCGGTTAATTATAATACAGTATACACGTTAGAGTCCTTTTTGGCGACAGACTATAATATTTCAATGTTAAAATCCCTTTCAAAGTTTCGTTAAGATTCACCCCTGCGTTCCTATTCACCCCGTTTTACCGGTACTCCGTTGTATAGCGCCGTGCGTATCCTTTACGGTTGTATTTTTTTAATTTCCATAAAAAATATATAAGAATTCCACCAAGGAGTTACACATTACGAGAATAAATAAGCTGTATAATCGAACCTCCTTGGAAGCGCTTTTGCTCAATACGTTTGTCTCATTTTAATACTAAATAGAAAATGAGACGAAAGATGTAGTTCTAATTTTCACCACGCGCACGTGGCGCCATTTGCAATTCGTGCCATTTTGATAGTAGAAACGTCAAAGATTGCTGTGACTTTCCGACTGATATTTATAAACAAAGTAATAATAAATGAGTTCAAGCCAGGAATCCGATATTAATAATGTACTGTTTTCTCGCAAATGTGTTGAAAACGTTGTATGACACACGTGCGGAAATTGGTATTTACAAACTCGTGACTATGGTATTTTACCGCACGCTTCGTTGTATAGTGCGTAATTTTAAACTTTCGAACAATGTAGGTATACAGGCACCGTAAATGCATTTTTTGAGCAAATGTGTTGAAAATAATTTGTCGGCATACAAATGATTGTTGTAATAATTTTAAACGTTGTTAAGAAATGAATGAACTTTGTGTAAGTGAAACACTGACAAAAAACCTAACAGATTTCACAAGAAGAAAGAAAATCACTCGATCCGCCATGACAGAATGAGCCGCCATAACAGAATGCCCCGGTATTATAAAAAATGTACTCTGTGGCCCCGGTTGACAGTAAAAAGTGAATTGCGTTAAAAGAACCAGACATGGTTTAGAAAAACAAGATCTGGCATTCCGGGAGTGACACATGCTTACGTCACTATCGAGTTGCCACTCTATTGCAACAAAACACGAATTATGGAAACATTTTCGGTCACCATTCTGATTAAAAATATAAATAAATCATTTAAATTGTCATTTCATTTTTCTAATCAAACGAAACGATTCAATTTCAAGTTTAAACAACATATTTGTTACTTAAAACCTCTTAGTTTTATCGGATTCGCACAGGTAATAAAGGCGATTGGCGAGATATTATTAGTTTATTACACACTACTGGTAACACAGCGGTGATGACGTAGGCTTGCATCACCTCCGTGACCGGAATGCTATACCAGGCGAAGTATATTACTATACCATGGAATCAGACAAGTGCCTCAAACAAATCATAACCCTTACTTCTAGCATAGTCGGATAAAAAAGCTATTTCTTGCACGCCAGCAGTTACTTTCTTCGGCAGGCCTATGTTGTTTCGAACGCCGCTGTTGCGACACACGCTGTTGCGAATTATTTTTCCACTGCCTCACAGGTTCGAAAGCTCATGGACTCGAATGAAGTAGTCGCGAAAGACGCTGTTTCGAAAAACATTTTCACTGCCTCATACGCTCGAATGCTTGTGATTTCGATTTATTTAGTCATAAAGTGTACAGAAAAGTATTTAAGCAGTAATTAAATAAAATCAACAAATTCGGTGTCAACATCAACATTTAATATTATTATTAAAGTTACGCACTATACTACACTGCAAATAGCAAATTGCAGCATTATTTGCTAGTAGCAAATAGTTACTAACTATTTGCTACTAGAAATCATAGGCGAGGTACTATAAATAATGAAATGGTGACTAATATTAACAGTAGGATAGGATGCAAGAGCGAGCGAAGCGAGCTCGGGACTTGGGGCACTCTGACTCGGACTGGTCAGGTTAGAAGGGGATGGCGGGGTCTGAAAGACCCCGCCGTCCCCTTCGTGGTTATTTTTTTTTAAACCGCCCAGAAGTAGGAGCCCCGCGTAGCGGGGCTCCGTCGGCTACTCGATGCCAGTTTAAATTAAAACAAAGCTAACAACAATAAATCGAAATCACAAGCATTCGAGCGTATGAGGCAGTGAAAATGTTTTTCGAAACAGCGTCTTTCGCGACTACTTCATTCGAGTCCATGAGCTTTCGAACCTGTGAGGCAGTGGAAAAATAATTCGCAACAGCGTGTGTCGCAACAGCGGCGTTCGAAACAACATAGGGGACCCACTTTCTTCATAGCCAATGTAAAATAATTTCTTCTTCGTTGTTTATGTACATGCTAATCTAATTTTCATAACAAATGGAAGTTGGTATACCTATTATCCATAATAAATACAGAGTTGCTGCTCACTGTAAAGGTTCTTTCAAATAGGCACAACATGCGACGCGTCACAAAGGCACAGCTCGTCGCGCGATAGGCGGTGCCTTTGTATCGCGTCGCGTGTCGCGCCTGTTTGAAGGAGCCTTAAGTGTGTTGGAAGGTGAAAGTTACCGATTTCTTTCCTTTTTTTGTTGTTTGCGTGCAAATCCTCACCTTTCAAGGACTTCGGGAAGTACCCTAGAAGTTTTATTTCATATACAGACCTGCACCCGCCAATACGGGGGTGGGAGTGTGAAAGTTATAGTTTTCTTTTTGTTGTTTGTGTGCATAACCTAGCCTGCATGCCAAATTTCAGCTTTTTAGGACTTCTGGAAGTGCCTGGAGGTATGGACGAGTGAGTCAGTCAATGACGAAATCGACGTATTTTAGGTATTAATAAAATCCAAATTTTAAAAGCTTAACTAATGTAACTTTGTGTATTTTATAAGTCTGCTAACTACATTTTATCCTGAGAATTTGAGCTCGAAGAAAAACGCCTCGAGAAAAGCTTGGTGTAGTGCCCCTGTTGTTTGTTGTTTTTGGCTCGCCTTGGCGGGGGTTCTTTTTGTTTTTTTTTTGGGTAGGAAATCATCAAATGACCTCTCCCGCTCTGGGCGGAGCGGAAGGGCGTATCAGACTCTTACTGACTAAAACCCACCCGTGTTCCTTCAGTTGCCTGTGCGCCAAGCCCCGATAACTCTTTCCAACAATCCGCGACCCCGGCAGGCATCGGCCCTATCGGATCCCGTCACTTATGCTGACATCTCTTTGAGGCGCGCGTGGAACACAGCGCGTCGTCGACCCGGGCCTGCCCTTACCGGACGGCGAGCTGCCCATTGCTCGCCATCCGCAAGCCCGCGCCTACGGTGGCCGGGAGTCGGCTATCGACTCCCGACGCCCAGAGTGTCTCCTCCTGCAACGACTAGGGGCGTGAGGGCGCAATGATTGCCTCTCCTTCACGCGCTCCGCCTCTCCTTCGCAAGCATTACTGCTTCGAAGAAGGAGGTGACTGCTTCCCATTCCCTCTCGCTCCGTACCATGGCCTTAACCAGGGCCGGACGTGAGAGATCGCCGCCATGAGGACACGGCGGTGCTCCTCCCAAGCCGGGCAGACCTCCACCGTATGCTGCACCGTGTCCTCCGGTCGATCCACACAATGATAACACCCGGGCGTTTCTTCCCGCCTTATCCGAAACAGGAACCTCCCGAAACAGCCATGTCCGGTGAGGACCTGCGTCAGACGGAAGGTGAGGATGCCGTGGCGCCTCTCAAGCCACTCCTCAAAGAGGGGACTTACCGCCGCAATTGTGGCGTGCCCATTGGCGGGGGTACTACCGTACCCCAGATCCCAAGAACAAACTTGACATTATAGTTGAAAAAAAACTCTCCCGTACATTCCAACTGCAATTGTAATTTTGTACGCACAATATTGAAAGATTGTCCATGTTATTTTAAGACCTTAGACTTCTTATAGGTTTTCTGTAATCTGCAAGCAAATAACTAATTTCTATACTTTTTTTTCAAACTGTTACGCTCGTTCGTTTTGGAATGGTCAATTTTCATATATTTGCTTAAATAAATTCGAAACTGGATACTTATTTTAAAATTATACAAACAATAACTGGAACTCTCACAACAAGCCCTTTCCTTAGATATGTCACACGGTACAGTTTGCAAAACTTTTGTTATCTAGTTTGTCCCCCAAAAGTGAACTCCATATTCAAAATTCATTTATTTACATTACACGTCCGTGTTGGGGTCACAGAAATTCATGTGTACCAAATTTCAACAGATTCGGAGAAAATTAGCTGTGATAGACGGACAGACATACACACGAGTGATCATTAACGACTCTGTTTTTTCATTAGGACGTACGGAACCCTAAAAATGAAAAATTTGTTTGGCTACTGTTGCTATTTTGCTAAAATATTTATATTTTGTAGGAAATAGACTACAAGGAACATTATTAAACGGTTTTTCAAAAACGGATAACTACCTTATTCCGAAGGCGACGGCAGATCGCAAACTAAAGCGGGAAATTAAAGCGGCAAACCCGCCCAACCGCAATGACAGCCCGCAGCTGCACTAGGTCTGCTTTTCGAAAGCTGATCAAGTCTTGTTTTGCTGACACTCACGAACCATGTTCTTAGTAGGTGGAGTGACATAATTAGAGCCAATCAAATCAATCGACATGTGAGTTGACCGCAACATAAGTGAATTTTATTAAAAATCGGAAACTTTAGTTGAATCTACGGTTCACGGAAATCACCACATACAGTGGTTCAGTTGGTCCTCTAGCACGAAGATAAGCCTCGAATTTAGATTGCAGTTCCAAATCCAATCAGTCTTTTTTACATGGGTCTTAAACATAACTAGCAATGTATTATGCACCTTCTATTTAGGTATCGGTACACGTCTGACTAGCCTTTCGAGGAAAACATGCCTGCAGAGCAGACAATAGACCATTTGCCCGCGGCGATACAACGCAACGTAAGGAAATCTATTCATATTCTTACTAACTTGTGCAAAGCAATGGGTTTTGATGAAAAGTCAAAATGAAAGCTTTTATAATGCGGTGTTACTCAGAAAGGGTAATTATTGATTAAAATACAATACAACAAATATTGTCTCTCTCCGGACCTGTAATTTTTTGAATAGTTCCACAATATTTCAGGCTGCCCGAAATCACTCGAATATCTTCGACAGTTGTTACGGGTGGGTAGTCAGATGCCCAAAACTCTGACAACCAGTCTTACCAAAGGGTATCGTGTTTCCCGGTAATTGGGTCGTGCAGGTCAGATTGGCAGTCGCTCTATATAAAATAGTTAGACTAGTATGTAATAAAAAAAGTTTTGTTGGTAGGAATGGATAGAATAAGCCTGATTGTAGGTAAGTAGACCATAAAACAAGCGTTTACATTAATTTTATGACCGATTTATGCTTCTACATTTCTAGAATTCCTACCACGCACATTCTAACTAGACAATACGAGGGGCGTTCAATGTATTCTCGGTATGAGGGTGATTTATTAATGATGTGGGTAATTTGACTAATTAATGACATTATTCTAAGAGTATAAAGGTAAAATTTCATATATTGTGATCATTGGTTAGCTAGTTATCCTTAGTCAACGACAACTGGAATGGCTAACGTGACAATGTTGAAGAAAATCGAGCACCGCGCTGTCATTAAATTCGTTACCAAAAAGATGGTGGCTGTTTACCAAGATGTACAACTTCGTTATCTACGGTTCAAAGTGGTTAAGTGAATTTAAAAGGGGCAGACACTCGCTAGGGCGGCCCGGTTACTGCATCTACCCAAGAAAACGTGCAAAACGTTGATAAGCTTATACTGGAGGATGTCCGAATGAAGATGAAAATGATAGCAGAGATGACCCACCTCTCCGTTGGTACCATGGACACTATTCTGCATGACCTTCTTTACTTTTCAAAATTCGGTGCAAGATGGGTGCCGCAAATGCTCACGCGCGGCGCCTCACAAACAAGTGCGAATGGAGTGCTGTATACCTAGAGAGTTTTCAGAGCTCTGTGCTGAAGTTCAATCAAGTGTTTTCGGTCAAATTGTTACTGGAGATGAAACGTGGGTTCATCATTATGACTGAAAGTAAGCAGGAGTCCATGCAGTGGCACAAGAAGGGTACTGCGCCCCCTAAGAAATTAAAAGTCGTTCCATCTGCCGGAAAAATCATGACCACAGTGTTTTGGGACTCAAAAAGGGAATTTCGCTGATTGATAACATACACAAAAAAACCGGCCAAGTGCGTGTCAGGCGATGCACCGTGTAGGGTTCCGTAGTAGCCCGTTATCACAATATAGTACGATTCTGTTGTTCTTCATTCTGAATATAATGAAAACGTAACCCGTGGGTACAGCGCCATCTAGCGGCAGTATTGTGAAACTTATGATAATTTCTTATGTTTTTTTTTGTTTTTTAATTTCATATTTTTTCAATGCAGCCGTTTAGCTTTTAGAGGGGGGGGGGGACGCCCTACTGGAACAAAAATTTGCACTTTAAAGTTTAATATTTCGTAAATGGAGCATTATATCGAAAAATTATATTAGAAACCCCTAAGTAATTTTAGAAGACCTATTCAACAATACCCAATACCATTGGATAGACGACGAATAAAATATTCATCCCCACTTCACATGTAGGGGAGCCACCCTAAAAAAAAAAAAAACCCAAATTTTTTTTTACCCCTTTTTCAGCGTAATTGGTATACACACTCCTACAAAATTACAGCTTTTTTGTACTAACGGTCTCTTAGCAAAACCTCGGACAGACAGACGGGCATGACGAAACTATAAGGGTTCCTTGTCAGAACTACGGAACCCTAAAAAGGTGAAACCATAAACACAGCATCCTACGCTACCACTTTACGAAATCTATGGGAAGCAATTAAAGAAAAAAGACGGGGTAAACTGAACCACCGCACCGGTATGTTGCTTCCAACGACAACGCTCCCGTCCACAAATGGTGCGTGTATCCAAGGCTGCTGTGCGAGATTGTGGTTTCGAAGAAATTAACCACTAACCCTATAACCCGGACTTAACCCTAAGTAATTATTATATGTTCACTAATTTGAAAAAAATCCTTCGTGGGAAACTTTTTTCCAAGGATGAAGAGCTCAAGGCTTTTTTTTTAAAGAGGTTTTTTTTTTATTTAGTTTATTGAAAAGTTAATTTCGAGACGTAATAAATGCATTGAGGTAATGGGGGATTACAATGAAAAATAAAAATTATTTTAGTTGAATTTACGTACGTTTTGTTTTCATGCCGATACCGAGAATACATTGAACACCTCTTGTATGTTCGAACTGCTTTTATTACGGAGATTGTTTTGTTCTATAGAATATTTTTATACAAATGCAAAAATTAAGAAAATCTTTAAAAAAATAACTACATGATATTCTATACGTAATGGTGTTCCCAATGTTTTGGCTGCAGTGGCCATAAACCACTCCCTTTTATGAAATAGGTAACTAGGTAGGTACTAAACGGTCTCATCACAATGTGCCACGGCGCGGCGGGCGTGCGTGAAATCGCTGTAGGCAGTTTAGCAACTTTAACCAGACACTATTGTTTTGTAACAAAATGCTCACAGTTTTAAAAGCTAACACTCCATTCTCCCGCCAAAACATTGTATAATGTCAACCTCGCTTATCGAATTCAATCTAATTAAGTACTTAAATTACTTACCTACATTCTTCTTCTTTTCAAATCGATTCTTACATATTTTATTCCAATAAATTAAAGTCAACTTAGTATAACCTCTTTATACTCAAGAACGCTGTTTGTGTATAACATCGCATTAGCTGACTACATACCTTTGAGTTTCTGCGGGTGTCCAATAAGTTTCTATCTTCCACTATATCTTCTAACAATTCTAACTCCATTGTGTTACATTTATATTTTAAAACCATGTAAGTTACAACATAATTGCCCACAGTCTGCACTGCAGTTTGATAACACGATAACACGCACGATAACTATATGTAGGTACGTACCGATACCTTCAACAGGTATGTTTATACTAAGATGATGATGCAAACCGGAAATAATCTGCAAAATCACGCCATTGCAGACTCTAATATGAAGAGATAAGACTCACGGTAAATGAAAATTTATCTAAGTACTAGTTAAAAGGTAGCATCTTGCTGAACAATCTTTTAACAAAAGTTTGCTTACGCGAGCATTGTATTGACACAATTTAAGTCAAAACACTAACTACTGTCATGATTACATTATTATTTCTGATTTGAAATAATCACTGAATCTATTTTCTATCGGTACAAACGTAACTGAGCAGAAAATGCTTGAATACAACAATGGAAAACGCAATGGATTCACTATGTCCGTAATTATTTCCATCCATTTGTCATAGATAGATGATGAAGGCGTACATAATTATGTCGACGTACCAGAACATACTCAGACATTTTTTTGTCATATCGATGACTCAGACACAACACAATGATGACGTAAGTATGGTTGAAAGATGACTTGCAATTAAACGGCAGAGCGAAAAAAATCAGTAGCATGTTTTTGGTTGAAATCAAATGACTAACTATGATAACGCCAAGTTGCCCGCGGAATTCAAATTTTCTTAGGTTTTTTTTGCAATTTGCAGGTCAGTAACAAGTATGTATTTACAAAATTATAATCATTAAAATCATCAATACAACCCTTTAACCAAATAATAATTTAAGAAATAATAAGATTATATGAACTTAGAGGGTTGTATTTATGGTTTTAATGATTATAATTCTGTAAATACATATATGTTACCTTGTTACGGTCACGATTCATATTTTGTTCAACGTACAATCTGACACTGACCCACAAATAAAAAAAACCTATAAAAAACGCGGGCAACCTGGCGCTTCCCCTTAACTGATTTCAAGATACCACCAATCTACTCCTCTATGACACCAATAGGTACAGATTGCTCAGTATATCTTAGCTGATAGCAAAATATGTAAAAATCATGTCTGTGTTTGAGGATATTTAAACGATCGCTTTTAACGTTTTCCACCATATTATTATGTAGGTTGGTGTTCAGAGTCTCAAGATATACTCTTCTACTTTTCGGTATTCAATGTTACACGACACACACACACACACATTCGCTTCGAATCATTGGTGCTTAGAAAATCTCTCACGTACGCCTGGTTGGACATAAGCCTTCCGAGCATCGCCATAACGATCGTCCCTACGCTGACCGTATCCAGGGCATTCCCATTATCTTCAGAAATTCAAGCAGCGGTAACACCATGGTAACCCCTACGCATGACACAGTTGTATGGACTAAATCTGGTGATGGAAGCATTATCTAAAAACCTATACCGTCTATAAAGTATACCCAGTGTTGATGGCAACTCACTGCTCTAAAGAAACTAGTACCAAAAGTTACATTTCCGTACAGTCTGCTGCCGTAACCATGACTTTGTTTGGCACCGTGGTTTTGCCCCAACGATGCACACAAAGTTTGGTGGACTCCGCGAGGTAGCAAAGCCTTTTGGAAGGCTGAAGGCGACGTCAGGAGTCAAGGTAACTGTCGACTATTAGCTGGTTTCCAAGGGGCAGCTCGAGTAAAATTTTTATCAATTTTGTACGTCTATGCTTCCAGGATGGCAAGCCTAGCTACCATTGCTACGAATCTGACTGACTAGCAATATGTCATGATATGAGCTAGATACACTTACTTACTCCAGCTGACTCGATAGAAGGAGAAGATTGTTCTCTACACCTGTCTCAGCTTTCGATGGTAAAGCAACTGTCTCCGGCAACTAGTGGCAACTGCACAACACTAGTGATGTTCAAATCCGCTGTATTCTAAAGACGCGTTATAGACTATAAAATATATTTTTATAGCACGTTGTTTTATACGCTATCATTTTAGCACGTTGTTACAAAACTGGGCCGCAGTCGAATGATAAATGATAATGATAATGTTAAATGATTTTATTTCTGTAAGTAGGTTTATACAAACACTTTTACACGTCAATCATATTTTTAAAACTAGATGAGGTCGGCGTTTCCTATCTGACTACTCTGAGAAGAAAGGCCGAAACAAACTGAGAGGTCACAGTCTCTTTTAAAGTCTAGACATAATCTTGGTCAGATCATGTGAAGACCATGTAGATTTATGTCTGAAATGGTCTTTTGAGGAAAAACCACACGGAATGAGTGGACCTGTCCAGTCAGTGCACGCATTTGTCACTAATCGTGGAGCTCAACTCAGAACTTAAGGAGCTCAACCACTCGACGAACAATACCAAAGAAAGGACATTTGGGTAGGCCGCATAAAGCACTCAAACTGCCAGATTATCATTGAAACTACCTGAGAAAGTGCAAAATTTAAAGTAAAAAATAAAAGTTACCTACATAGCATAAAGTTACCTAAACGCGGAGACGTTATCATTTTATCTGGCAACACGCTAAACGGACACGAAACATGGGAATTATAATATTATTTAAGTACACTAATTTACAGTCCTGCAGTAACACATACGGTCTACACAAGAACAAAATAAAAATTTACAAAACGGCTAAACAGGATCGCGATTCTCGAGTGCTGTGTTTACAAAAAAAAATGCGTACGCGTCATACAGATAACGCGGGCCGACTGCTGCTCGAGTTCACTCGACGCGCTGTGCTGTTACTCTATAAGACTAAAGACTCTAAAGACTATTAGACTCTATAGACTATTAGACTATAATGCTATCCCGTTCTGGCCCCGCTGTGCGCGTTTAGACGTTTAGTTTGTTGAGGCGTTTTAATTACAGCGTGAAGTCAGAGCCGGTATAGTAAATGCTAAACGCTTTGTACACAGTCTGTTATGTTTTAACGCTATACGTTTTATTAACCACCACTACACAACACTATAATCCCAATTCCTGTTCAGATTAATAATTTAGCCAGGGACCTAGTTATGTAGGCAAATATTTAAGCAGACCCTAAATAATTCGCATTTTGATATCTTAACAATATTTTTGAACACTCTAATATAGGTAATAAATGTGCCTATTTTTGTGAACCACAAATAATTTCCATTTTGTTGTCCTTAAAATACTAAATAGTTCACTGCGTCCATCTCGGAGTGAGTGAGCAGTGGTGGCCCAGTGGTAACGACCGCAACTTTCGAGTTGTAGGTCGTAGGTTCGAACCCAGACAGGCGCTTTACTTTGTGCAAATTATTTCATCACCAGTGCTCTCAAAATGATGAAGGAAAACATCGTGAGGAAACCGGGAGGTCCTAGAACCAAATAATTCAAAGACATGTGACATCGTACCAACGGACCCGCGTGGTGGACTACGGCTCGCTCCCTCTCACCGAAAGGAGGGATTGGATGGAGGCGCGATTGGTTACAGTTTTAATCTAACTTAACGCCTTTGATCGAGGCCCTAGCTTTTTTACTGCGACCAACTTTGATAAAAGGCCATAAAATTAAATTAGAAATAGCGTACATCATTAGAAACACTGTTTTTTTTGAAGTCGTTTAAAAATAAAAAAGTATTTATTTGATATAACGCTTTAAGTGGACTATATAATATTGAACCAGCAAGTTGGATCGATAACTCACCATTGAAAAATAAGTTGATATATCAGTTCACGGCATTGACGAAGTTAACGATGGATTCTTCGATCTTACAATATTATACGTTACCTCGGGATACTTATTCACTACGTAGAAACTACGACTATTGGTGTTTAAGAAACTTCTTAGCTGTTGCCTGGTTGTCAGATTTTGGCGTGGGTCAGAAGCAGCTTGATGATATTTGTGGAGTTCTTACTTCTTGAGTATTAACCACCTTTTGCTATTGAATGCCTACGTAATTAACAGCGTCAGAGAAAACTTTACTCTCTGTTACATAATGCACTCATAAATTGATGCAAGGACTATAGCAACAAGCATTTTATCACAAAAATCTCTATCTTTCGAAGACCAAGATAATAGATTCGTATCTCTTTATATATGTCAATATTTTCAACAGAAAGAAAAGATATATCAGTGAGGGTAGGGAATTATAATATGGATCTCAGATAACAGAACAAAAGTCTATGGATACAGTTATGTTGACCAGTTAGAAGTAATACAAAAACATAGTTGTTACTGAATTGTAGGTGGCACCAAGATTCATATAATTTTTATATCACCAAAGGGTTGAGGATCCGACATAGAAAACTTTTTTAAAGCAGTGGGCTGAAATTGTTCGAAATCCATCAATTCAAGTCCTAAATAATCGGATAAATACAGACAAATTTGTAGAAAAAGCAGATAAACGTTTGAAGATATTTTATGGCAGCATATGAGTCTCATCGATACTCCAAGAACGTTTCCAAAGCACTTCGCCCAGAAGATGCATAGTAAATTGACGAGAGGCCTGGTTTTCTTTGAAGTTGATCCTGTGGTCTCATTTTGCGTAACTCTGGCTGCTAGTTGGGTTATCATCTTCCTTCAGGAGCAGTAGAAACAGCAGGATTTCCTGGGCGCAGCAGGGATCAATTTGGTCGGGTATGTTTGAGTGGTAGCAGTCTTCTTAGTGAATGGATTCATGGGTTCAATAATAGGACCGTGTTTCACTTCCATGTTGATTCTCGCAAACCTTTCCCCTTTCTCCTCCTCTTTCCTTAGCAAGATATAATACGGACGCGTCTCATTCAAACTCATTTTTGGAGAGTAAAGTTTTACTATTTTTATATTTCATGAACAAATAATTTTATTAAAAAAAGTTGTTTAATTTATTATTACTCCGTCACAATGACATATCGACACCATGAATTAAACATAGACACGGAGGACGACAAATAAATACAATTAGAATAAAGTGCTTATTTATAGTTAGAGAAATAAGGTTAATTTACTAGCAACTCTTAGTTATGTAATTTGGTCGTTCTGTACAACGCATGCAGTCACATGGTATGTCATAGTCCCTGGGGTGCAAGTACATAACCACACACACATAAACTCACGTCAAAATCATAAGCATTATATTTAGTAAAAGTATTTTAGCCACTTCAGTTCTGCTTCAGGATGAGCACGCGTGGGGGGGGGGGGGGGGCACATTATCTGAAGCTTGTTGTGCGCTCCACGCACGTTCGACGACATGAATTTGATTAGTAAGTACCTACTGCCGGCCCTAGACGCTGCCTGCGCGGCGATTTCGTGCTATGTGGTATATCATGATTGATCTCTTTTTATCATCTACAAACTGTTGACTTGGTGGGTCATGTGTTCATTTTTGTTTCTTTTATTACCAGATGCATAATAAAAACTTTATTTTAGATGTTTATCACTAGTAAATTATTATTTACGTATATGTTGTTGTAGTTTGTGGTTATTAACGTAATAAGTAGTTTAGGAAAATCGAGCCACATTTAAATTTTCTAGCTAGCTTCGTCACCTTGCCTTGTAGAAAAAAGAGCATAGTTTTTTTTTTTCAGTCCTTTGTGGTAGTATTCTTTCCCTAAATGAACATTTTTTTACAAAACTTGTCATTAGTTTGTTCTGTTTTTTGTTTTTATTTAATAAACGTGACAATCCGACAATTTTATCTGGTTTTGACAAATAAGTCGAATTGACGCGGCAAGTGCCGTTTAATAAAGGCGACAACTGTCAAATTTTACCTGTCGAGTCTATAAGAAAATATTTTCTGACTTAATTGTCATGGTAAATGACAAATGTTGAATTTCTTAATCGCATCTGGTGTCAAAAAGTGGGAACTTATACGTCCATAGACGAATACAGGGACATATCACAAGCTCCGGGGAGCAGGTTACAACTTGTCGGGAGCAAGTGTGGGCTTGACCGAAGTGTCCCATCCGCATTTGAGTCGTATTGGTTAAAATATTTTACTCAACATAGAGGATCACCCACTACTTGTGCCACAGTGTTTTGGCTATAAATATTGGGACCAAATGTGGTTACAGCCCCCCTCCCCCCCTCCCGGCCCTTGCTCGACGAAGTGCCAGCCCGCGCCGTAGTTGAGCCTTTAGTTTTAAGTTCCCCGTATAATAATAATGATACGAATTCAATCCAGCCTGTCCCACCTTGCTGCCCTCCCCTCAGTAACGCCCTAAGCCGAGGTTCGTACCCCACACGGGGTGCCCTTAGCGTGCGGTCACTTAGAAATTAAATTCGCCCCTGCCTGGAGGCTTTAAGTTAGCTTAAGGCACCCACAGGAATGACCGGTTAAGTAGCCACGACCTCAGAGGTCACAACTATGAGCAACGAAACAGGAAAAAAAAAACGGTTATAGCCCTCTTTGGTTCACAACTACGAGATGCCATTCATAAAAAAAATTAAAAAGGCGGTTAGGTACAGTCAGTGTTTCTCTTGTGTACTTCCAGTTGCGCGTCACAGCGTCGGTTGCAGCTTCGTGACGACCTGGTGGCGTAATGGTGGGACAGGCTCTCACGATCTACCGCTGGCCTCGTCACCATCGAGACGGTCCGGCCGGTGCTCGACCTCTGGCTCGGGAGGAGGCACGGCGCCTTGTCGTTTCGGGTGACGCAGGTGCTCTCGGCGCATCGTTGCTTCGGGAAGTACTTGTGTCGCATAAACAGGGAGCCGGACGCCCGGTGTCACCACTGTGTCGACTGTCGGGTGTCCTCCCGGCGCGGCATTCGCTTGCAGAGTGTGCCGCTTGGGAGGAGCCGCACCGTGACCTCATCCTTGGAGTAGGCTGACCTGTCGCTGCCAGCCGTTGTGAATGCGATGGTCGGCGGCGAGGAGTCCTGGGACGCAGTGGTATCCTTCTGCGAAACTGTAATCTCACAGAAGGAGGCTGCGCAAAGGGAGAGAGAAGTCTCATCTACTCACCCGGCCCGTAGCAGGCGCAACGGGCGTCGGCGGAGTGCGGACAATGCCCTCTTCCTGTCCCCCTAAATGGGTCCAGGGGCGACGGCCTCGGGGCCGTCCGTCGCCTCCAATATATCGGGACCCGACCCTCCAATATGGCAGCGCGTAGTGTACTTAGACGTCGCGGGGGGAGTCAAACACGTCACTCCCCCCGCTCGACCAGACGGGGCCCGCAAAGGCGGGCCGGCACCAGTCGGGGGTTGTGGACGAGTCGTACGTTCCCGCGACCCCAGGCGTAGGTGTGAGATGGAACAATGGGGTGATTTTTAGTCAGTATGAGTCTGACAGGCCTCTCCGCCTTGCCAGGGCGGAGGACATCCAAGAGGATTTTCCACCATGGAAAAAAACAAAAAGGTTGGAAGCAGTGTTTTAAGCGCCTGGAAAAGGGGCATGTCCGGGCACAGTGCACTGCGCAGACTGATCGCAGTGAAAGCTTGCAAGGCACCCAAAGCCAGAAAAACAGGACTAAGGCTGTCGGAGGATCTACACCTATCCTACAACCTAGCATTTCAATTGCAAATGTCGCAAGGGCACTAGCCGGGGTTCGTGGAAGGCGCACAAATTTCCATGATCCCGGTGCAAGTGTAGGAAGGGAACACCGCGGTGGTTTTTAGCAGTAAGAGTCTGACCAGCCCCGGATCTAGGATTTTTTCGACGCGGGGCAAAAACTGCAGTTTACCTAAAGTTAGGGAAATGGCAAAAGATCCCTATTTTGGTTTCGCAATGAGGAATATTATGTGGTCCCTATTGCTACAATTTACGAAACTGCAGTGCAGTATTTCAGATATTATACAGAACTATATTATGTGCTATAGTAATAAGGCACCGAATCTTAATCAGTGACAATGAACGCGACCGATTCGAACTCTTTTGTAAGCTGTCCTATGCTGAAAGTAGCCGCTCTTCTATAGGAATTTTAGGGATGGTAAAAAATACCTCGAAATAAAACTCCAAAATAGTTAAAACAAGATTGATTTTTTGGAAAGAGAAGTATAAGAACGCGTTTCTGCTGGAACCTTGGTGGTCGTGAAGTCACTTTTCAAACGACTCAGTAACAAGTCATAATTTTCACGGTCTTTTATAAACTCGCTGCCTTTTAACTGGCTTAAAATCTCTTCTATTTCTCTTGCTAAGGGCTCGCTGGTGGTAGTTGTGGTGGTGGTGGTGGTGGTAGTTAGTCTTGGTAACGGTGGTAGCACCACCAGGGGTGGCCGCTTGAACTCCACAAGTTCTTTATGATGAGCCATGCGCGGCGCCTGGCAGATTTAACACATTTTATTATTATGTGATTTTAAATATTGCCAACAAGATTTCTCTATACACTAAAAGTTTTATGGAAAATTCGCAGTTCCGCTATTCGAGGTACCCCATGACATTGATTCCACAACGGTAAATAATATAAATATAGGTAAATATAGTTTCAAAATGATCTCAAAAGTTTTGTTACTTAAAGCTACTGGTAGCTACTAGGTACAGCAGAAACAAACTCAACTAAAGTTTAACTACGAGTATGCGCCGCACCGGTAATTCTTACACTTTAAGGTGGGTCATGGACCATGGAAGTAGTTTAACAATGTTAATACCTACTACTTCCAAGGAAGACAGAAGAACGACATCAAGTTAAGTGTCGTTTGAGAATTTGGGGATATTTATTGCAGTTTTGGCAATTTTGGGAAGTAACCACTTATAGTCAAAGGCGCGGCGAGGAGCCTGCGGCGTATCCTTGCCGTTTCAAGTTACTGAAACAGGATCAAAATAAAAATTCAAAGTCACGAGATTTTTTTATGAATATTTACATCTAGCACAATAAGATCTTCTCCTGACAGGGGTTGCGTGGAATGTTTCATTTAGTTGCTGCACTAGAAGGTTGTAATCTTCTTTGTTTTTCATAAGCGAGCTGTTCTTAAACTGATCTATGACCATCATGATTTTCCGTTTGGCTGCCATCTTCACAGGGCGGGAATCAGACAGTGTATATTTTGTTTGGTAAGGTGTTCGGCGCGCCTGCCAGATGTAAAATATTGATTACTACGTATGCATGACTTTTTTTATCTAATAAATGTGGAATTTCTCGTGCACAGCAACTTTTACTTGGCATGTTTCATTAATACGGTGAATTAGGACTTTTCATTCGAAACATATATCTTCTTTTAGGCAACACGAGCTTCACAATATTCGCTCTCTGGTCCTCCGCGTGTGAGCCATGGGCAGCGCATATGGTACACTGGAAAAAATATTCTGTTGGGATTTCAAACTGTTTCGAGTGTAAATGTATACATTATGGATTGAGTGCCGGAAGCAAATGCTCCAACGCTCAAATATCCGTTATCCACCAGCTATGCCCATCAGGAAACAGAGTGCAATGTAAATACAAAACCTCCATCGGTGTACATTTTTGAATTTATCATAATACCTATTGCTTATATTTATTAATCCATTTCAGCAACCACTTGTTAGCCCAAGTCAGCGAACCAATTCCAAACTGTACTTTTAATTTCTATAGCTTTCTCCTTAATGTTTTTGCCTATGGTAGAATTTTGCGCATTTTGAAAAGCGTTCACAGCTTTGTCTTTAATTACTACAGCGTTTTCCTTAATGCTTTTAGCAATGGTAGAACTTAGCGCATTATTCAGAGTATTTTGTATTTTTTGTATAATATTTGGATCCGTTTCTGTTACTGCGTCATTTGCAACAAGCTGAACTAGTTTCTGGTTAGTGGCCTAAGTAATAAAAATATAGATATAAGCAATTAATATGAATATCCTTGGAGTATGTAAACTGGACAAGACATGGTGAAATTAGCTTTCGACTTACTCGTAGGTACATTTAAATATGTGCCAATTAATATACTTAATAAATATAATCTTATAATATCATATCTGTTTTCCCTGGAATAGAGAAATTCTTCGCCATCGTGAGCAGTTTAAATTCTCCAGGCCCATTTAAAACAAAACTACCGTTTTTAATGTTTGATGAACAGGATAGACTGCTTTCCGACAAGGTTCCTGAATGATAAGAAATATTTAATTGTTGTAAATATCTATCACTGGGAACTTGATAATGGTAATAAACATGGTGACAGGTAATTTGTAGGAACAAGGTGTGCGTCCTCACAGTCGCGCGGGCACGGCTGTAGTGCTCTATACCCTTTTCTCAAAGCAACTTGGGCCACGTTTAAGCCCCATGAGTACACTGTCAAAACTTAGGCCGAAAACATACAGGCAGGTGGTTCGCTACTCACCAAGCGTGGAATCAAGCGAAGGTACTATCTGTGGCACTTCGGCCTAAGTGGTATACTATAAATTACACTGTAAGTTATAAAATAATATTTTACCGGCGCAAACGCAAGCAGGTTTTATGAAAATATCTTGTGCAGGTAAAACGTTCGCCTTTAAAAAGTAGGTAGTTCTGTTCTTACATAACTACTGAACGGGAAGTACTGCCGCAATAATAAAGGATGGTTTTTTTTGCAATGAAATTTGGATTTTATTCCTGGCAGTAAATCTAACCTAATATTATAAAGAGAAAAGATTTGAAGTTTGTTACGCTTTCACGCTAAAAAGACTTATCGGATTTGGATGAAATTTGGCACATGGGTAGACCATGACCTGGATTAGGACATACGATACTTTTTATCCCGATTTCCCACGGGATCGAGAGTTATGCGGGGGAAACCGCGGAGCGCAGCTGGTTGTCAAATATAACTATCGATGATAATTTATGAAAGTGGCGAAACTACAAACAAATAAAGGCTCCTACAAACAGGCGCGACACGCGACGTGAATCACGTGCGACTCAAAGCCACCGCTCATCGAGCGATAAGCGGCGCCTTTGTGTCGCGCTGTCGCGTCGCCCCTGTCTGTGGGATCCTTAAATAAAAGTAAATAAAGTATAATAAATAAATATTTTTAAAAGTTAGTTTTTGACCGTTTAGCTACATTTCTCATACCTAGAATCAGATTTTGAGCCAGATTTTCACGGGTAAATTAGGATTCGCATTTTCCCGTGACACTAGCCTTTGTCGCTTTGAACAACCTTTACAAGACCAAAAAATATTGCTTGCAACCGTGCGCGCTCTTCACCAGGGTCGAAGAGGACGGGCTCCGTGGCCGCTTCTTTCAGCGATAGAAAGGGATAGTTACTGGAAAAAGCGAACCTGGGACAGTCCTGGCAGGACAGCTCAGGCCTAGCTCTATCTATACTGTTTCCACCAAAAACTTTGCCATTATTTTTCGACCGGTGCGCGGTGGCGGTGACTTAAAGTTTGACAAGAGGATTGCCAGCTGCTCCAATTTATTGCCGCCAATTTATTAACAGATGCAATACTAGCATTAATAATATCTATACAATAATCCATTACCGGGAGGACATCGTTGCCGAAATATCTTCAAACAACAAACGCTAATTAAAAACAATACGAGGAATCTTTTCGTTCTCTTTGCATAAAATCAGGTGCTTCAGCTGCACATAGGGTTATCTGTAAAATAATGATATACCAAGGTTTTTACTTACAGCATGAGCAAAGTAGAGACATAAGAAAATTAAAACGAAAAAATACAACGGTTGCTTGAACATATACATTTTGTATCACGGCTTGTTTCAATATAAGTAATAAATGTACAAGTAGCTGGCCAATATTTTATGAACATTAAAAAAATGTGAGTATTGTGAAATACATTGAGCTGGGAATAGCCATAAAACCAGTAGGTACGTCTACCAGTAGGTAGGTACGTACGGTAGGCCGCACGTGAGTGCTAATACAACCAATGTAAGCTGGCCTCAAAGTATATAGAAACCCCGTTCTACGCTAGGCCACTTCGAGGTCAAAGCGTTATCTCTGAAGTGCGGTCGTCTGTGCGTACTAAGGAATGTGTACAAATCCTCATTCATCATACAGCATTATCACTTATCAGCCTATAATGTTTCTACTCCTGTCTCCCCTCTGTTAGTGGGCCGTAATCCACTACGCTGGCTCACTGCGGGTGCAAACAAAAAATCGAAGACATGATAATGAAATGAAGACATGATAGTGAACGTGACATCCTCAGGATGTCACGTTGTCATGTCTTCCATTTTTTGGTTTTGGGACATAAGGCCGGTTTCTTTTCGCATATTAATCTTCGTTTATTATTTTTCATAAAAAGAAGGTTAATACTGTTATAGGATTCAATTAGGATTACCGGACATTAATGACATCGGTGAAGAAGAACATCGTGAGGAAACCTTGACTTATAGTTAATATAAGTAGGTCATTATATAACGGGTTGGCGACGAGCATTGATAACCCTCAATGCGCGTGCCTTCTCTATATTGGAAGAAGCCCTGCCGGGAGACAATAATAATTATGCTGGTGTTAATTTTATTGGTAAGACTAAGAACCTAATGTAATCGATTTTGCAAACCAATAAGATAAGTAATAACAAATAGTTTTTTTTTCCATTGGTGTAGAGGGCCTCTGCGCCTGACCATTTGTCTGTCGAAAGAGCGAAAGCAGACAAGCCCTTGGGTGGAGAGTGCAACATGAACATTATAAATGAATTAATATAAACAATGAAATGTTTGATTGCGCAAGTCATGTCGCATTAGCAATGAAATAAATAAAATGAAAGTAATGTTTATGACAATTGATTTACATAAATTTATTTATTTTATTTTATGACTTTGGTTACGACTGGCCATAAAATGATTCTTGTGGCACCCTAGATTCGTAAATATTTCTATAGCAAAACGGCTTGAACGTATAATGAAATGAATTTACAACTCAATAGATTATTAGCTTTACCTGTGTTACTTTCGGTTTTACTAGTATGCGTTAGTATTATGATTAATTATAATATTGCCGGAGCAGCAGCAAAGAACACAAAATCTGTTTGCGTTGCAACGGATCAAACTATTAGAGGTATGGATATTCATGAAATCTAACTGAATAATGAGAACAGCTAGGTAGGTAATAATAATAATAAAGGTTTATTGCAGATACTTGTACAACTTTTACAGTAAATCTTAGATAGGGATCTCCTTTTAAGTAAAAGATATACCTGTGCTAGGAGATCCCGCTCTCCAATGATAGAAATTATGGAATGGTAAAAGTGGTGTACAAAAAATTACAAGTAAAAACTAAAACTAAACAAGATAGGACTTGAACTATAACTAAATAAAAGAAAAATAAACTTAGAGATATATCCTAAAATTTTGTGTGTGTGTGTGTTGTTTGTAAGTGTGGGTGTGTGAGGGTGTTTGTGTGTGTGTGTGTGTGTGTGTATGCGTGCGCACGTGTGTGTATTTTTCAATTCATATTGACGATGCTTGCAACAATAATTCAATGTCATCATAGGACTTCATTTTTAGCCATTGAACAATTGCCTTTTTGCAGTCTTTAGTAGTAGGTACTTACGTAAAAATAAAACCATTGTAAATAGAGCAGATGCAATAGGAACATTTCTGTAAAGATTATAAGGATTATTAAAATATTGTTTTTCACTAGATTATTTTACTAAATACTTACAGTCCTTTTTGATAGTCCCGCACCATAATGGCGTAACACACTATCAATCACAATTTGATGATTTTGAAGGATATTGCTAATCCATTGCTTCATAAGTTCGAAAAATATGTCTGATCGACAACGTACACTTAGGTAAATATCGCAATGAATGTTGTTGAACTGTAAAAATGAAAGCCATTCCTACTGTTAGTGTGTATTTTGTTATGCTATATTTTGTGTCTTATTTTCCTGGGCAAGTAGAAAATACGCAGTTACCGTAATACATCCCATATTACGTCATACAGGACAAGTTATAGGTAACAAAATCTGCGTTGAGTAGTGGGAAGATTTCTTATCGAGATTTGTATTCGTTTCACGTCAATTTAGGTTATTACAAGTTCTTTCCTTACCTATTTGTACCTAAAAATGTAGGATAAGTACTTCTCAAGATATATTATGGCTAGGAGAAGTTAAGCGCTATGAAACCATCTTAAAAGTTTAATGCAAAACTTTTCTGTGACCGACATGCTCAATGTGAAGGACTCCTCCTTTTTTACCGGCTTCCCAAAAGGAGGAGTTTATATGTTCGACTGTATGTACCGGGTGCGGCGATTGAACTGTCCGTATGTGAAAATGAAATATTTCTGTTAATTTTCAATATTTATTTATACCTACACCTTTGCCATGTGAAAATAGGGGTTAGTCCCGCTATGGTATGGTCCCGGTATGGCACCCTCTTAAAATACCTATCAAAAAGTCCCGCTATGGTACCCATCTTTTAGATCTACGTTAGACAATAGAAGGTACAACTGAAAAGAAAAGTGTATCTATAAATAAATACTTTTAGGAGTGTATCAATAAAACGTCTGTTTGCGATATTAAATCAGTCTTTTATTAATTCAAAATATTTATAAAAAAATATCAAACAGTAAAACGAAATATTAATTGCAATGTAATTTTTAAAATAATCAACAATATTAATTACAAATAATCAACATGGAGAAAAAGGCGCAAATTGTAAACATAAACTACAAAAAATAATAGCTTGTTCCCAACGAGTCACACCTCAACGGGTAACAGTGTGACTCGTTGGGAATGTTTTGGATAATAATTCCCAACGAGTCACAGTTACTGTTACACTGTTACTCGTTGGGATGATCCCACCTTGATTTAGGGTATCAATACATCTATCGCCACGAAATATTTTCGTTCTCAGATAAACAAAAATTGTTCCCAGGTATTTGGTACAACTTGGGGCACCCCGACTCGGACAGGTTAGGTTAGAAGGGGACGGCGGGGTCTGAAAGACCCCGCCGTCCCCTTCGTGGTTATTTTTTTTTAAACCGCCCAGAAGTAGGAGTCCCGCGAAGCGGGACTCCGTCGGCTATTGTGGAACTGATTTTGCATTGTTTGGTGACTACATTTTGGTGACAGATCTACTATTTTGAGGACAAACCCTATTATTTAAGAAACACAAAACTAATTAAATTGGTGATAGCTTACTAGTTAAGAAAAGATATTTTTTATTAATACTATTTTTTTCTTAACGCATTGTATAACTTTTCTTTACAACAGTACCAAAAACTGAAGGGTACCATAGCGGGACTTTTTGATAGGTATTTTAAGAGGGTGCCATACCGGGACCATACCATAGCGGGACTAACCGGAAAATAGAAAGTTCAAAGTTTTACTATGACTTATTCCGAAGGGTTAAAACCGCCTTTAGCCTTTACTACAAGCTGAAATCTCTTCCTAAAAGAAGCGCAGGCTGCTCGAACGACGTCATCAAAGAGTCGTAAGAGTAACTTTGAGCACTTCCACCGAAGTGTGTTTTTTAGCACAGGCCCTGGCCTGTAAAACACTCCAAATACAAAAGTCCAGCGGATTCAAGTCGGGCGATGACGACGGCCACATATCTCGGTCGATCAGCACTCGAACGTTTGCTTTCAACCAATTTTGCGTTCCGATTGCTCTGTGCGATGGTGCAGAGTCTTGCTGAAAGGTCCAACGCTCAGAACCGAATGTGTTGCGCGCCCACGGTATCAGCCCTGGTCGCAAGACTGTATCTCGCTAGATTTGTTGGTTTATTTTGACTTGGTTGCCACCCATTGGAAGAAAAACGAGCGGAGAACGGCCTTTTTCAGACACCGCCGCCCAGACGATGATTTGGTCGGCTCCTTGGCGCCGAGTGACTTGCAATTCGTCTGAATGGTCGCTGACACGTTCCTTCAACCATACACGGTCATTTTGTTTGTTTAAAAACTGTTCAACGTAAAAAGTTTTCTCTTCTGAAAACACTAAATTGGGAAGCTCGCCAGAGTCGAGCAAGCGAATCAGAGGGCCTAGACAAAGTGACATTCGATTAACGATAACGCTAGTAGAAAAGCTAAAATGTATGGGGTTGACATAAGCTATCGAAATGTCACGTGATCATAGGTCAACGAATAAAAATTAGCTAGACAATGTAAACAACATTCGATTATGAAATGAATCGACAGCGTCGAAAGATTAGGTACTTCCACAGACATGCATAGCCAAGGAACACTTTTTGACGAGCGTTATTGCTAGTTTTTGGAATCATTAGCGAAAGCGATAGCGATTGTAGAAATAGAATCGCTCCGAAGCGAATGCCATTTGTCTAGGCCCTCTGCTCTTTCGATCGGTCCAACCGTTTGCTACTTTGTAAAGCAGTGAGTTCCTGAGAAAGGTTTTTTTTTAATGGTTTCCTTTAAGCTTTTCCTTCAATATGCGACGAACGCTGCGATCGCTCACCTTGAGATCCTGCGCGAGCTGGTTTGCTGAGCGCGCTGGATTTCTGTCTAATCGATGACGCACCTTTTCGACAACTGCTGGCGCTGTTGCAGTGCAGCGTCGTCCGCCACCGTAGCGTTTCTTAACGCTACCAGTCTCATTATAACGTTGTGAATGCGATGCACAAATTTCTCGTTCAATTGAAGATTTGGCAGCGCTCGACGTATTTCGATATTCGATTTTCCCTCCAAATGAACAGCAATCACTGAATTTCGTTTTAAATCCATTTTTCTAAATTCGAATGTGTTTCTCTCACAACGGAATCACTTCAAATGATGATAGAGAACATGTCAAAGACCAACATTTGAAGTTTTGGCGGCATTCGATTCAGTGGTTCGAATTTTAAAACAGTTAGATAGAGACAGTTCAATCGCCGCCCCCGGTATGTATGTTTTTTTTTTTTTATATATGTTCACCGATTTCTCCGTCAATTTTTGAAAATTCTTTTTTTGTTTGATAGGGTATACTCTCGAGGTGGTCCCATTGTCACCAAATCAGAATCTGATGAGGGGATCCCATGGAAATCGAGGGAAATCCTCAAATTTTATAGGCACACGTATAGCGATTTGGGTATTTTTTATAGTAACTCGTGCATTTGCTCTTGGAAAGCACCATTCGGTGAAGTGGAACTGATGATGAAGACCAGAGGTGGCCACTGGAACTTCTTAATAATAAGTATTTCACGGGTTGCGATTCGATTTTAATATGGTTGCTATGCAATTTATGCTCGTCACAATGCATATGGTGAAATGGAGCTGATGGTGGCTTCACCATCCAGTGGTTTTGGTTCTTAACAGGAGAACTCCTCAAGAGTTAACGTCCCTGCGTCGGGAAAAGGAATATTTTGTAAAAGATGATGTGCAGTTGATATTAGGCTATTGTAACTTAGATTTATTAATAACTGACTCACTAAAAAGTGAAAAATAAAACCTTTTTTACAAAAGAAACAACCGACTTCAAAAAAAAAACACTACAAAGTGAAAAATAACTTTAATTTCAGAAGTCGGTGGCAAAAAACAAAATACAGATACAAAGACACCGACTTCGGAATTTAAAGTTATTTTTCACTTTGTACTGTTTTTTTTGAAGTCGGTTGTTTTTTTTGTAAAACGTTTTTTAAAGTTTACTTTACTTATCGGAATGTAACAGTGTGCGTACAAACGTCCGTTTTAGCGAAACGTAAGAAATGCTTACTGCGGCCAGATACCGGCCCCTGCAGAGGAGACATATTGGCATTCTACTACGATGCCAAACAACATAGGTGTTATCGTTTCTTCTATGGCGGCTGTCAGGGGAATGGAAATAACTTCAACACTCTGAAGGACTGTCTCGATGAGTGTTACGTTGATGTGGGCGTGGATACAGGTAAGTGTTCAAGGACCTATTTTCATACAAGGGCCTGCGCCCACTGGCGGCCCGGCACGGCAATATAATTAAAATTTCAATGATTATTCATCGTAAATACAAAAACAAAACTGCGGTATATAGGCAGTAGCGGTCGGAATGCTTTGGCATCCCTCGAAATGTAGACTGTTCTGATGAAGAGTTATGAATGATGTGAAAAGAACGCGAGAGCACGATGACGCGTCGGTATGTTTCGGCATGCCTAAGGTCGTCGCGTCATGCCTAAGGATATCGCGGCGTAGTTGCTGTCAGTATGCGCTTGCATGTAGTGTATGCCGCAGGATCCCCTGCCGGGCCGTGCCACCTGCGGGCGCAGGTCTTTAAATTAATACCTACTACTTACTAACATCAGCTGATTCTATTCTATTCTGATGATATGACATTGAAAGTAAAACCTTTAAGAGCGTTTTCAAGCACGTTTTCCACATTTTCAATAAGTAATATCATAATTATTCAATTTCTGACTGACCTCGGTTAGGTACATATAAATTGGTAGTAAGTCTACCTACCCCTATAGGCACACAGCCCCGGTCAACCCTACGCCATTTCACCATTTGGGGCGTGGTGCATGTGCGGATATTTTCCGTGCTCCCGATTCTGGTACTTAGTAGGAGAACCCCGTGGGGTTTCAATCGGCAGAAGTCCAATATGATTATATGACTCTCCGTTCTCCTAACACTGACCCTGGTTTATGGGAACAAGTAAAAAGGGCATGAATAACATTGAATGCATGTTATATGATTACTCGTTGCATTTGGTTGCTTCAAGTAAAGACAAGACATAAACCATATTTTTACCGTAATGTCGTGAGGAGAGTTTTGAATATGCATGTGGATGGCTATAAAAGTAGGGGAAGACTAAAAATACATTGGATGGACTGTGCGAAAGATGATATGGCTAGAAAGGGGGGAGACTAGAATAGGTATAGGTTGAGAAATACATATTGGACAGACCACAAATAAATTGCAATCATAATTAAGTATGCATTATTTTGTAGTAAATGATGTATGTAAATGTTTCATAGTTAGAAAAATAATATATCGTTTGATTGTTTGCGTTTATTCCAGATCATAGACCGTATTTCTGCTCTCTTGCGTTTGACTACGGCAACTGCTTTGGACAATATAACCGGTGGGCATGGGATCCGATACCTGAGTACGTAGTACTTTCTTAGATGTCAAAATATATAATTATATATATTTACTGGTAACGCCAGAAGCAAAATAAAAGCTAGGTTTATTTGTGGTTATTCATTAGATCATCGTGTAAAATGTTCGAAGTGGCCACCATTTCAACTCTTTTTAGTCACATTTAAAGTTTAATGTTCTTTGTTTTTTCTTTAAGTTGTTTTTTTTTTTTTAAATTTAGCCTACGGTTCCTTTAGCGTTTTTCTTTACGACCCTTAGTTCAGAACCTACATACAATGGATTGAAACAACTCTGTGTGCGTGAGATCTGTTATAATATTGATTAATTTGAACTTTGTGGTACTTATTTAGAGTTTGCAAACAACGCTTGTATTCCGGGTGTGGAGGCAACCAGAACAACTTCGAGACTAAAACAGAGTGCATGGCAACCTGCCTCACGAAACCTAACAACACAATGAGTCAACCACACAACTTACAGCTGACTACCTGCATACCGTTCACAATACCTGACTTCAATTAAACTTGCTTCCGATAATATCACGAATCGTTTATTGATCAGTCCCCTGGATCATTACGGCTTCCACACAAAAAAAAAACATATTCAATGAATAAAACACAGAAATAAATTAGATGGAAATCGAATTAAAACTTATTTTTATTGAAAGTACACTTTGTAAGCAAACATAATTAAGTATTACAAATTTTGAGGATTCAAGATATTAAAAAAACGTGTGCAATATTAATAAAATCACTTTAATTAATGGTCTTCTTCGGCAACTGTCTTTAGCATCACGAAATATGAGAAAGATGTTTTTAATATCTGTAAACAAGATAAAGATTGTTAATACACACATCAAAAGTTTTTTTGTAATAATACCTAGTTAGTTTAAGAAACTGTTGCATAATGAGGGGTATTAGAACAGGATTTATTAGTATCACACGAGTGTTTTAATACCTAATTATGTGCAGTTTGATTTTGGATACACTACTTTATCTACTCTCATACATTGGGATTGAACCTACTAAATAAAAGATCAAACTTTCCCACGAAATTCAGTACAAATTCAACAAAACGTATGAATGGCGCCAAAACCCAGCTTATCACCGCGCATGCGCTGAAGCCGGCCGTGCCACAGACAAGTAAAAGATGGAATCAAAACTTTGTAATGTTATAAAAAAGGCACGCTCCATTAGAAAAAAATCGGTGTGAGTTAGTTTGGCACTCACGAAAATTTATGTGTAAACATGTGAGCTCGCATCAGTTTGCTCACATAGACACGGATCTTACGCTGACGTCATCTGACGCTCGAAGTCTTACGCTTACGCGTCTGACGCTCGAAATCCCAGCTAGCCCCTACCGTAGACCGAGCGCTAATATGTTTACACATCAACAAATATTGATGTAAACTCCTTGATGATAAATTAACTTCTTGAATTTTCCCTGTATCGTATTGGTAAAAACATTGTTTTACACACCGCCTGCTCGCTAACGTCAAATTATGTCATGGCAACCTAACTTATAGCAAGCCATTAGGTAAAGCCCTAGTAGGAGATCTGGCTGCAAAATTTCGTAGGTAGGTAGGTAAGTAATTGATACCTCGATGAAATGCACAATGGTTTCCCATAAAAATGATGTTAAGTCCGAATGTAATAGTCTGCCAAGCCCGAACTTGCCGAAAGTAGAAAAATAAAACTATAATTGCCGGTGCAAAAAATGGGGCGTATTATACCTATCTGATACCGGAATAAATGATATGGCATCAGTTAGGAATTTACTGGTAGATACAGAAAATCGAAATCTGCCACAATTTTTTTTTGCCGGATGTACTTGGCCGACGCTCTCAAAGGTGACCATCGGGACCCCTAAATATACCCATCTGATATCAGAATGAAACTAACTCCAGTCAGAAGGTATAAACCCTCACTTCAAGAATATATAAGTCTGCCAAGGCTTTTTCTGCAGAAACCCTTCGACAGATGAGATTATGTAAGCAGCATCCGTGGAACACGTATTTTGGAATCGTACATAGGCTACACAGGCTTCGATAAATAATAATTATAAAATAAAATAATTTCAATTAACAATATCCTTTATTACCTTTATGAACAAAATTATTATTAATAAATAAATTAGTTGACATGACACTTGTCAAATTAGTTTAAATCTGGGTTTAAAAAACAAACTTTAGAAGTAATAGTAGGTAATAGTGTTTTGTTTTATGCGCTGTGTGGTGACAGGCGAACTGTTTTGTTACAATGAAAGACTGCTTTGAGTGTAGAAAAAAAAGGCCTTTACAGATGACGTGTTTGAACAATGTTTGTTCATTTTGCCATTACGTGTATGTATGAATAAATTGTACCTACCTACATACATACATACTTATAGCATTTTATTGGGGTAACAGTACAGATTCACAAACAATATTTATTTTACAAAAGAAGTTAATTCGAATAATAACCAACAAAGACCAGACAGATAGCTGCAAACCACACTTCCTAAAACACAAAATACTCACACTTCCCTGTTTATATATCTTAGAATTATGTAAATTTGTCTGAAAACACCCAGATTTTTACACCACTTGCGAAGAAACACAGACAAGATACACCGTTCGACACAACAAAAACAAAATAAACATACCTACCTCAATCCCGACTCAAAATGCACTCAACTAGCCCGGTACGGCTGGTCCGGTAAGGACCAGGCCCGGGTCGACGGTGCGTTGTGTTCCACGCGCGCCTCAAAGAAATGTCAGCATAATTGATGGGGTCCGATAGGGCCGATGCCTGCCGGGGTCGCGGATTGTTCGAAAGAGTTACTGTGGCCCTGGCGCACAGGCAACTGAAGGAACACGGGTGGGTTTTAATCAGTAAGAGTCTGACACGTCCTTCCGCTCCGCCCAGAGCGGAAGAGGTCATTTGATGATTTACCACACAAAACAAAAAAAACACCGCTCAAATGACATTAGAGAAGATAAATAGATACCGTGTACCTACGCATGAAAGACATAACCCTGTCTTTGCTATCACGTCATCGGGTAAATAGTGTATGAATCTGCACATAACTAGGTATTCCCCGGTTATTTAATAGTTTCAGAAACTAGTAATTTCATAATCGAATTGAATTGTTATTACCTCGCAGTATGTGCGAAAAGTAGAATATTCTCCTCGGGGACAAAGGTGTCTTCGTCTTGGGTGAGCTTGAATTGGATTCTAGTCTCAACTCCCTCGCTTCGCTCAGGAGTTAACTCAGAGGTCCCTCGCTGCGCTCGGGAGCCCTAGTATCCTTTGTTGCGCCCGCGACATTAAGACACTGCTTTATCCCCTTAGTGCATAATCTACTATTATTGACCTATTCAAATCTTAAATAAAATGTCTATAATGATTAAATTAAAATGTTTTCGTATGTGTAGATCTACGAACGCGCGATCGCGATTTTTGCTTACGCTGGATTTTTCACATCCTGACATTAAAATGTGATATAAAGATAATAATAAAAGTTTTTAGAGGTTTTTATTGCGTAAAATAAACAGTTAGTCGACATTTCGACCTTTAACGCGTATAACACAATCACAGCGATTCAGCATACTCAATATGAGTTCATCCAAATCACGTTTCGGAATGGCCGCCCACGTCCGTTGTAACAGGTGAAAAAGATTTTCTGGTGTGTCGTGTACGGCATCCTTATATGGCAGAGCTCTTCTTTGAAGCATACCCCATGCGTGCTCGATGGGATTCAAGTCTGGCGATTGAGCAGGCCATGGTAGGACGTTGATATTATCTGCGGCAAGTGTGTTTGCAACAATTCTGGCAGGTGTGGACGTGCATTATCTTATCATGCATGAGCAGAAATAAAGCACCAAATTAGGTCAAACCAAATGACAACATCTGATATAATTGTTTCAACGTAAATCTGTGCATTGAGATTAACTCTGATCCGAATCAGTTCGGTTCTTCCGCCGATCCAAATACCCGCCCATATCATAATTGTTCCACCGCTGTATGCATGAACTTCCTGGCATGATTTTAAACGTTCTTGGCATCTAGGGGTCCTCCAGTACCATGTACGTCTAACCTCATACCAAAGCGAGATTCGTCGAAATACACACAAAACGCCACTCTTCTTCTGCCCAATTTCTGTGTTCACGAGCCCATTGTATACAGGCTCAGCGATTGAGTGGCTCAATAGGTGGTACACGTAGTGGCCTTCGGGAGATTGACTTCATGCAAGCGATTTCTTATGGTTTGATCGCTTATTAACCTCCCTGAAGAACTACGAAGCCTCGTAACCAACATCATTGCAGTCATTGTACGATTTAGTCGAGCAGTAATTTGTATGTAACTCTCTTGTCTGCGTGTGGTGATGAGAGCTCGTCCTCCATGTCGTTCTGCCACGCTGCCAGTAATGCAATAACGTGTCCAAAGTCGACTTATAACACTCTGGGTAGTGCCCAAAGCGATTGCCACAGCACGTTGCCGAGACCCAGCTTCCAACATCCCAACGGCTCTGATAATATTTCTTCTCGGTTCAAATGACGTTTTTTCTCCATAATAACGTTATTTTGTATTGATTCTACTCAGAAGTATGGCAGAAATTTTACTGATTTGGCTTCAAACCCGTTGCAGGATTATATAGGAATACGACTTGACAGAAGATTTTCATCTTCTGACGAAATTCAAAAACTTTTCCCTTTTCAAATGACGAAATTTACTAAAAAGTATCCATAGGAGTTACAAAAAATTAAATTAAAAACCAGATTTTTTATAACTAGCAAACACGTGCTTGATCCCTGGACACTTTTGATGTATATTCGCTTAATATGATTGTGGGTATAGCAGTGAAAATGAAGGTAGGTTATGGAAGGTTTGTATGCCTATTTTGAATATGAGTATTGTCCGCTTCATCGGCGGCACAAACGTTCTCAACGACTAACCGTCACCAGTCAGACCAATCTGGTACTTTTTCTGTCTGTTCAGATTGTTCTCCCTATGTATGGTAGCCTTTTTAATGGCCTATGGCTATTTGTCGTTCTATGCTGAAAATGACATAACCATCACTATATAGTTCATGCACTAATACATGCTTCCAACTTGCTGAGAAATACAAGACCTCGTGGATGCGCCCAAGATCTAAAAAGACTTGCGTGACATTCTCGAAACGTGCGCGATGTGTGGCGTTATTGGCTGGACATAACATAATAAATATAGATACTTTTAGTATTTACTTATTTGTAACTCGCCGTATTCCTTGTAGGACGTCATAGTTACTAGGATAAAATTGCAACAAATTAAGCCACCAAATTTTCTACTGGAATTCAGTTTTTTTTCGTAATTTTTGTCTGACAAAAGGAAAAATTAGGGAAAATAAAATGTTTAATTAGTGAGCTTTGCCAAAGTTTTAGGGCATTTTTGAACTTTTAATTATTAAAAAAGATCAGCTATTATAATTACTTAAATTCCAGTATAGTCGCGCCGTAAATCATTTTTAAATCGTATTATTCATTAAAGAACTAAAAATCTCACTAACTCCAAAAAGCTACTGAATTTCGGTAGAACATTTATTTGGTGGCTTAATTTGTTGCATTTTAACCTTACTAAGACGTCCTGCAAGGAATATGTCGTGTTACAAATAACCATGTATATACCTAATTGTACTAATGTGGAGACAATTGTAAAAAAAAAATGGTTATAATCATACAAATAAGGTAGCAATAAAGGCAGCGTACCGTAATCATAGTCTGGACGCCAACAGACAGCACGCCCATGGCCTTCATGTTCATAGACCGCTGTGATTGTCTCACCATGACAAGTACGAGCTTTCTGTTCTTTGTGTCCATGTATTCCCACGGTATACAATATGCTGAGTCTAATAACTGGTCATTCTGAAAAAAAAGCCCTCATGCACCGAGATTTATAACTCACTTATACAAAGTTGTAAAAACTGGAGAGAAATTCGTAACAGTAACGAAGATTTTATTTGGCCTTCAGTTTACTATTAAATTGTCCCGAGGTGAAATATAAATAGAAAACATTTGGTCAGGTAAAAAAAGACAAATTGGTACTAACCGATGATCCCAACAACTCGAATATAATGCTTAACTGAATCAGCTGTTGGAAGATCACTATTGTTAGAGGTCCGTAACGCAACAACGCTTTTTGGTTCTATAAAATAAATCAAATATTAATAAAACATAATTAATAAACATAATAGTACGCAATTTTGGAAAAAAAAATACACTCTATTGATAAAACAACATGTCAAAAAAGCGAATGACGTTAGGCAGGCCAATTAGGATATAAATACACGAGACAAACGGAAAGTTGAAACACTAGATGCAAGAAACTGCTCGATATAAACAAAATTGATAATAATTAAGACGATATCATAACGTAAAAAATACTGAAATCAATTCAGTAATAGGGAGCGAACTACTTTCAGAAAGTTCGTTTATTCTGTTATGTATTGTATATGGAAATATTGTAGGAGCAACGTACGCGCGTCGTAGGTATGCAGCGTAGGCGCATCGTAGATGCAGCTTAGCGCTTCATAAACGAAGCGCAAGCGCGTTGCGGGCGCAGCCTAGCGGCGTAATCAAGTATACGTTGCGATAGCGTCACGTAGACATTAACGTTTCGCAAAATAATAAACAATAATTATAGTCTACAACAAGTCCCATGTAATAGGGGGCGAGCCTATTGCCATCAACCGGCCACGAATCTAGACTCCGGCCTGCTACTGCCAATATTCGTAATGGAAAACCCTATATAGCTTTGCCTGGCCTCGGAATCGATCCCAGGATCTGACGCTCAGCAGTACCGCTTGAGAAGTAGCGACCACTAGATCAACGAGCCAGCTAATCATTAACAACATGGATTGATAAGCAAGTAAACGAAAGAAGACGAACTAAAAACTGAGAATATCCTTTGTGGAGTTTTCGGTCGCAAAAAAAAGAGGGAAGTCGACCACACTGCACTCATATGATCTTCTGCTGCTACGCAGGGTTGCTTGCTGTGCTCCGTTAAGAAAAATCCATCCTTGATGGCGTAATTTTGTCTCTGGGATGGCAACGCATCATGATCACTTACCATAAGATGGACCGCCAGCTTATATGACATGAAAAAAATATAAGAAAACCGGGCAAGTGCGTGTCAAACCACGTACAGTAATGGGATCTTTCTATAGTTGGGATGATTATTTACGCACGCAAATTTAGATTTTATCGACCGCAATAATAGGTTCCTATTCCGTCATATTTCTCAAAAAGCTATGAAAAACAAAGTTATAACTACAATTGTAACTGAAAAGAACCCAAATCTCGAAATCTATTGACCAACGCTCCGACATGCTTATGTGCATTGTATTTTTTTTTCATCTTTACTTTACTCGAGAACCATCCTTATTTTGTTTTTGTAATGCCACTTCCCCATTTTTTAACGGTGCACAGAATACACCTTCTTTCCAATTTTCACAGATATAGTACAAATATTCTCTCTCTGTGTAACATTCGGATGGACAGACAGACGGACGGACAAACGGACTAGACGATATATATTATAGGGGTACCATTTTTGCCATTTGGCTACTCAACCCTAAAAACGGTAGAATGTGTAATTTTAGCGATACGTACCAGTTGCGAGCACTCCAACATCAGAAGACACTCGCTCACTTGGTGGAAGAGGAAGTACAGCAGAAGCACTTCACCAAAAGTGTCCGACATCCTTGATTGAAAACTGTTGAATTGTCGACATTAATAAAATGCAAGATATGCAAGACAAGGGTTTAGACAGTGATACTTTAAGTAAATTTAAAATAAGTAGATAGGTCATACGTGCTCTGCTAGTGGGCTAGGTAGCACACCTCATGGTCTAAAAAAACAAGGTCTGGCATTCCGGGAGTGACACATATTTACGTCACTATCCAGTTGCTACTTTAATGCAATAAAACACGAATTATGGAAACATTTTCATTCACCATTCTGTTAAAAAATATATATACCTAAAGCATTTGAATTGTCGTTTCGTTTTTCTAATCAAACGAAAAAAAAAAAATTTAACATACACCAACGTAATTGTTAGTTAAAACTTTATTGTTTTATCGGATTCGCACAGGTAATAAAGGCGGTTGGGGAGTTACTATTACACACTACTGGTAACACAGCGGTGATGACGTAGGCTTGTGTCTCCCATGTGACCACTGTGTCTCGGAATGCTATATCCGGCGAAGTATATTATTATACGATGGCAGACCAGGATCTCAGTGTCGCGCCGGTGTTAATGGAAACAACATATACTTGTCTCTTTTTCGCTTCCCATAACTACGACATGCCTTCTTACTTTCACTTGTCGTCTATAGTGTGGCATTGAAATATTATGATAATTACGAATGCCGTTTGTTCAGATCGAATGTTGGGTAGGTAACCGATCTGCCGGGGTCGCGGATTGTTCGAAAGAGTTACCGTGGCCCTGGCGCACAGGCAAAGGTTTTAGTCAGAAAGAGTCTGACACGCCCTTCCGCTCCGCCCAGAGCGGGAGAAGCCATTTGATGATTTCCCAGCCAAAAAAAAAAAAAGGGTAGGTAACCGAACTACCTTTTTTTTTACCTAAAGCACGGTACAAAACTATGACCCACTCGGTGCCACCCGCTCCATGTGTTATTTACCTATAAAACAATATAGGGTGACAAACTAGAAATAAGCAGGGCCGTCGAGAGAATACGATTCTGACACCTGTCAGTGCAACAATTCTAGTAACGAATAAAGATCAAATTCGCGAAACACGTATTCGTTTGTATGAAACTGACCATCAACCCCGCGATCAAGACCGCGTTCTCTCGTCGGCCGGACTGTAGATTTTCTTATTTCTAAAAATGACAGTTCAAGTTACAAAGTGCACAATACTAAGCTGCACTACGCTCCAATCAAATACTATACTTAGCCTTGCCATAAATATTGTCACGAAGAACAGAAAATGTTTTTATTGCACATAATATTTATTACTTTTACAGTGTGTTAGTTTAATACATAAATATAAAACAATTTAAAATATAAAAATCTTATTCGAAGTGGTCTCCATCGGCTGCAATACAGTCCTTTAAACGTTGAGGCCAGTTATCAATAGAAGCACGCACTCTTTCCATGGGAAAATTCTTCACTGCCAATCGTATGGATTGTTTTAGGGACTCCAAATTATCATGGCGTTTAGAGCAAGCCAAACTCTCTAAAACTGACCATAAATCATAATCCAGCGGATTAAGATCGGGACTAGACGACGGCCAGTCTTAAGCTCTGATGAAGTCCGAAACGTTCACTTCCAACCAAGACTGCGTGGACCGAGCTTTATGACCCGGCGCCGAGTCTTGTTGGAAGGACCATACTTAGTTATTGAACATGGTGTTGTTAAGGGGCTTAACTACCTTCTCAAGAATGATATCTTGATACACTTGTGCCTATGTTTTGATACCTTTTTACAAAAATATGGCTCAGTCACTCCTTCATAGCTAACACCCCACCAAACCATCACTGAAGTCGGATAATGCCCACGTTGCACTCTGTCGACTAATTGGGAAGCTTCCTTAGAGCTTTGAACATAAATACGGTAATTTTGTTTGTTAAAATGTTGCTCAGTTGTAAAGATTTTCTCATCCGTAAACAAAAAAAAACTGTGACCTCCCTTTGCGTACCGTTTCAGTAGTTGTTTCGATTTTACCACCCTATTCTTTTTTAATTATCAGTTAAAAAATGACCAGAGCGTCTCTTATAGGCTGCAATTCCTAAGTCATCTTTTAAAATACGCGACATGGTTCTGGGTGCTATCTTCATCTCCCGAGATAAAATCTTTTGCTTTCGGACAGGATTTCTTCGAATTCTTTCCCTTACTGCTTTGACCAACTTTTTCGTACGAACACTACGTGGACGGCCAGATCTTTTTCTGTCACAAACAGAGGAGGTCTCATTGTACCTATTAATAGCCCGGTACACAAACATTTGACTAATACCAAACGTATGGAGAGTTTCAAAAATTGCATTTGGCTCCATACCAACTTTGTGTAATGCAATCACAGCGATTCGGTTCTGTTTATCACCCCACTCCATTTTAATATCGCAAAATATTGTACAATGTATTGGCGCCAAAATTAGAAAACTCAATGAATAGTCGTATAAAAATGACAGATTCCAATTTCAAATGTAATATCTTTCTTATTTTTAACTGTAGGTAACAGTATTTATGGCCAGACTAAGTATACCTCTACTCTAAGCACTACTCACTCAATAATGACACTGTGGTAGTGAATGTTCTCCCGTAATCTACTGTGGACTTCTTTCAACTCTTGCTCGGTATACTTATGGTCTTTTCCATCATCTTTATGTTCCTCTGATTCAACCAGCAATGATGCAGGCATCGGAAAATTATCGAGATTGTATTTTAAAATACGCATGTGACCCCAAAGATGAAATACCATTAGGGATATAGTTAAGTCTACAATGCAGAAGTAGGATGAGCAGGTACATGCGATGTACCAGTTAAAAGTGAATAATGCTAAGTATCCTTTAAAATTGGTACTGTAGTCGAAAGGTAAAGCAAAGAGGACAGAATGGTCGAATGTAGCGTTTTGAGGTCTTTCATCTCTAAACATCCCATCAGAGTAACTGTTGTACATTGGTATCAGGTTGAATAAAACTATACCAATACACATCAGAATGATAAGGTAGATCGTAAAGAAATGCGATATTTTGTGGACCAGTATGTGTGTCTGGAACAGAAAATAAGAGAAATCAATTACAACCGAACACGATCACATACTCGTAGTAAAAAGTACGTACATACTTGAAATTTCATTTTGAAATTGTATTTCCTTTTGATTCCCTTTGTATTGAGATTCTTAGGACACATTCTGGACAATACAAGCTATCTCAAATACTCAAATACTGTGGCTGTGAGGATTAAACGGGTTATGTCCTAGCTTGGCTGTAGCAATCACACTATCGTGCGTTTGTGCTGTGAAAAAGAGCCCATATACCTAACCCTATTATGGGCTTTTATCATTTCTAAGGTGACGATATTATCATGGACGTCCACGTCATGGTATCAGGTTTAGGATAACATAAGATTTAGGATAACTTAATAGTGTATGGAAATACGAGTTGGTATATGAAGAAGCTGTCAAAGTTCCGTCCACGATAACGTTATCTATAAAGTGCATGTATTTCCATACTAATGGACGAGGACGTGGACGAATACGATTATATCGTCACGTTAGAAATTATAAATCCGCACACTGGCTTACTGCAACAAGTTAAACGTACCTTGTAAAAGTAATCAGACTTGTTTCTGTAATTAAATAGATGCATTTCATTCAAGAAGTAGAAAAGAAACTTGTTGTATTTTTCACTGAAAACCACCATTGCTCTCGACTGAAAGATATTAAGAATTACTTTTATATAACTTTGCGAGGACACAAATATCTACAAGTAAAATGTAGGTAATTGAAAATAGACAACTTTGGAGTGGATATTTTATGAATGCTTTGTTGATCTTTTGATAAAATTCGGAATTCACAGCTAGAAGAGGTTAGGTAGTCACAGGATAGGTAGTCATCTATACTCGTTCAGCTAAGAATTCCGAATTTTACGTTAATCAACGTAGACCGATGGGTGACACGCAGCACATCGCTCGCAGAACTAGGTTGGAAGGTCGAAATAAATCGAATCGAAGAATTCTCAATACTGATAAACGTGTTTTTAAATACTTACCAAAGCAATAACATTCATAAAAACAGTAATATAAGTATGGCCTATCTCGAAAGACGGCAGTTTTCCGGTGTTATTCCTTAGGTAGATAGCACCTAATATGAGAAAAGTTCCATGGAGATAGATCAAGTAATATCTATGGATCCGAGACTCATTTTTACCCTTCGGCCAGGCATCTATGATCCACATACTCTTGCGAAGAATTTTTATATAAGGAATATCTTCTGTTCTCCCGACCCCTCTATAACAATAAGAACATACTTAGTGGCAGACTTCTTGATTTTCCGCGGTTACTGAATTTCAAATCATTTTATTTTTATTTTAGATGGGTTTGCTCTTGACTCTAGTCTAGATCAGAGATGACAAAGACAAAGTCGACGATGGAGTGAGCTTACCCAGAAGAAGCCTGTTCACTCTCACTTTGAAGCACGGATATCTATGCTTTGAAGAGATCTGGGTAAATTAATTAATTACAATTCCTTATTACGTAGGTAGACAATGCATAATATAATGATAATTTCGGAAAGAGAGATTTTATATAACTTACTCTAGGTCACTGCCGTCAGATAATAATTTCATGATGGACGATACTAATATACAAGTCCTGATTATTTATTATCTTCAATAAGAACAATAAGAATGTCGACAGAACTATTTGTATTTATATACCCAACAAACCATGTCATTTTCCAATTGATGGGCCGGCCTGTCAACAATAATTCATGGTCGCATTAAATTAGGAATCCTTAGGCACTCATCTGCGTTATTATGCGGTATTTAGGATTCCGTACGAAACCTAGGTACCACTAAAACTACGTAGGTACCGATAGGTAACTATTGTATTTTTCAGTGCCTTTTTGAAATAGCTCGAAAGTCTCTGAATCCTATTACGATATTTCATAAGATCTTTATATAGTTATTAGAACGTTTTGTTTTATGTTTTTTACTTTGTATAAGTATACTGTCAGACTGAATTCAAACAAATAATCCCAAAAACCCGCCAAGAGCGATTCGGGCTCCCACAATGAGTCTTCCGTACCAAACTACACTGAGCAATCTATAGAACCAGGGCCGGTTTTAGGAGAGGTCATCCGGGGCTACAGGCCCGGAGCCGAAACTAAAGAGGGGACCCACAATAGAAACTTCTGAAAAAAAAGCTTTCAAAATCCGACGAGTTCGATTCGAAATGCCGAAAATGCAGTGTGGATCGAAGTTCCAAAATTGGAGCCTGAAGAGCTCTCGGGTTTATTTATTTTGATTTTTTAACGCAGCTACGGCTATCATACTTGTACTGTCAGAAAGCCCTTGAAATTCCTTAAATTTTAGTCAAATGGCGAAATTTCAGCGAAATGATCAACGATTTTTCGGCGAAAAAAGCTCTGAAGGTTCCGTTCGTTAACACTAAAATTTGATTTCAGATAATTCTCGTTTTTGATTATATTTATATATGTTTGTTAAATACTAAAAGAATCTACTTGGTTTCACAATAAATAATTTATTGAAAAATTCGAGTGAAAAAAATTGTTCCTATATTTTGGAAAATAATTTGAAAGCGGGGGGGGGCTCCACTCCTTTGTTGCCCCAAGGCCTCGAGACCTCTAAATCCGGCCCTGTATAGAACGGTCGCTGGTCTGCCGTAATTACTGTATTGCGCGTAATTAATAAACCTGCGCTGGTTCCTAAACTAAGTATACTCCTTAATGATGTAAGTAGTGTCAATGAAAAATCGATCTGAGCTTTATGATTAACCTAAACATCGTTTTTATTTGATAAACTGTAATACTATATATACACAATATATATACTCGTATATATAGGCTAAAAAGCCTTCACCAGTAGGCACCAATTTTTGTTTTTTTTATTGTCAGCAACTTTTACCTACAATTGTCGCAAATGTCTATAATTCTCCCGTTACATAGGGCTCAAAATCGAATAAAGCTAGGAAAATCAAAATGTTTGTTTTAGAAACCGAGGAGTTATGGAGGGGATGGCAATTTTTTGCATTTTATTATCTATAAATCTTCAAGACACACACATAGGACACGGGACTACAACTACCGTCAAACGTGGTGAATAGGGATGTAGGGGTGAATCGAGACGAAACTTTAAAAGAGATTTTAACATTGAAATCATGTAGTTTGTTGCCAAAAGGACTCGTGTGTTTACTGTATTATAATTAACGATTAAGTACCCTTGTTGGCAACAAACTACATATATTATTTCAATGTTAAAATCCCTTTTAAAGTTTCGACCCGATTCACCCCTGCATCCCTATTCACCCCGATTGACGGTACATGGCAAAAATGTGTACGCAACCCTTCGGGGCAACATGGCGTCGTGAATAGTCGTGATGTTATGTTATCTGATAGATTTCTGCATGTTTATTTCTAGATTTTTTTATAACTTCTGCATAATGATCAATAATCCAAGTGTCGACTTATACTTAAGTATGTAGGTAGGTACCCATATTTACCCCCCCCCCCCGACCCTTGCTCGACGACGCGCCAGCCCGCGCCGTAGCTGAGCCTGTAGTTTTAAATTCCCCTGTTAATAATAATATTATCTCGATCCAGCCTGTCCCATCTTGCTGCCCTCCCCTCAGTGACGCCCTAAGCCGAGGTTCGTACCCCACAGGGGGTGCCCTTAGCGTGCGGTCACCTAATTTTTAAGTATTTTTCGCCCCTGGCTGGAGGCTTTAACTTAGTAGCTTAAGGCACCCACAGGCTTGCCCGGTTAAGTAGCCAGGACCTTAGTGGTCACAACTACGAGCTGCCAAATAGGAGAGAAAAGAGAAAAAGCCCATATTTACCCAAATATAGGTGCCAAAACATTATGTACTTACTTATTTAGTTAGTTCTTATATTTCAAGCGCAGTCAAGGCTGCAGCTTGTTTATTATGACTTGTTTTCTATTAGTTGGAATAGCATAATAATATTGAAATGACACATTTTTATTCAATCAAAAATAAATTAGCAGTTTCAGTTGTCGTTCCTGGAAACGTACCTGGTGGGAAAGCCCGTGTGTTAAAACATACATTATGCATTGGTATTATACGAATTATAATAAATGGAGTCGTATCAAGTTAAATGCCAATTATAATAAACAGTGCCTAGTACCTACTTAGATGTACCTTGGTTAAATGTCAATTTTAATGAAATAATATTATAGCAGGCAAAATAGGTAACGCATTGACGTGGAATTACGGACACCAGCGCGTATTATCTACCTATTACCTAGGGATTACCCTGTAAAACCAACCATGAATGTGCTGACTGATGTTTCAGATTGGGTTAAAAAATATTAGGCCCATTAGGTAACCATCACGCCCTGAGGCGTCAAAAAAACATTATTTTATTTAGTCTACGAAGTGTCAGGCGTTTTGTTATTTAAATAATTATGCAGACAAACACGTCGCCTAGCTCCATCTTGCGGTATTAAGAGGCAACTTTATTCAGCTCACAGGCAGCGGTGAAAATTGTAAGAACTATATTTGATAGCTTTAAGAGTAGCCCTATTAAAACATTAAAATTTCCATTTAATTGAGTTTAATTCAATTTTACTTGAATAATGATAAATTTGTTCAATAATACACAATTTATAAGCCTGTATGTTGATGACGGCAACGTGTTCTGATAACCAAAATCAAGCTTTCAGTGAGCATTCTAAGTCAAGCAAGTCAATAAAAGAAAAAAAAAATCCTTATTTGACGATATCTTTGAACTAAATACGTAACCATCTCCTAAACAGTACCTCAATAAAATATTTGTCAAGTACTAAAGTCCACAAAAAATGGGTAAGATAATATTTAATGCCAACACAGAAGCGCCATCTACCTTACATGGGTATAACTGGTTGTGTTGTTTTTCTAACGGAGATGACTGTTACAAAGTAGGTAGAACCTCTACACAGCATCTGCTCAATGTGACGCCAAACAGAAAAAAGAGTATTTGTAGATGGCGCTGTTAAAAGTTACATTAAAGCTTTAAAAATTGCAGGAAATAAAGAAATATCCCGGCGATGATTGAGGGTTATCTGTTCTATAACTAATATAACTATTTATATCAAAGGAACTTCTTGCAATTCGTTAAATCTATGAAGAGCCTACTGGTCTGCGGCAATATCTGTATGATATCTTAAACTTTCAGCTTTCAATAGATGAACATCACTGAACAGTTCTAAATACCAGCCGTTTTCAGGGATGTAAGGAGGCTTATAATAAAGATAAAGTTATAAGACATAGATCAGGGAAAGATCAGTGGCGTTCAATAAGTTCTCGGTATAGGTGTATAGGACTTTTAGCTTGTAAACCGTCATCATAGTTATTAAAGTAATTTCAATCTTTTCTTACGAACGACTATCCTACAGCATCGACCACAACAATTAGCATTGATGTATAGCCTCCAAGTGTGGCTCCAAATGTACGTTTGTCGCATCCTGGACAGTCAGCTCTGCTACCACTTTGTAGACTGGGTAGCCATCACGTCTGGGTTTGCAAACCCAGACGTGGCTTCTTTGTGGTTCTTGCTAGAAAACAAGAAACTATAATAACCACTGCGCTTTGCAAAATGATAGATGAAAGGAGATACTCAGACAGACTGGATACAAAAAGTGGACAACCGGGTTTTGGTGGCACAACTTGGGAGAGGCTTATGCCCAGCTGTGGACTTCGCTATTGGCTGAATTGATTGAGCGAGATATAGTTATATGAAAAGAGAACAATCACGGGTGACCATCTTATGAACAAATGCCCCCACTCGCCTTTTACAACAGCTACAGATTCCGTTGGGTAGGCCTATAGGTACGGCTACAAGGTAATCCCTGAAACCTGGTGAATGTTGCAGGAATCAGCTGCAAGCGAGCAGCAAAAGACCGATCGATGTGGCAATGGTTGGGGCAGGCCTATAGTATTAGGTATTTTAGCTGAATGATGATGATGATGATGATGAGACATTCCCAAAAGCTTAAGGAATAATCTGCAGATAAGTAAATTACCAATATTTGTCCATATCTCATTGAATTGTGGATTTACGGCGGTGCAAATGTTTCCTAGACAAACTGGCAGAGCATTAGCATCAAAAGGCTTCCAGTGGATGAGAGAAACTTATGAAGCTTTGTTTACGGATTAACCATAAAAAAATAAGGCTTTCTGTTCGTACAAGTTCGAATGCTTTCAGGGTAAAATTATAGTACCTACCTACCTACAGAGACGATTGCAGGGCGGCTGCCCTTTGCAAGTTACCTATTTCGCCTCTTGTCAAGAGCTTACCAACCCAATCTAGCTTACGATTGATATCGAATATAGGTATTCTATTACCATCTTGTGTTAAATTACGAGACTTGCTTCGCACACGAAACCAGGACAAAAAACCAGAGCTACCTATCAGGTTCCGAGCCAGATACGAAGTGATATGTATAATAACTTACTTATCTCAATCATTACCAATTAATTGTTAACGACCAATCAGTTTGTCCGTGATTTAAAAATGATCAAAGAAGCAGGTTGAGCGCATCGTTATTCCCGTAGTGGCGAACGGAAAGAATAAGCTAAGCGGTGGGCGGGGAGGGCGCCGGCGGCTGCGCGGCGGTGCGGCGGTCGGCGCGGTACGTGCGCGCGCGGCGCACTGCGCTTTTTGCTTGTGGCAGGGCGACCGCGGTGCGGCGGCGGTGGAGGCGCACCGGGATCTTATTTCATCTTATCCTTATTGTATTTTTATTCTGTTCATAGCTCTCTGTCCCGACGAACGTCCCTACCACACATCCCTATTGTAAAGTAAAACTCAACGTTTTATTGTAACAAAGCCAGTTTATTATAAACTAACGTATTATGCCAATATGTTAGTAAAAACTCAGTCATTCTCTGCCCGGTTTTCAGACGGTCTGTTTTGTTGTGTGAACGAGTGTTTTAAATAAAATAATAATAGCGGCGAACAACCGATTTTTAAGAAAACTGATTTATCAATTGACATTATGAATATAAATGATTTAGTGACCCGTTTATTTTTTCTCACCATTATTTACGTTGTGGGAGCTACACCTGATGTTAAGGTAAATATTATTTATATTTTGTTGATACTTAATACATAGTACCAGTGACCATAAGCTCGCGTTACATATATAAAGCGGTAAAAATCTTCATATTTTCTATGATTCGTTAAAGTTACGAAGTCCATCCTAAATTATATATTTTTAAATAAGTACTTAAGTAAACATACGTGAACTTTCATTTAACTTCAGTTTATAGGGGTGAATACGATTGATATGTAACAAGCAACATGTTTTATGTTAGTAAATAAGTTGAATGCGTGTAACTTAGTAGGTGTTATGGGTAGGTACCTAGCCGGTAGGTACCATGTAGGTCTTTCCTGCAGCTATCTGATGGACGTGACTAGTGACAAACGACATAATTTACCAGTATCATTATCAAGCACATCAGATAAGTATCTGAGAGCTTGCTTAACGGGTACACATAAGTTGGCTTTTACAAAGCTCCGTGGATTTAACTTTAAGACGTGTCGGCAAGTAACGGCCGTAGATCGAATTATTAGTTTTAAATATACCTAGGTACTGTTTTATAATGTCTCACCTACGTAAATAACTTCAAGTGATGAATCATTTCATAGATGCATCTGAAATTCTGAAGGCAATTCATGGATAAATATCAATCACATAGGAGAAATTACCAGTTTATCTCCTATTAATCCTATAAATCTAGTTATTTTAATAAGATATACATAATATCTTTCTAATCACATTTAAGTAGCCATCATTTTTGTGTCAAAGAATAAATAAGAAAACGGTCCTAAAGGCTCCCGCAAACAGGCGCGACGCGACAGCACAAATCAAAGGCACCGCTCGTCGCGCGACACGCGGTGCCTTTGTATCGCGCTGTCGCGTCGCGCCAGTGTGTACGAGCCTTAATGTTCAAAGTCAAAGTTTTCTACGACTTAAATAATAACGACGCCGTTCTCAAAAAAGTCTGCAGTAGCCAAAAATCAATGGCACCTTCCTTTTGCCCTTATCCCAATTTATTTGGAGTCAGCACCGCCTTTCTTCTTCAATTCGTATCTAAAGGCTCGTGCACACTGTTGCGACGCGACAGCGTACACAAAGGCACCACGTGCCGCGCGACGAGCGGCGCCTTTGTGTCGTGCTGTCGCGTCGTGCCTTTTTGCGGGAGCCTTCACAGTTAATTATCTCAGTACCTAGTCACACATTTCCTACCTATAGGTAGGTTATATCGTTATATTATTATCTTCCAAACAATCCATGCATCGTTTCTAACCAAAGATCACATTATCTTTAGCAAAGTTTTGCCATTCGACCGTCTGGTTAAGTAGTTTAAGTTGACTTACTATTTAACACGAGCAACTGGCATCTGACCTCCATTACCTTAATAAGTTGGTGGAGAAAGATGTATCTTTGTCTGATTTTCAGGTCTTGCACCAGTTTTACGTACTTATATTGAGGAAAAATTCGTTGCTCATACAAGACCGGTGATATGCACATGGCCTTACAGTTTTGGTCCTATAAAATCTAACAATATCCTATCGTAGAAATTACGAAACGTATAAAGGCTCGTACACACTGGCGCGATGCGACAGCGTGACACAAAGGCACCGCGCGACGGGCGGCGCCTGTTTGCGGGAGCCTTTAGAAGAAATTCATTCACTGCCAGACAACGCACAGCTAAAAGCGATGCGTTTAGGAAGCAGATATTTTGCACATGTGATCAACAGATCACTAAGGAAGGATTTTTTTTAAATTCTTTTCTTCCCCTAGAGAGGATAATAGGGGACGAAAATTTCGTCGCCTTGGAGGGCAATGGAGCTAAGCCACAATTTTCGTGAAATGGAATTAAGTGCACTAACGTGTTGAGAAAGAGCCATAGTTCCAGTGTAGTCAATAAATCTAACAGATATCATGACAGTAACCAGGTTTTTTTTTTTATTTGTCAGTAAATTTTAGTGTAGAGTCAAAAATTCTATGCCGCTTAAATTCATTGTGATTGCAAGTCAAATCAAGTAGGTAGGTAGGTAATTATTCAGTGATCAATAGTCTGTTGTAAGAGCTCATAGAACACCAAAATCATGACATCTTAATATTGTATTGTAGATTATTGTGATTTGTAATTGTTTAATCCTATCCCGTAAACGTAACCGTACGTCGTTTTTAATAAACGTATTTTTTTTTCTTTATATTATTTGAGACAGTTAAATCGTGTCCATTCCTGTTCACCAATCTGCATTCTGCATTTCGACGAGTTTGTGCGTGCATTACCTAGTTAGTTTGGTTTAAGAGTAAACAAAAAACAGGGGCGACGCACAGGCACCGCTCGTCGCGCGGCACGCGGTGCCTTTGTGTCACGCTGTCGCGTCGCGCTTGTTTGCGGGAGCCTTGAGTCGGTGATTTGTCAAACCACAATAATTACCAATTATATTAATATTACTGATTTAAATAACTGTGAGTTCATTAAGACTATAAGCAATTGATGTTTATAAGTATTACATAGTTACATAATTATTCAGCGTGTGGTTAAATAGCATTAACATGAATTTATCACGAGGAAAAAGATGGTTGCGGCGATTTTTGATTTGGACAATCAAGGTATGTACTTATTTTTTTTAGTATAAACCTAATTAATTTTAAATTTTTTTGGTGATATAAAACAATACCACAAGTTTCATAATCTGTTTTCGATCAATCTATTTACAAAACCTTTGATGTGACCTATTGTTTGGGTGTCCCCCCAGTTTCGCTGCGCGCGGCTCACGTGTTTTTTTACCTAACTGTTTTTGTTTATTTTGTATCAAAACTTACTTTCTAGATGATTATTATAGAATCATTCAAGAATATTTTAAAGTTTGTCTCAGAGCAGTGGTTTTATTTTATTAGATTGAATGATTAACCCGAATTATTAGGTCCATAAAGTGCAAACTTGTACTAACAACAAAAAAGGTCCTGGGGTGTGATTTAGCGCGGTCCCGTGGTAGATTTTGGAGCAACTTAGTAAGTACCTACGAGTACTACCTGCATTTAAATTTAATTTCATTGTTTTAGTTTTTGAAGACAGACAAAAATTCGTATCAGGTAGGTACTTACTTCAAACAGTGCCTACGACAGTTGAGACAACAGATGGCTCCACTCACAGAACGAACAGGTAAATGTTGTTACAACTTGTTTTTTTTTTATTTAGGTAATCTGGCCATAAATTTTCTTTCAATCTAAATTTCATCAATTGTATTAATTTGTTGTAGACTTTACAAAGTTAGTAATAATTTCTGGATCTTGGTGTAGATCGCCAAACTTAGGTATTTGCAGGTAAAAATAATAATGATCTTTCAGGACATGGTTACAATTTTTATTGTTTATACTTTCAGGTTTTATTGATGGTGATCCCTACTTTACCTCTGGTTCTTTTAATGATCCTACGTACCAGCCTGTGACGAGAGTTTCGGAGACCTCTAAAATATCTAACAGTTCTGAAGAACACAATGAAGTATGGAGTAAACATTCGGAAACCCGTCACCTCTACAAGTAAAAAAGCAGACTCCGACACTTCGACAAGAAAACTTCCATGAAATACATTTAAGTGGCAAAGTAATACTTAAAATACTTAAAGGCTAGCTGGAAAGGAATATACTTACAACAAATTCTGTAAATAAAATAAATACTATTTAAAAATATATCTCATGTAAGACCATTTCAGACACTAATCCATGATCCAGATCATGTTAAGACCATGTGGTCTTTAGTCAGATAGGAAACGCCGACTACATCTAGTTAAAAAAATATGATTGACGCGTAAAAGTGTTTGTACAAACCTACTTACAGAAATAAAATCATTTATCATTAATTATCAGTGCCATTAGCGTGTCAAGCCAGGTTCAAAGAAAATGAACTGGCGACGCAGCAGCAGTGTGTGTGTTATTATGTGTTATTACACGAACTATTTGGAGACTCTTTTGACCCCTTAATAACTCAAAATATATTTAACATAAACACACGAATTTTCGTTTATTTATTAAAATTCCTTAGATTAACTAGAACCCCAAATTTCATAAATACAGCTCAAACGGTTATTGAGATATTAACGTCAAAAAAATCGTAATTTTTATCTCTAACTGACTTTTTTTTTTGGGTGGGAAATCATCAAATGACCTCTCCCGCTCTGGGCGGAGCGGAAGGGTGTGTCATACTCTTACTTGCTGGAGCCTTTACTATTTCGATCAATCCGCGATCCCGGCAGGATCACTGACTGGCATGTAGGTAGATCAAAAACATAACCCACTTCTAGATGACCGAAAAAGATTTTTTTTAACTTCAAATTTTATACATTAAGTACTTTTTATTCGTTAATTTGATTTATTTCCCTTTATAAATAAATGAAAAAATAAAAAGGATTTATTTTCAAACACTCCACTCCGTTTAGGCCTTTCTAACTAATACGATTCATATAAGTCATCAGATTAAAAAGTCAACAAAACAAGAGAGTTAAGGCTGCTCTCTCGAAAAAGCTTGAAAAAAGCATGCAGTTGAAGCAACTTTTCGTCGGCATTTACAGAAAAATTACATCTGAAAAAAAATGTTAGTAATCTACATGATATAATACGTAATTTGGTTTAGCCATAATTTTTCTATCGGTATCACAAAATAAAATAAAAATACACCAAATCACCTCCAAATCATTGAGATGAAACCATTTTACTCCTTCGTTTTGAATCAAAAGAGTATAAAACAAAATATCTACTGCTTTGCAATACAAAGGAAAATGATTTGGTTTTGTTACTATTTTAAAATATGTATTATTTTTATTGTAATAAATTAAAAAGGCGTCCGATTAATGACTACGTCTACGTCACCCCCGCACTCGATCTTAGATTCAGTTGGTCGTTAGCTCCGCCCAAATGCTCATGGTTATTGGCATTAGTGACTTACTCCCCGTAATAAGAGTATTACATTGTCCATAAAATAGTAGTCAACACTTAGGCCTACGCCACGTAACTTAAAAGTAATTCATTGGTTTTATTAATCTAGAGTAAAAATTTGTACTCTCTACTAAAATATGACGCTGGTTTATGATAAAATAACTGTTCTTATTCGCGTCACGCATCAACACGCATTACACGTCCATAACTCAGAAGTGTAGTTCTGTGGAATAGCTCCATTACCCTCCAAGGCGACGATTTGTATGGAAGTTCATCAGTTTTGGCGATGCAAAATCCCATCGGGCACACGGCTTGTATAATAAATATAATAATATGGTAAATATAGCCGTAGACACACAGCGATTTGCGGCGTAGGTTACACGACACAGTACAGAATTCAATTACCTACATAAACATTTAATTAACATCACGTCTCCAACTTACATAACTGTTAGTCAGGCCATGCACTGAAAACATAAGAAACGGTATAAGGTTTACTTATTATCAACAACCTTTCATCTCATTAATAGTTTTTATCTTAGAAAGTTTAGCATAGTCTAGTCTACGTTGTACGCTATTCGTTCATCATTCAAAGTAGGCATAAAGATCACCTCTCTAAAAAAGGGTACCTACATGTGCAGAATTTAACACCATATCCGAAATCGGAGGGGAGTCAAGTTTATGTAGCTTGAGATAGACGTAGTAATGTCGATGAAAGGTGCAGCTGCTGAATTGCTGCATTTGACCCGTTAAAACCACGATGCGCCTTATATATCACAGAAATAATGGGGATTTTTACTTTATAACACTGATCTGGGGCAGCATTTACTAAACACCATAGATATAATTATATTTCTATGCTAAAGGCAGTCTCAACGTTTCTCGAGCTGATACTATATTTCTCTGCTAGTTTCTTGTCAGGCTTTTTTGATTTTCGATCTTCCCTGCAAGTGTGTTTATTTTCGTAGCGCATACGCATAATACTTTATAGTTAATATTAATTCAGCGCATACTGATTAGACAGATAGCTGACTCTAATAAATAGATTAGACTTACATCAATAAACTAAATTGCATGGTCTGGTTATCTTTATCAAATGTAGGCTAGCGTATAGTGTGGTTCGACATTTGCGAATATTGACATTGGCATTGAGAATGTACTGCATATAGCTACAGTCAGTCGCATACCATATAAGTGGAAACTGAATTTAAATTCGTCTGTTATGAGCTCGTATACCCATATGTAAAATATTTAAAGTGTTTCAAAGTACATCGCAGCTCTATTGTTCAAACGGTTCAAGGAATAAACTGGAATGAGAAACCGAAGTGTATTTTATATTTGCATTTAGTCGTAACACCCAAGCGATGTTAATCAATTCAGAAACCTGATCTAACTTGGATCGACCTCACCAACCATTTGGCTTAAGAAATACAAACCTTTCTAAAAATAAATTAAAAGCAATTGGGGCAGAATAGTTTCCGATTTATGAAATAATTCACTGGTGCCGATTCTCTTGTACACCAAACTAAACTAACTAAACTATCACTAGAATTCCATACTTTTGGCTATGAGAATCTTAAAGCTATTCTGCAATAAAATATCTCTAAATTTAAAAATCATTTTGACACAACTAAAATTTAATTTGACAATCGACATGGTACGGTACTTGTTTGCCCTACTCCGTGAATTTTTTTTAGAGCCGTAGGCGCGTTTTATATGGAATTTTTCACTTTTTGTATGGAAAATATTAAAAAAAAAAATTACCTACATATAGAGTTATATGGGTTTTAGGGTTCCATAAAGGGGGTCGAAATTTTCATTATTTTTGCGATAGGACACACTGTTTTCGAGATATATGAAAATAAAAAATAAAATACAGTACTGTTTTTGCCCCTGACGTCGAGGTGTCGTGGTGAATCTTAGTTCATGACAACTAATTTTATTCCACACCTTTTTAATCGCGATTAAAAATAGCCAGATTTAGTTAAGACAACCAAAATCTTAGGTGAAAAACGTCAAATTCAGAATAGCAAAATTGCCATTTTCACTAAACTAATAAATCAGTACCATCTTAGTGCTGTCAAACTAAAATATAGTTAAGTTGTGTCACTTTAGTCTATTTCAGAATGAGAAATCGTCTTTTGACAGGAATAAACGAAATTTTAGTGATTTTTAGTCTAGTTTAGAGAATTTTGTGACAAGAGAATCGGCACCACTGTCAATGATTAGCATGGCATATAACATTTCGACATACCGCCAACGAAACTGAGTTATATTAAACTAAATTGCTTTAATTCTTCAATCAATCAATTAGGTCAAGTGTCAATTTAATTGTGTTCGTCACTTCTTTCTTGCAAGAGTTCGGCGTCTTCACTAAGCACCGAGCGCTGCAGCGCGCGCGCGGCGGCGTGCGAGGCGAGCGCGGCGCATGCACGCCGGCCGGTCTGCGGGACCGATGGCAGGACGTACCCTTCGCGGTGTCACCTCATGATAGCGCAGTGCTCCGGACCACCAGTCACCATCGCGAGGAAGGGCCCTTGCGTCGGTAAGTGGCTTATGAATTCCCACTAACCATGGAGTTTGTTGCCGGTTCTCCCTATCGAGAACAAATACAACTGTCAAAGTTTCGTAAGAGCCTGTTCAGCCAGAATCTGCTATAGGCTGTAATGATTTGAAAGAACCTGAGAAGGCGTACCCTACCTATATCTTAAAACAGATAATTTGAAAACGAGACGCTGCCAACACTTTCAGTTTAGCCCATTCCAAATTATTGAATAAAGTATAGCTTGTCTCCACAAAGATTCTCGTTGTTGCAGAAAAGTTCTACCTACCTATATCAAGTATAGGAAATACATATTTATGTCCCCCATGAACATGGCTCTTATAAAAAGCGTCTTTGTCGAACTCGACCTTGCATTTGCGGTACAACCGCTCTTTATGACTTCATCATGGAATGTAGTCAGTTTACACTTTTACAGCAGTACGAGTACATTAGTCGGTACAGATTATGCTACAGTTAATGCTTCACGTCCATTTGTGTACTTAGATAAAGTTCCATTACTTGCTAAAGCATGTGCAGAGTGCCTTAAAGATCTGAGGCCGATAAAGCGAGTATTCTATGCCACTACGTTGGGCCACATTAGCTCTGAACCAAAATAGCTGGTAGTCATCGGGGAGAGTCTATGTGCAGCAGTTGAATGGTGCAGGCTAACAGTAACAGTAACTCAGTTTTCGTTAGGATGACCATATGCATCAGTTAACCAGCTCTCCACGGCTTTCTCTATGAGCAGTGCGTTAAAAATGGTTTAAAGATAAGTCTAAGTTCAATTTTTTTTTTTTTGACACAGATGGACAGTCATCCTGCCTAATAGCGTTGCGGTACGCATTGAACGCGCAAAGCGGTGTCTGGTCAGCGTATGTTCCTCGATGCCGCGCCGATGGCAGCTACGCGGCAGTACAGTGTGCAAGTGCAGGTGCGGCTGCTGCAGGCTGCTGGTGTGTTACTCCTGACGGGAAACCGCTACCTGACACCTCCGTCAGAAACGGCAGACCTGACTGTACTAGGACCGGTAAGTAAATCATAAATCTTGACAAATTTAATGCTATCAGCTACGGCGACGACGTCGCTGTTTGGGACAAGGTGAAATAAGTGAGCATCTACCGAATACAAAGCATTTTGACTGACCTTACCTGTGGGCTCTACCTATATCGCCGGGTTCCAAGTACACCAATGTCCACTGAAGTACGTACATAAGTAACTACTTTCCGTCTGCTGATTTTGGGCTAGCCTAATACATTATTAAAGTTGTTATTGCAAAGCGAATTCTCTTCACTCTTTGTTGCCTAGCTCATATTTTATTGGGACTGTCGTAGCAGAAAGTTGAAATTAAATTCTATTTCTGTACCAATAATTTTGCATGTAAAGACATTTTGCTCGTCTTCTGTCTCTGTGTGCTTATTGTAAGAACATGCTTGTTTCCATTTGTGCTAAGCGAATTCTACATTATTGCCCATTCAATTGATAGGTGAATAAACTACAGTTGTCTATTTTATAGGTGACATTACGACATTATATCAGAACGTCTCTATAAAACCTATTCAATTTAAACGCTAACAATAACATTAAATTTAAATAAAACAAATTGTTACCACATATTATATTAGGTAACTAGTGTGTGTGAAACAATGGTAGGAAGGACGTAAGTTACATATAAATCTCACTGAACGTTGTAGTAGGCGAAGCGAAACCGGCGGTACTGATGATGATTTATAAGTTTCGAAGTATTAGCTCGTAATAGGTTCAGAACGGCGATATATAGTATATGTTTTATAGGCGATCTATAGAGAGAGATCTCTTGTAGGTACCCGGATTCGAGACATCTGTTTTCTTAGCTCGTAATAGGTTCAGAACGGCGATATATAGTATATGTTTTATAGGCGATCTATAGAGAGAGATCTCTTGTAGGTTCCCGGATTCGAGACATCTGTTTTATCTAACGCGCTATTGTAAATACCGCTGGATACACTTCAGACATCATTTGTAAACAATGATCCAGCTGAAAGCCAATGTTTACATTACACTAGAACGCCTTTTGGAAGTACCGATAGATAAGTTTCACGTAGATATTATTAAGTAGCAATTTTCACAGAAATATTCCCAATTCGTTGGAAAATGCTGATAAACACATTACTCCTGCGCGCTATAAACATAGTGCTGATTCACATAAAAATATACAAGCCGTTAAACTAATTAACCATGGGTTACTGTACTTTTAACGTAAACAAACAACAACGTAGGTATGTACCTTAGTCGTGGAGCTATCGGTGGAACATTAAAATGTATTTAAAACACTCCTACACTTTTAATAGGGATAGATCATGCAAAATGTTAAATACAATCATTTAGATTTTTAGAACTTGGATGAAATGAAAATGAAAAATGTTTATTTGTCCCAAAACAGTTACAAAAATATTAAATGAGACATCCGCAGTAAGTAATTGATAATACTTTTGTTGGGGCTATCTCGCTCTTACCCTTAGTTATTAACGATATTGAGACGATTGTTTACAAACGGTGACAATAAAAAAAGAAAATGATTAATAGATAACAGAAATGACTTATAAACTAGTTTGCAGCTGTTTGTGTATGTTGTATGCCTATGTGAACTGTATGTGCGTCTTATTTATACCAGGGTCTGTGTTGTTATGTGTGTGTGTATGTGCGCGCGTGTGTGTGTGTGTGTGTTTGTGATGCATAACTAACTGAAATTACAAAAAGAAACACAAATGATAAAAGTGATCTCGAAATGCCTTTCAAACTTCAGACACAGAATGCAATTCCAGAATAAAATGAACCTATTCGTTTTGACATACAAATTGCATTGCGTGCGCGCAGACGACTCGGCTGCCACACGTCTGCTGTTGCGTTTATACATAAGGGCCCCGTCAAAGTAGTTTGCAATTTATCAATGTACGTCGAAAAGGCATCAGTGTCGCCACTGACTAGTCTCGGAGCAAGACAAGAACCATGAGATTTAAATAACTGATGCTGATAACGCATGCGCGGTGACATGACGTCACGTGCAGCGTGCATCTATTTGGAAGACTGGTAAACAATTAATGCTGATAATTACCTTTGTAATTTATACCACTATAGTAACATCTTTATCTTTTTGCTGCCAGAGTCTTTGGATTTCTGGTATTTTCTTCCTATAAGATACGGAGCAGCCAGTCAACACATTGAGTGATAAATAATGTGAGTATATTTTACGTATGGCTTGCACGTCCTTATACATATTTATGTACATTTGTAAGTATTTTGTGATTAGAATGCAATTACCTTTGGCGCCATATCATCAGCATTACACATATGTTTCGAGCTTTCGTTATGAATATATTCGCCGTATTTCAGCATTAACTTACGTTTACTGCCAACTATTGTAATTACTGATTTATCTTACTAATGTTCGAGTCTAAATATTTTTGCTTACAGGCGCCAGGAACGCTTAAATAGTTAATGTTTTACGTAGGAATTCTTTTAACATGACTCACATTATGTTTGTCTGTCTATGTTTTATATGGGACGTCAGAGTTCAAGGTGTATATTTGTGTACTCAAAATTAGAGGAGTCAGAGGCCCGTGGGCTAAACGAAGTTATCTGGATTTGTTTACTACACAGTCACCTATTATCGAATCAGACGACACCCATATACATGAGCTAGGCTGCATCCAATTTTTTATTCGACTCTATTTCTATCAACAACAGGCTCGCGTTTTAAATGAAACTATACATTTTAATGTTTCTGCTTTGCAATCTCAATCAATCTGCCTGCATTTTCCCAATATAGTTGGGGTCGGCTTCCAGTCTTACCAGATGCAGCTGAATACCAGTAGTGTACCTATATGGAGCGACTGTCTATCTGACCTCCACAACCCAGTTACTGGGTGACTTTTGGGCTTTGCAATCTTCCAGCATTATTATCTTCATAGAAATTTAACCTCTTTGAGATGTGGTCCGTTGATTTGTAGCTATTATGAATTTTGTTAAAACCAAAAGTGACATGCATAATCATAGTGCATATATGTTAAACTATATCCTCATTAGTATTGGAATTTCCCCAGTAATTAAGCTTTAGAGAACTGACTGAGCTCTCGAGAATATTGCCGACAGACAGACCCACATTATATCCTTGAATACGGGCTTTTCCCGTAGTCAGCTGCAACGGACTATATAGGCGGATTTTATTGCTGTATTTAACTCCTTTGCACAAATCATAATTGCTAAATTATTTAACATTTGTTCTAGACTTCCTTTAGGAGTGTTTTAAATTACGCAAAACTTGAATCGTTACGTGTTGTTTGTTACCTTTTTGAGTGGTTTAGTTTAGGCCTTATAAGATGGTCTCAAAGCTGCACAAAGCTACACAAAGAAAGGATTGCTTCTTCTTAAAACTATCTGCAACTGTAATCTCAGATACAGTGGTCTCTTCCGCACAGTCGAGCCGTTTCGCTAGATTTGTTCCCGGCTCTATTTCGTAGGCGTTTAATTTGTTAACGTCTAGATCTAGATGTATCATTGTTGAAGCATAACAAGCAAACTATTTTCGGTAACAGATCGTACAAAAAACCAGCCTTAGCCAATTAAATATACAGTCGAATTGATTACGTTCCTGATTGCTGCCTGAGATCTGACTAGGAACACACAGACAGCTAGACAGCTTACATGAATGAGATCGATAAAACATCACTAAATAACACACTTTGTATACAAAATATGAAATTATGTTGATTTACATGTAAAGGTAATAATTACAGGTAATGGGTGATGAGATGAGCTTCGAACATGCTTTATGCTCTTTTTATGAATCCACTTAACTTGTAAGCTGCGTCACTGCCTTGGGGACACCATCTTCACTCACTCCGTTGAATTCATTTTAAACGTTCTGCTATCGACCACAGAACTATTTAATACCCTTCAGACAAAGGGTCATCCTACGCAGGGCATCGCCCGCTATTCGGCTAACAGCCTGCTTCCTTGTACAAGTACTTGCACCTTCTCGTAACCTTCAACAACGATTTGATCCGCAACTGTTCCCTGCTCGTGTAGTGAAACTAGGAGTGAGAGTGGATCTCTCGCCAGGTACGAGGCAAACGTGATAACTGGTACAAATCATTTGTTTAAACGTTTGTTCTGAACTTCTGACACGTATTTTGTTCCCAACAATTTTTTTTCGATTCTTTTTATAGTTCTTTTGGTTGCCAGTTTTAAATCAGTGTGTTACAAATGAAACCGAACAGACAAGTTGACATTGTGCCGTATGAAGCTAGTGCAAATGAGTCAGCAGGCGAGTGATTGTTGGTAGTCTTCCATTGCATAACAGAATCTGCCACTAACACTATCATTTGGATGGAGTGGCACATCCCGATTAAATTGTACCTATCGCATTTTAACGATGGAATATTTCAACGTGAATTGCTATTGCATTATGGAAATAATCTCGGAGAACTTCATAGGTGAAATGACAATTACAAAACAGTATTATTGTATCATACTGTCATTTGTACGCAAAATACGCGCATTGACGTGGAGTTGCGGACACCAGCCCGTATTACCCGTATTACCTATCATTCTGTCTCTTTTCACATGCTTGAGAACAACGCATAGGTACTTAAATTAGTCAAAATTATGTATGAGAAGATTAGCATTAGCTTCAGCATCTTTGTTTTCTATTAGATGAGCTGTTCCATATATTCAACTACTTCTTGGAAGGGTTTATATTTTCACAATTTCTGTGTAAATATTGACATGATAGCAGACGATATTCCATGAACTTTACACATCGGGATGAACATTATTCTTCGTACGCCGGAAATGCTAGAATTCCAGATCTTTATATCTCAGCCTAAGTAGATACATGTGTTTCTTATAAAATGAGTCAGGCCCTGAATTTATTTAAAAGAGCTGACAGGGAACAATTTTTGTTTCGAAAATAAACTCAGGTAAAAAAGTTTGCGTGAGTCAATAACTTCAGACTGCGTTGACTTGATTTTGCACTTAATTCTATTGAGGAATGCGGATTGATGATAAAAAACAACTATGTATCCAAATATTATAAACTACATCATATAGCTGATGAGTTATTTTCGGACCTTTTTCATCGGATGTTGGAATATTGCTTTTAATTATCTGTAGATAGGTTATCTGCATTTAAATTAAAGTCTACTTTATTGGCCGTTTTGTGTTCCTTGGGTTTACTGATTTGTCACATACTTTTAGGATAACATTCGACTGCCGATGCGGTTGATTTAAAGGCTGTAGCTCGTTTGCTAACACGTACTAACATTGAAATAAATATATGTACCTACATAATCACGTTGTACTTTTGTGGAATATGTCGTGTCGTCACATTTTGCACCTTCGGAATTGGTCTTGAATGAGCATTTGAATTCTTTTTCCAAGTTAATTTTGATTTAAAACTGCATCTGAGCAGACACACTAAACGTTTGTTAGACATTCCATGAATAATCCATGTGAGCGCGAACATTCTGATACAAATGTATGGCACAGTATAAAAAAAATGTCGATTGAATGTCGTAAAGAACGAATGGAATAAATATAAGTAATATTAAAAGATCCCGATCGAAAATTTCCCTAACTAAAAGCACTTAGCATTCTCGTTAGGTGCGCGTTTATCGCGATTCGCATCCGCAATAAGTTATTCGTACGTATGAAACCTGACTGTAAGTGGTAATATGAAATGGCGCCATAACAGCTAACCCTTCTTGGAATACCTACACGACTTGGTGGTATTTTTAATCTCTGGTTTATTTTATTAGTTATTGCTCTACAGTGCACTGTCTATGAATAAGTCATTTATACTGGTAGTCATACTTTTATAACCCTTCCATTTAATAGATGACGGAACTGAAGGCACCTACTAACATTCACTTTAACACTTAACAAGTAACTCCTTACTTATTATGTACCTAAATTAGTCTGACTTTACGAGCTTTAATGTCACAAGCACCTTATTCTTCGTCAAACAGGCTAAGTAGCTAGACTTGCGTTTAGAAAGACTGTTGATTAATGTCCGTGCATTAATGGTCATGTCTCATTCAGTAATGAAAATGAAACACTTCTGTGTTGGTCTTCCGATCCAGTATGAAAGATTTAATTTAACGGTGATGCGCGGTAGGCCGCGGAAATCAAATTTACTTAGGTACATTTTTTTGCAATTTGCAGGTCAGTGTCAGGTTGTATGTTGATTAAAATATGATTCGCGGCCGTGACAAATATGGCTTTATAGAATTACTAGCTGCGCCCCGCGGTTTCACCCGCATCGGTATGAAATATACTTTACGACCTAATCTCAGACCTACCACATATAGGTATACAAAAAAAAAACAAAGATCGGTCAAGCCGTTTCGGGGAAGTTCGATAACAAACACGGTGACACGAGATTTTTATATATTAGAAGATAATCATTAGAATCAGCAACAATCCCTTACTTAGAATTGGCCTCAAATGTCAAGATTACATGAAATAGTCGTTCAACAGGGTAATATGAACTTATAGAGGTCATTTGTATTGGTGATTTTTGTGATTATCCTATCCTACTTCCTACTGATATTATAAATGTGAAAGTTTGTGAGGATGGATGGATGTTTGTTACTCTTTCACGCAAAAACTGGTGAATGGATTTGGATGAAATTTGGAACGTAGGATACTTTTTATCCCGGTAGTACGTTCCTGTGGTAGAATTTCTGACATCCACGCGGGCGACGCCGCGGGAAAAAGCTAGTAATTCTATAAATACATGTTTGTTACGGCGGCGAATCATGTTTAGATCAACATACAACCTGATACTGAACTGCAAAATGCAAAAAACGTAAGAAAAGTTAAATTTCGCGGGCTACCTAAACCATTCATCTCTCTCGCCCATAATTACAGCAACGCTTAATTTATGACGTGCCAACACGTAACTCGATGACTAAGTGAGAAATTATCAGTAACGACGTAGTATTGACTAATTGAAGTCTGTCCCTCGGTTCTGTTATTAGTCGATATAACTCCATTGCTCTGCCCGCATCCATTTACGTTGTTTTACATGCCGTCTACTTATTCTAGTCCCTTCCATTTAGCGGTGGCGCCTGCACTGCCAATTAACCATTTACTGCCACTCATGTTGACCCGGTTGCGCGGATTCTATTAATTAACTACACTTTATAATCACGACTTGGAATTGATGATTGCGCATCTCTGCGCAGACATCACAGCCCAGTGTTCCATTGTAACGGTTTCTCTTGAGAACTAGTGGCCGGATTGTAATGTGGTTTTCACTGTAACCTAGATATTTCTTAAAGTTTCGTATGTAAATTAGTTTTCTAAGCGAGCAGGTGATAAATAGAGTATTTAAAGCTATAAGTGTGGTTATTACCTCCTCATTTCAATAAGCTTAATGTTTCGTAGTGTGCTACACTACATTCGAAGTGGAGACAGATCTCCGAGTATTTTTCTAAGAAACAGCGGACCGCGTCAGACTGCTCGACGCCGATCACAATGGGGTCCACTTTTTTTTGTCATTCAAAGGTATAAGAACTCGTCTTGGGCATCAGACGATAGAAAAAAAACGTTCCGGTGATGTTTGTGGGCTTTGTTGAAGATCACCCGCACTTTTAATGTTTTATATTTAGCTAGAGTTTACCTGGCCCGCGATGATGAAGTCTTTTAGAAAGAGTTAAAAGAATAGACCGATTTGCTTCCTAATACAGTAAGTAACAAATAACACTTAAAGTGTAATTGTTTTTAATAATAGAATAATTTTATACCTTCTAGTGTGAGCGGTTTTGGAAAAACTGCGACTGAAAACAACGTCTGAGCTTTTAAACACAACTTACCAGTGTTTGATATAGCACATCAAAATGCTCGTCCAAAGACACTGTTAATGAAAAAACGTGTTAACACTATACAATGTGAACATTTAAAATGGTACCATTATATTTGGGTCAGGCGCCGAGGTGTCTAACGAAATTCGATATATAAAGTTCACCTTTTTTTGTACGATACCCTACAGCCGGCCGGTTTTAAACTATAGGTATAACTTTGAAACTTCGTTGTTAACGCTGTGAAAGAGTAGAATGTATCGTTTAAAAAGTTATTTAATTATTGTTTCGTGTTTCTAGGGAACTTTGTTAACATGTGGAGTGTGGTAACCAAGTGACTGATTAATGCATAACGATTAAAAAGGGTGTGGTCAACTTTAATATAGACGCTTACCCCACTTATAAAACATCATGTACAGTCGCCAGCAGATCAAGTTACCACAGACTGTAAGATTTTCTCAAAATCGTTTGGAGAAATTTAACAGTTTCGTGTACCTCGACCTGCTGGCGACTGTACACAAAAACTAATCACTTCGTGTTAAAGAGATTGAGTTCTAGACCTACCTATAACAATATCTAGAAACAATAGCTCTGGAAGTCATGAGGTTATATAGCAGGTATCACACCACAATTTCAGACAACGTCTGAACAAAAAGTTTGCTAAATAAAATAAACTGTGTGATAGCTCTGAGCGTCTATAATTCTTGAATTCATTCAAGAACTATCACGTCAATCCTTATTGTTGAAGCCGGAAGACTTAAATCTATTTGTAAGCCATTCAGTATTGTTGGACGGATATCGTTCGTGTTGACCAGTTAGCCGTTGGCCAGGGTCAAAACCACGCTGTTTACTACCTATGCAAGAGACTATGTTTATATGGCGTGTATAGAAGCTAACCGTGTAATCCCAAAATGGAGCTGCGACTGTGTCTTGTTACGAAACGAAGAAGTGGTAAAAGGGCACAGTAATTATGCAACCATACGAAGATTTTTATTGTACTTTGTTAGGGTTCATGAAATAAAGTTGAGCTTTGTAAAACCGATCCCGGGTTAGGATTACGAAATTGAATTAACATAATTGAAAAGCCGTTTATGATAAATTCAAGCAGTTTACGAATTAGCAGAGAGACCATTACCTCACATTGCAGAGTCTTAAAATTAAAATCTTTTTCAGTAGGGCTATTCGAATCACCTTGGTCATCGGATTAGGCAAGTTTGGCATTAAGACGAAGGGTCGACCTACTGTCATACTCATAACAAATACGCGACAAAAAAGGTCTAGGTGGGTTTGATAGTCTCATTTTCTTCATGTTAATAAGTCAGCAGTAAGTAACCAGCTCAATAATATCAGATATTTACATAATTATGTTAATCTGAAACGTTCACGCATTTCAACGGGTTTTAGCCCTGCTTGGGCGACCTACTTCATAGATAATGCAATCTACAAACTGTTACTGCGAACATGACCCAGTTAGTTGTAATACAGTGTCCCGAAGTTACCTGGTACTTTAAGTACCGCGGAAGATGGCGTAAACCGAGACAATCCGGAGCGGAGTTATAAGATTTAGGGGTTTCTGAATTGAATACGCGTTAACGTTGTTGGACTGATTTTATTACGAACTAAAGTATGAGGTAGCCATTGTAAATAATATGTTCCTAAAAGCCTAAAGTGTGAAAGTGTATAGTATATTACCAATTTTGCGACAGCCAAGAATTACTTAGTGTTGCTTCTTCAAGAAAACTTTATCTTTTTTCAACGGCTAAAATAATAGCTCGTGTTCACGTGTTCATTTATTTAAACTCTTGATTGTTAAATAGTGTAAGATTTTATAGCACATCCGATTGTAAGTTTATAGTTATATGGATGTTTTAGTGATGCAGTACAGTCTGCGGCTACCGGGACCGGTTCGTCTCCGCCGCGCCACCACCGCACTCACAACTTCACCAATGCATAATAATAAATAACCCACTGCATACGATCGATAACATTTTCTTATTTGTAGAAAAAAGGTTTTCACACCTCTTTCAAAAGGATCACGTATTTTCAAAGAAGTTTATAGGCGTTAAACGTTTAATTTGTAATTGCCCAACGATTGTTTTTAATTTACGCAGAGATAATTATAGAATTACAACCGCAATTCAATTTAAAGTCGTAGTCAGAAAAAAATAATTGAAAAAAATTGGTTACTTATCGTATTAAGCGACACAGTGAAACTAACTTGACAGCTAATTTATAACCAACTTCTGCTACATACATAATAAAACGGTAAAACAGAAGCGAATGTAAGAAATCCTCAAGCGAATTTAAACGAAGCCGTGTGTAAATCTAGTTATCAGTAAATGTAAGTAATGTCGTTTGTGATTACGCCAATTCTTCCCGCTTGCAATGATATCTTCTTGAGAGGCCATTGACCCGTTGCGACAATACACAATAACAATTGCACATAATACCTATGTGTTCTAATGAATTATTGCCGTGTGTTTCCGGGAATCGAAAGGCCAGGCCGTTTCTAACGGTGCGTATCATAAAAGGTGATCTGAAACACCGACGACTTGTGTAAATGTTGACTGTTGACCTTAGCACTTTACTAAAGATAAGTAATCACTGAAACAGCTCTATAAGTTCACAGAGCGTTAGGTTATTTATTAAAGAGATGTTCAAATCAAATCAAAATATTTTATTTCACATAAACCTACATGGGCACTTATGAAACGTCAGAAGCTAGGTGCACGGTTCCAATGTGTTTCCTATGGAGAAGAACTCCACGGTTACTCTTTTAAAAATAAGAGTATATTACAATGTTTCAAATTACAGTGTTGATAGGTATGGGAGGACAGTGTAGGCCTGTCAACAAGTAACAGGTACTCAACAAAATAGAAAAGGTCTACAAATCTACAGTCTACAAGTTAGGCGTACAACGTTCTCACGTTCACAATGTATAGAAGAATCTATATAAAAATAAAAGCCTATTTAAACCAAATGACATGATTGCCATTACAACTGTAACAAATCTGAATTAAAATCCTGTCTACAAAAGCCATAAATAAGGAGTTGAAAGTGGAAGTTTTAAGAGGAAGGACAGAAACATCCATGTATAATGTCAATCTGTCTAAACTCTATACCAACATGTCCCCTTCATTAGAGCGGTCTGTATGATCGCTCGATCATAATATCTTAACGATACACATAAATATTGGATGTCTGACCCACTGGCCGTCCTTTAATACCTACAGTTAAGGATTCGTGAAGATCGGTATCAATCTGTTTTTGTTTTCAGGTAAATCGCACACAAGGAGGCGGTCCTCGGTTCGCGGCCAACGTAATAAAAGAAGTAAGGCTAAGGATTAATGTTAATAATTAAAGTCCGTTTAACATAGGATCCGTAAACCTGATGATGTCACAAATAAATGAGATCAGATCTTTTAATAAAGGCTTAGTAAAATTGTTTACTTTTAACTTGGTAAGTATTGTTCTCAAACTGGATCTTGGGTGAGAAAATGTCAAGACTAGGTTCTACTAAGTTTATAAATCAAAATCTCAAAATTATTTCCACAAATTCGTGATTCGTATTTCTGCACAAGCCAATGCAAAAACCAGACTTTTGTGATGAACAACAATTTCTTGCGAAATATAAACATACATAGTTAGGTACTTACTAATATGTAAATCTTTTCGATTTACTTCATTGATCGATTTTTAGTTTTTACCATGACCATGTCCAACAGCATGCACGAGGTCCGATCGGGGCCAGTTCAACGGGAACCTCATCAAGATCTTCAGTGGCGAGTACGAGCGAGCTCGAACTGATGCGGCCCCGTCACCTGAGCCTAGGGCTGTGGCGGACTGGAAGTTCAGGGAGCTGGACCGAGACCGGAGCGATGCCTTGCAGAAGTCGGAGTATAGAGGACTCAGGAGGCTTATTAAAAAGGTACCTACGTGATACACATAAAGACCGAAAACGTTTGTCACCTGTGGACTTCATCACTAATATAATACGTGGCGAAGGCGTTACTTTTGTCGTCGCCATTTACTTGGATCGTATAATAAGATGCACTTATGTAGGTAAGTATGATCAAAGTTTTCATTGGCAACTGGGTTTACAGTCCAAAGTCTGCTCATAAGACCATATGGCTGAATGTGTACGTATAGATAGTCAGATTTCCTGGAAGGATGTTTAATCATATTTTTGTGCTCATCGCATACCTACTATGTACCGGAATAAAATCGAACCTGAAAAGATAGGATTTTGCTTTGTAGGTCAATGTTCGGCTTCTATTAAAGACAGGTTTAATATTCTCATCTTCAACCATCAATCACACCTATTATCATCAGATCTTTAACGACTATCCTTATTAATAAAAGCGGAGTAAAGTTAAAGCTTTTAGATTTATATTTTTCTAGGTTTAAGTTTAAGATAACTTCACTCCGCTTTATTTATAAGGGGACATGGGTATAATCTCAGCAAGCCCTTCTGTGTCAGATGAGCCACACGGAAGGGACGTGAGACGAGGATCGGATGCAGACGCGGCGTCCCTTTCACGTATCTTCATTATTCTTCATATGAAATGTATTAACACGATCTGGCACAATCATACAGAAAGGACAAGAGGCAGGCGTGTCAGTTTTCCGTCTGCTTCCTATAATTTAAATATTCTAAAGTGTCGAGACGCGGACTTGCCGCAGACGCAGACGCGTACAGAGAGGGCGCGGAGTGATTGCCGATTGCCTAGTTTGAGTTTGAGACCGCAGTTTACTAATATTAGGGTGTTCGATCATGACCACAATACCTACCTCATCAATTTGCGCTACTCTGGACATTTCTCGATACCAACCATTTTCCGGAGGGTCCTACGCTCGATGGAGTTCGACTTCTGATGCCCACTCTGATCCATGGACTTACACTAAAACAATAACATGAATAAAGTCCCTATTCCACAGCTGCACAGTACAGTATGAAGCGTTTTCGTTACATCCGAGTCCACGCCTCGTCTCTTCTATATAATTTAAAAAGTCGCATCCGTATCTCGTCCGTGTCGCGTCTGGGTCCCGTCGTCGTCTCACGGGGTGTACCTACTCCCTAAGCACAAAATCCGTAGTTTCGGCCGAAGTTGCGAGCGTTACCTACTCTCCTACCTGCTCGCCTACTCCATATCATTATACGATTCTTAAACCCCTATTACACTACACGATATTTAGGGCCCGATATTTAGCTGATGAATTTTTTTTATAGGGACCCTGCCTCGCTTTCCCTTATTACACCATCCCAATTTAGGGAAAGGTTCCCTGAATATCGTGTAGTGTAATAAGGCTTTTAGGCAGATTAGTTTGGGGCTCGACATTAAAATGAATGACACCACGATTTGACAGTTGTCCCTACTCCCGCTAACTATTTCCCACTTTTACACAATACACACAATACACAATTGTATTGAGGATTCAACTACTTTCGGACGGGCGCATATAATCATTGACGGACTTAGAGATTAGATCCCTTCTGCGTGGCCCGTGCCTCATGGGCGACAAACCATTTAGGTACAGGTGGTAGCGCTAATTAGAACCAATCGTTATTGCCGTATCTTAAAATGCTTTATGCCCTGATAATGAATACAACAAAGTAGTTACAACAGAATTACAATGACCAGCACTTAAATCATCAAAGTGCACATGCATATTATTAAAACGTAGGTAGGTACATTTCATACCCTGTCATTGGGTGTAAGTGTCGTGATCTTTGACTAGATGCACGTGACTTTGAATACAGTTTCTATAAATATTGGTAGATCGGAGATATATCAAGTATTATTAGAAATCTATGGTGTTACCTAAGGTCTTAGTAGGTAATGAAACAGGAATGGCATCTTGCAAGTGTGACCTAAGTTATAGAATCAAACAAAGGCATAGTATGTGATGATGGTTTAAGTTTCAATATCGGTATTTCCCGGTACAACGAACACTTTTGAAGTTTGATATTTTGTCACTATACGATTTCCAGTGACACTTGTCGAACCTGCAGATTATGACCTTCTGCAATGATAGGTTTACGGAGATAAGATGGCAGCCCTCGAACCGATATTAATTCATTTACCTGGTTAATTTGGCAGTAAACCCAAACTTATTTCGGAAATGGGAGCAGATGATGATTTAAAAAGAAAGGATTCCCGGCGACGTACCTATACCAGAACATAGCGACGTATACGGTATAGCAGAACAAAACGCTGGTATTCCCTGAACCGGCAGAGTAAGCAGAATTAGACTCCAATGTATTGAGGGCTTCGGGGGAAGGCCCATTACCAAGGACTAAGCATAAATTTAATCCAAATTCGAGGCTGCTAGTGAGAAGTTCCTGATGTAAAAACCCTGATGGACCGAATAGACGCTGCGACAATGCGTTTATGACTAGACATTCTCGTAGCAAGGTAACGTATGATACAATTCGAGTACCTACCTGATATCTAGTGCTTTTATACAGGATACCTATGTAATAACATAGGTATCCTGGTGGGTATGCGTAAGTACAATAGTACTTACCCGATTGTCCTACATCCGCTACTTGAGCCATGATCTGTCGAGGGTCTCGAGGCTTGTGTTCAGCGCGGAGTGTCAAGTGTGCTACGCTTCAATCTTACTTACGGACTACCGTGCTGAACTTTAGCTGGAATATAGAGATCAACGTTACATAGCTAAGTGTTTTTCTACATAGCCTGCCTTCGTTGAACTTTATCTGAGCTACGTCAATGGCAGGATTCCATGTAATTTGGGTGTCGCACTTAGACTTCGCGTACATTCATACAAATACTCTCAAAAGATAGATCTCGATCAAATTAAGAAAAAAGGTAATCACAGCATATTTTTTTAATGTTGGGTTTCGAAAAGCGTTGTTTAAAGAGCAGGTGGCTCCGTTTACTCCATTACAGTAAACTAAAGAGATATTATGCAGTAAACAGTATATGCCATTCAAATAAGGCGGAAATGAATAGTTCCAATAATGGCTACTGAACGGAAATGTGGTAGGTACTAGTAGCCGACTTTACACATTGGACATCTAGAAGGGCGTCATGTCCTATTGCGGTCCATTCTGTGCAAAGCAAGCAACCCTAATTACGTGACAGTTGACATAATTTCTTTTGATTTTACTACTAATGTTAACGTCATATTAAAAGGCAAATCAAATAAAACAAGGCTTTGGATGAAGATAACCAAAAATGCAACCAAGGGACACGTCCAACATGTACTATGCACGATTATTTATTGCCCTTCAACTGTATACCAACGCGCTATCGCTTTACGTCGTGCATCGTACACGGCCGGTCAGGCTCCGATGCATAAAGCTTCCCACGACACGTGTCCCCTAGATATTTTGGGCGATGTCGCACGATATGTCTGGTAATATCAAAAACGATGAAAAAGGCCGTGAGGCAAGATATCTCCCATATTATTATTGTACTCTTTGCAAGATATCTAGAGACGTTGGTCGACATCGCCCGACAATTATAGGCGCCCGACGTTTCAAGCGATTTGTCCAATGAATATGAGGCTTTATCACTGATATGTCTTGTCCTGTAATACAACTCTAAAAAAATCGAGGTAGTAAAAGTCTCTTAAAACATTAAACGATGAAACCACTACCACCAAAATCCCGCTAATTAGCATAAGTAAAGAAATAGAATTACCATATTCTGGTGAGTAGTGTATCTCCATAATACCGTCCCAGGTTCTGCGTTTAGATATTGCAAATGATTGCGTTTTGATAGTGAGGTTTAATAAAATATTTATTTTTTATTTTTTTATTTGCTAACGCATACAAAGTAAAGCCCTATAATTGTTTCATATACTGTAAAGGCTTTCACTAATGAACGCTTCTGAAATTAAGCGACACCAAATCAGCCATTCTTCTTTCTACAATTCCCATAATTTTGCCAAGCTCACTGAAAGTAACATCAGGGATGCATCGGGGAGGGCCGTCATCTACCGCGATCACCAGTGAGAGTGGAACCGGCGCACAGTGGTTCGCCCCCATTGAAGAGGTTGGACATGGGCAGCAAAATTTATATATAAAAAAAAATGCTATCGTATTCCTTTATCAAAAACTTAGACTGTTTTTAATTGGACTCATATTTCAGGAGAAAATCGATGAAAAGTGTTTTCTTAGTATGGAAATGGACACTTAAACTCCCCCAAAGCCTGAGTTTCGCCTTGTTTCGTATAGTCATTTCTATAATTAGTATCTATCTACTAAGTGCCACATTATTTCCAAAGACACATGGTGCCACATTATTTCCAAAGACACATGGTGCCACAATCGTGCACTTTCTGAGATAATAAGCGATTTTCTTTTTATCTTAAAAAATACAATAGCATGACAAAAATACGATGTTAGCCATGAGCTACCATGCATGGTAGCATGGTAGCATGGTAGCATGAGCCATGGTAGCATGGTAGCATCGCCGTGTCCTCGTGGCGGCGATCGGCGGCGGCGATCTCTCGCGTCCGGCCCTGGTCCAGGCCATGGTACGGAGCGAGAGGGATTGGGAAGCCTCACCTCCTTCTACAAAGCAGTAATGCTCGCTAAGGAGGAGGCGGAGCGCGTGAGGGTGAGGCAATCGTTGCGCCCTCACGCCCCTAGTCACCGCAGGAGGAGACACCCTGGGCGTCGGGAGTCGATTGCCGACTCCCGGCCACGGTAGGTGCGGGCTTGCGGACGGCGATCAATGGGCAGCTTGCCGTCCGGTAAGGATCAGGCCCGGGTCGATGGCGCGTCGTGTTCCACGCGCGCCTCAAAGAGATGTCAGCATCATTGACGGGGTCCGATAGGGCCCATGCCTGCCGGGGTTGCGGATTGTTCGTAAGAGTTACCGGGGCCCTGGCGCACAGGCAACTAAAGAACACGGGTGGGTTTTAGTCAGTAAGAGTCTGACACGCCCTTCCGCTCCGCCCAGAGCGGGAGAGGTCATTTGATGATTTCCCACTTTATGTAACATAATTATACTTTCCCGTGATTGATGAAAGTACTTGATATAGAGTATCAATTTACAACGGCATTAGAAGTAACAATAAGTTACCATAATTGTATTGAGTAGAGTAAATTGGGTTACCATTACCAATAAAAAGGTGGTTTGAATAATATTAAGAAAAATGTATTGCTAAAAAGAAACGAAAAATAGTCATGAAATAAAATAAAATTTATAAATTATACTAAATTACTACATACACTATTTTAATAAATAACACAAAAGCTAAACAAAACTTTAACCACTACTTACTCATATGTATATGTAATTTTCAACTAAAGTAGTCATAAATACTACAATGTAATGTTATAAAATATTAACTTAATTGCAAATATTACTTACTAAGCTTTCAACAATGACAAAATTTTCCTTAAACCAAAAATACGAACTAGTCGTGAAAATTCGTGAAACTTATTGAAATACATCATCACTGTTGTCATCATCATCCTCGTCGTCATCATCATTACTACTTTCTATGTCAGAATCAAGTACTGTGGTGACATCAATGAAGTCGGTCTCATTTTCGTCATGCATTAATAAATCATCAAGTTACTTAAACATAGACTTTCTAATTTTTGAAATCATTTTTGGCCGAATAATTGTCAGCAAAGGATCCGAGATAGCAGAAGATTGTGCAAAATGTCTTCATTACTTGCCAACTATTGCATTTTTGGGTATGGTTTTCCCCTATACTTCCGGAAATCTTTGTTTCTCGCTTCGGAGACTTCTTCTGATAGGAAGCCCATAGTCACTATATATAAATGCTCTATTATCTTTGGACCATGAATCAACAGCTTGTGCAGACTAGATGGCATACGATACCATGAGTACCTACAATAGCACTAAAACTTCTGCAGTTTCACAGCAGTACTCTCCGAATTTCGTTGCGTTTATTTTCTCTCACGAAGAAACACAATGCAAAATCACAGCAATTCTCCAGATCAAATTAATATCTCACCCTGGAATTTGGGCAGTCTTCTCAGGACTGGAAAGAAAACCGCCGCGTGCTTCATTGCCACAATTGGTATTGCCTGTCCCCTATTTAACTACGTCCAGCAGCAAACCGGTTTCTCTTCTGAAGGTTTCTTAAATAATTTATTTTCGTTCTTTCACTTTTCTATTCATTTCGCCGCCTTTAGCCTGCCATGATTTAATCTCAATTTTATAAGATATGTGCAGTAAGCACTTCATGGATCTAATCCATGCATGCAGGCCGTGCTTATATAAGTCTTCGTTCACTGTCTTCTTCCTCACATCCACTAAATTCTTAATTTCTGTAGGACGCGCTTTACATATATCACATACAGCTGATGATGTTTCTGATATGTACGATTGTATCTTGCCATCGATCATAGTCAATATGAAATGATGGCTAAATTTGAACCCCCCATAGTCAGTTGGAGATGCTTCAGCCACCTCAGACTCTATTTCAACCATCTCACGCTTGACATTAAATTCAGTCTCGTTCATAATTTTAAAGAGACTGAGCGCCCGTATCCCGTTGAAGACGGCCGCTCATTCTCCCATATGACGTTTCTATCTACAGCGACAAGCCGCAGAGGTACAAGACTCGCCATAAATATGCTACCCCAATCTTCTTCACTAATACTGGTTCGCTGGTGGTAAATACGTACTTTTGCTAGAGGCCGCATCAAAATTGTTTCATAGTTATTAGCTTTTGTATGAATCACTGTCACGCTAATTGTTTCATCGTAATTGGCTATTGTATGAATCACTGTAATATTGTTATTTACGCTAATTGTTTCATCGTAATTAGGTATAGAAATCATCGTAAAATTGTTAGCTACGCTAATTTTTTCATCGTAATTGGCTATTGAATGTGTATGCTGTTGGTGTTCTTTAATAAATAAATTAAATTAAATTAGAATCACCAAGCTAAAGGGAAGTTTGTATTTGCTAACATTTCATAAAATTAATTTTTTATTCAGTCTTTATAACTAATTTGGTAGAATAATATTAATAGTACCTACCTAATATAAAAAGTAGCTTATACCTTTCCTCAGGGTTCAAAGTATCCCTGTACTAAATTTTATCAAGATCGGTCCAGCCGTTTAGTTCTGAATGTGTAACAAACACACTCACATTCACATTTATAATATTAGTTAGGATAGGATAATGCGCATTATTTTGGAAGTAAATGATTCAAGCCAAACGAAAAATCATGGCTTTTCAAACTCAAAGCATTTATTTCAAATAAACCAATTACAGGCACTTTTGAATTGTCAAGGGGTCAGTCAGACAGAAGAATGAAGCTAGTTGCCCATTCCAAAGCCTAGTAGGTACCTACGGAGAATAACGGGCAAGAAACTCCATGGACACTCTTTTAAACCAACATATTATTACAAAAAGAAATTGGTTACATCATTCATGTTGAAATTATACATGTAAGAACGATGTGGAAAGACGTGCACATTAAAAGCGTCAATAATAAAATAGAGACAAACAAAAAAAAAAAATGCCGTGGCAGCCAAGAGCTGACCAGTCCCTAATGACGGCGCCCGTTCAGGAACATGACGTATGGATCAGCACCATTCAGCTCAACCATATTCAACACACACGCCACCATTAGCGAGACATTTGAGTGAGCATGACATACTCTCAGCCGCCAGGGCACATTCAAGTCAATGAAAGACGAACCTAATAAATAGTGGCTTTATAGTAGGTACATAGTGCTCACAAATGTGCTATGCAATTATACAATTATACATTACTACCATGGTATTTTTGTCATGCTATTGTATTTTTTAAGATGAAACGAAAATCGAATATATCTCAGAAAGTGCACGATTGTGGCACCATGTGCCTTTGGACAAAATGTGGCACTTAGTAGATAGATACCAATTAAACAAATGACTATACGAAACAAGGCGTAACTCTGGCTGTAGGGGAGTTTAAGGGGACTACATGACCTAAACGCAAATTTATAATGCCTAAAAATATATGATTCATTTCATTAACCAAAATCAGAAAAATATATGATATTCTTCTGGATACGAGTATATACTACACTCGAGAGCAATGAATCCGGGTCACTTAAAGAATCCTAAAAATCTCGGAAACTAAAAATGCTAGGTTAATGCAATAAATTGTATTTAATAGACAATGTAATACTCCTTAAATGAAGGTATTAAAACTTCTTAGTTATTGTAAGTTATATCATAAAAAAATCAAATTTGAAAAAGGGCCACTTTCGAAGATGGAACTACGAAATTACAGCATTTGGTTTTGCTTTTGTTTGTAATCTGTCATTTATGTGGGTACATAAACCATGTTGATAGTGCTCTATATTCATTATTCAAGCTGAAATTATGTCGCTTACACCTGAAGAATGCACCAGAATACTTACAATGCTGGAAACCGGCCGGAGTCAGCGCGATACAGCCAGGACTGTCGGTGTGTCGCTGTCAACAGTACAAAGAGTTCTCCGACGTTACGAAGAAACTGGTTCTAACCTACGCAGACCAGGAACGGGCAGAACCAGGTGTACCACAGCACGAGAAGACCGATACTTGGTGAACACCATGCTTCGAAATCGCTTTCTCACAGGAACTGAACTCACAAATCAGTTTCGACGCCTCGGAGGAAGTAACCCAAGTGCATGGACAGTAAGACGTCGGCTTGCTGAATCTAACTTAAAACCCCTTAGACCTGCAAACGGCCCTAAACTGGAGCGTGGGCATCGTATTTCAAGACTAAGATATGCCCAGAGCCACGTAAGTTGGAGTATTGAAGATTGGTCAAAAGTTATGTTCTCCGACGAATCAAAATGTATGCTCTACAAGCACGATGGAAGACACAGAGTGTATCGAAGACCAGGGGAAAGATTCAAGCAAGCATGCATCGAAGAAAAAGTAGCCTACGGTGGTGGGTCTGTACTTGTGTGGGCCGGAATTTCTTCTGAAAGTCGCACAGAGCTGGTGATCATAGAAAACGGCTCTTTAACTAGCGTAAGATATGTGGAAGAAATCCTCAATGATCACGTTGGTCCATTTATGGTCAATTTAGGTGAGGATGCTATATTTATGCATGACAATGCCCGACCTCATACAGGTAGGATTGTGAATGACTACCTTCAAGAGATGAACATTACTCGTATGGAGTGGCCAGCGCGCAGCCCGGATATCAACCCGATCGAGCATGCTTGGGACGAGCTAGGCAGATGCGTAAAACAACGAAACCCTCCCCCAATCACGCTTCGTGAGCTCAAAATTGCTCTCACAGAGGAATGGGAGAATATTCCCCAAAATCGTATAAGGAACTTGGTGTACAGCATGCCAAACCGCGTAAACGCAGTAATGGAAGCACGAGGAGGCAATACGAAGTATTAAAATTCAAGAAAATCGTAATAAAGTTCAAAAATTTCATGTTTCCTATTTTTGTTTTAAGGAGAGATCAGCAGTTTTTTTCTTTATGTAATTTTGTGTTAATAAAATGTATGGTGACTCATATTTTTTTTACTTTCATTTAAGGAGTATTACATTGTCTATTAAATACAATTTATTGCATTAACCTATCATTTTTAGTTTCCGAGATTTTTAACATTCTTTAAGTGACCCGGATTCATTGCTCTCGAGTGTAGTTAGATAGTGTGTCGAAACCATAATACAATTAACTTTATATGATAGAAAAAAATCACGAAGATACCTCTAAAAAAATATTTGAACGATTAAAAACCATACATGCAAACATTCAGATTTTTTTGTCAGATTATTCTACAAGTAACATACTAACGTGATAGTGTTTTAATTTTTTAGTCCAATGAATAGATTTTTTGTAAATCCATAATAGCTTCATATTTTGCAATAAATTACCAGCGTTGTGTCATCGCGCGTCTCTTTCTTTTCTATGCAATCCGAGAGTGACCGCGCTTTAGCTCTTGTAAGCCTCTTAAGTATCCATTTCCATACTAAGAAAACACTTTTTACCGATTTTCTTCGAAATATGAGTCCAATTAGTAAGTCTTAAGTTTTTGATAAAGGAATACGAGAGCAATTTTGATGCCCATGTCCAGCCTCTTCTATAGGGACGATCCACTGTGCGGCGAGAGATGTCGTGCGGCGTCCCACAGGGATCGCTCCTGGGGCCGCATCTGTGGGACATCGGGTACGACTGGGTGCTGCGCGCCAACCTTCCGAGCGGCGTCAGCGTCGTTTGTTACGCTGACGACACGGTGGTCCTGGCGCATGGGAGGTCGCACCAAGCGACGGCAAAAATCATAACACGCGGGGTTGCGACAATCGTCGAGAGAATCCGGCAATTGGGACTCGAGGTGGCCCTGCATGCACAAGTCCGAGGCCATGTGTTTTCATGGTCCTCGGAACGCGCCACCGTCGGGTTCCTAAATAATGGTAGGAGGAGTTCACATCGATGTCGAGTTGACGATGAAGTACCTGGGACTCGTCATTGACAGCCGGTGGAACTTCTTGGCGCATTTCCGATGTATGGCTCCCAGACTGGAGCGGGCCATTGATTGGACTGCATTGAAGCGGCTCCTGCCCAATCTAGGGGTCCAAACGCCTCCTGCCAGAGGCTATACGCGGGGGTCGTGCGGTCCATGGCCCTTTACGGGGCACCGATGTGAGCGCATTCTTTGAGGCGCCGACTGGCCCGCCGGTTGAACGCGTCCCAGAGGGTCATGGTCACGCGGTTAGTTAGGGGATACCGTACGGTGTCCGGTTTGCGGCGAGCCTCCTTGCCGGATTGCCGCCATGGGATCTGGAGGCGAAAGTCCTCGCGCACATATGGGAGTGGTGGGACGAGACAAAACGCCGGGGCGTAACTCCGCTGCCGCGAGAAATCGCAGCACAGCGGACAGAGCTCCGGCAGGATCTCATGCTGGCATGGAGAGTGCGACTCTCGCAACCCACTGCTGGGCACGCCACAATTGAGACAGTACGCCCCCTCTTTGAGGAGTGGATTTAGAGGCGCCACGGCATCCTCACCTTCCGCCTGGCGCAGGTCCACACTGGACACGGTTGTTTTGGGAGGTTCTTGTTTCGCATAAGGCGGGGGGGAACGCCCGGGTGTTTACCACTGTGTGGATCGCCCGGAGGATTTCCCACCCAATAGGTAACACTCTTTATATAGAAGCTGGACAACGTACTATGTAGTCTCAGACCAAATAAAACAACAAAATCATTGTCGATCAATACAATGAAGCATGCAAAACTACACCTTGTTATGTGTGCAAGTGTCTTAGTGAACAAATTCAAGAACTACTATTAGGTACCTACTTAATAGTATGAAACACAAAATGGTCATGGTCATATTAGACCATTGATTGAATTATTTACCAACTTTTAATGTTTTCTTTTATGTTTGACAGGCTTGGTTTTGACCTCTCCCTTTAGATAGGTAGATACTTGAACTTTATTCGACCAGCTGGTATTTTTATTTGTAATTGCTCTTGTAGGTGGTGAAACCGAAGCGATGCGCTCGGGCATGGGCGCGCGTCTGCGACGGCGACGGCGATGGAGAGATCGCACACGCCGAGTGGGTTGCTTGTCTTCTCGTCAACCCCGAGCCGCCTGCACCGGACTGTGAGTACCTTAATGGTTATGTTATGACTGTGAGTAGCAATATGGATTTAGACCTATTGATCTCATTACTAAAATTAAACAAAACATAGATTGTAAAAATCCATCAATGTCGCTGGCAATGCTCTGAAAATGTTCGAGTCTTACCTAAAAAATCTTTCGCAAGTGGTTAAACTTGGCAGTCACCAAAGTGATGCATTAACTATTAAGTGTGGCGTCCCACAGGGATTCTAGGTCCCTTGCTCTTTTTAATATTAATAAATAACATTCGCGAAATTAAACTACGTGGTCACCTTACCTTATACGCTGATGACACTTGTTTGTTCTACTTCGGATCCTCCATCCATCAAATTATCTCACAAGTCCAAGATGATTTAAAATCTGTATTAGCATGGTTTCAATTCAATCTCATGACAATAAATATCTCCAAAACATGTTATATTATATTTAAGGCAAAAAATATATAATAGGTCTTTACCTATGAAATTGCCGTTTTGTATGAAAAAATTTAAACGAATTTTTTTCATGAATTTTTTATTTGTATTAATCGAAGTAATCACCCATGCAATCAATGCATCTTTGCCATCGCAGTGGCAGTTTATTGATGCCCTTCTTAAAGAAATCAGCTGGACGGGAGGCAACAAATTCTTCAAAGGCATTTTGTACTGCCTCTCGGGTATTAAATTTTTTTCCCGCCAAGAAGTTATCCAAATTCTGGAAAAAGTAGTAGTCTGTAGGCGCAAGGTCTGGTGAGTAGGGCGGATGACGGAGAGCTTCCAACCCCAGTTCTTGCAACTTGGAGACCGTCTGCTGTGCAGTATGAGGTCGCGCGTTGTCGTGCAGGAGCAGCGGAGACGAGCGATTGACCAATGCTGGTTGGAGATGCGCCAGCTTCTCCATCATTGTGTTCAGTTCTTCACAGTACACATCTGCAGTAATGCTCACCCCGTTTGGTAAGAAGCTGTGATGAATCACACCGGCGCTAGACCACCAAACAGTGACCATCACTTTTCTAGGGGTAAGTTTTCGTTTAGGGCATTGTTTAGGTGCTGAACCAGGATCCAACCAACTTGCTGAGCGCTTACGGTTATCAAACAGAATCCATTTTTCATCGCAGGTAACAATGCGGTTCAAAATTCCTTCATTTGTGTGTCTGTTGAGCAGTGCAAGGCAAGTCTCGACGCGTACTTCGCGCTGGCGATCATTGAGTTCGTGGGGCACCCATTTGTCAAGCTTTTTTACCTTGCCAATTTGACGCAAATGGACCAATATTGTTTTGACGCTAACGTCGAAAGCTGCTGCTAATTCAGCCGTAGATTGTGTATCATCAGCTTCCACAATCGCCTTTAATTCGTCATTGTCGACCAAAGTCTTCGGACGACCGCGAGGTTCATTTTTCAGGTCGAAATTTCCAGAACGGAAGCGAGCAAACCAATAACAGGTGGTGCGTTGGTTTGTAGTGTTAGCTCCGTAAACGTCGTTGATGTTGCGTGCCGCTTGTGCCGCGTTGCTGCCACGACGGTACTCATATTCCATAATTACTCGAATTTTTAACGTATCCATGATGACGAAAAAGATTGAAATGCGATGAAAATGTAACACTAATCAATAAAGAAATGACTACTTTTAGAAAAAAAAATCCATGTTTTTAAAATAAAATTAATTTGAAATTAGAATTCTTAGCCAAACAAAAATTATTTTGATTTGAAATGGCCAGTACTGCAGAACGGCAATTTCATAGGTAAAGACCTAATATTTCCCCCTTATAATCCACTAACAAAAAACCTGTGAAAAATATCTTGGTCTAAGAATCGACAGCTCACTTGCGTGGAATGCTCACATTGAACACATAAAAACTCATCACTTGCCGTGTTACTGCGTAAAGGCTCGTGGACACTGGCGCGACGCGACAGCGTACACAAAGGCACCGCGTGCAGCGCGACGGGCGGCGCCTTTGTGTCGGGCTGTCGCGTCGCGCCAGTGTGCACGACCCTTAACATATTTCGCTGCATCCCACCAAAATTGCGGTACACCATCTATAATTCCCTAGTGAAGCCACATCTACTTTATTTGATCGAAATTTGGGGCAGAACTGCAAAAACAAAACTGTCAGAACTTCAAATTACCCAAAATCACACCCAAAATAAACTCATAAAAATACTGTTCAACTATCCGTATCTATTCAACATCACCTAGTAAAATTTATAGAGATAAATAAATAATGAATATCAAGCAACTATATATTTACAATATGTACATGTATTATTCTCAGAAAAAATCTTACTAAGAGTATTCTCACGAAAATAACACTCACTCAATATAAACAAGTCAGTCAACGTAGCAGACGGCGATCTAGCTTGCTAGTTTTACCCAAAACTAGAACGAACTATGGCGAAATAATGCTTAGGTACTTTTGACGGAGCACAACTTTATAATAGAATACCCTCTAGTATATGGAATCTACTCTACACTCTTTTAATGTGTCCAAAACTCAACTTAGGCAGTATATAATCCCGGATCGATAACTTCTGGAGAAATGAAGGCATTGTATAACTAGTTTTTGAATGATGACGACGAGCTTTGTGTAATACATAAGTGTATGTTTTAGTATTGTGTAATATTGTGTAACTGATGACGACAAACTTTGTATAATTTATGTGTATATGTTCTAGTATTGTTCTGAAGTGAGTGACATATATATGTCTTTACTCAGAATAAAGTTTCTTTAGATTTGTGTAAAGGTAAGATTATACCTACAAAACAATAGAATAGTACCTATGCTTGAAAATACCTGCGTACTCCAAAACAAAAGAAGATCAGCGAATGCAGGGATAAGTGCACTTTCATTGTCGTTTCAAAAATACTAATGTTCAGAAAGATTCATAAATGATAAATGATAGGTTTATACAACACTTTTAAACGTTAATCATATTTTTTTAAAATTATATGAGGTCATAGTCTTGTTCTATGATCTTTCGGCCAATTAATAAACGTAACTGGAGGGCAGTGGAGGGAACGCGGGACGCGGTACTCGAGACAAAGGGCGCGCGCGCGGGTGTGGGTGCGCATGCGGTGACATGTGAGCGTTGCGCCTGCGAAAAGATATGATTTTCTGTCTATGGACCTAAAAAAGTATTTCTCCTATATGCAACTCAACTTGTTTGATACCTACCTACCAAAAAAAAATTTTCAAGTCATCCCTCGATAAAAACGGCAACAATTTATGATCTATTAAGTTCAAAAATACCTAATGTAGTAACATGGATACCTACCTAGGTATACCTACCTATTAATAAGCAGTGTCTATAATGGAATAAGTATTAGAAAAAGACTATTATTAGATCAGCCTGCTCCTTCAAACAGGCGCGACGCGCGACACGAATTGCGCGCGACACATGGGCACCGATCGTCGCGCGACACGCACCCTGTCTCGCGTGCGATTCTAGTCGCGTTTCGAGTCTGTTTGAAGGAGCATTAGGTATCTGTAACATTTAATAATGTAGAGTGATCATTTAATTCAAGTAGAACTTGTTTTATTCAATAATCATATATTGGTAAATACCAACTTAGGTACCTATAGAGTAATTTGATAACTGCTATTGAAAAACAAGAGTGGTTTCGCAGTGGTTCTAAACTAATTAATTTATAATTTATGCAATCTAATGTAAAAGAACCAAGCTTTTACTGACTGAGCAAGGGTTAGTAAAGCTATGTCGAAGAATTTAATGATTTATCGTTTATTCGCCCAAGAACGTAAAACCATTTGCCCGGAGACTGTAAATTAAGGCTTCAAATAGGTTGTGAATATTATTCACAATAATCAGCAGACAGTTCTAACGGTTTTAATTTTAAAGACTCGTTTTTTACGGTGTTGTGGCATGGCTGGCGCCAGCTTAAGAAATGTCTGTGAAATTTTAATAGCAATACAATTTTAATAAGAAGTAGGTATAGATAAGATAGTCTAGGGTGGTCTGGTGAAAAAACTCAATTACACTTGTATAAACACTGCTTTGCACGCTTATATCACAAAGTTTCAAATAATAAAGGCTGTTTCCCAGTTCGCTAACACCCTAATATCTCACTACTTCTAAGCATGGCTAAGTGACCGATCACGTTCACTGCAAGATAGCAATGCAAATATGTGTGCAAACATAATAATAATATATAGTCTCTCTCCGTTTCTTCATGTCGTTGAATGCAGACGATGACAGCGGACCGGAAGCAGAGCCTGACGAGCCTGATGATAACGAGGAGGAGCCACCACCAGATCCTAGTTCAGGTAACTGTCCAATATTAATATTTTCTCTATGACCGTCTTTCATCCCACCCTGTATATTCTTTCGACCACGATCCGTCCTATTCGGTAAGCGCCGTGGTCTTTTCCAATTGCCATCAAAGTGGTGGCTGCAGTGGCGGGGCTAAGCCTGTCGGGGGCTCAGGGCGGCAAACATAAATGGTGCCAGGAACATGGAAATATTTAGCAAGCTGCCTCGAAAAGGCTAGGTTTTCTTTTGACAATAGATACAGATATAGGAGATACTTTGTCGACAGCAGAAAATCTAGAGCATCAGACGAATCGCGGATGGTACAGCGAGCGGTGCGAGCTCTAAAATTTTAGCACCCTACCCCGGGGTACGTAAGGTTTTCTCCTGACTATTTGTATATAAATAGGAATTATTTTGTCGACTTACGAGAGAATGTAGCTTGCAAAAACGAGCGAAGCGAGCTTGAATTTTTTTGCAACCTAAGTTTATATTTAGCATGCGTAGGTGCTACCTACCGAATGGGACTTCCATTGTACCACAAAATATGTCTTGAGTAAATGTTAGCAGAATCCACTTGGTGAATCTTATAGTTGAGGATATTGCCGAAGAGCCGGTCCTCCCGATATTGTTGGTTTATCGTATCTTAATCTTAGTTAACTAGGTGCCGCTTCCCCGTGCATGGAATACATAGCCATTTTAAAGCATACAATTTTCCGTCCGTCAAGACGTGACGAAAGCTGGCGCCGCGGTGCTTCAACGAGTGCCATGTGATTTATATAATATTACCTACTTGCCTATCCATACCTGTCTATTAGACATGTACGATCTAGCCTTAATGATTTATTTATATCAAATTATGGCAATTTTTTATCTGTAATTTCAGACGTTCTTTTTTTCTACAGTTCTACCCGGAATAGTGAGGAACTCCTTCGCACCAGATGGTTCCGAGTCTGAATCGAGGCGGGAAGATGAAGCTAACGACTGCCTCACGGATAGACAAGCAGTTCTGGACGAGCAGGTCAGAAAATTGACACACATGTCTCATACTCGGTTTACCTACTTCGCAATGTCCACATAGGTGTACCTTTACGTTTCAAATTATTTTAATTCCTTTATAATTGTCGTGACATATTCTAAGTGTGTTGGACGACCCCGAGTATATAGGTGCCTAAGGCAGCTGGAGACTCCAATAGAGTTATTTCTGGTGGGTTTACAGGAAAATTTATGGACTTATGTTCCTGCATAAGCCCTGATGACCACTTCGGTATCTAGATAGATGATGATGATGATGATGAGATTATATATAAAAACATGAGAGGTGTGTTTTTAGTTAACGTCGATAAGTACCTACCTACATAAAAAATCTCGTATTATTCTTCTTAGCTCTTAATTAAATAGGCCTATCTGTTTGATTGTGTTAATAAAATTACTTATTTAATTTATTAGGAGGGGGGGGGGGACTGCTGGCGTCCATAGGATTTACCACATTATCCTAGGCCCACTCTATACGTGTCCCCCGGGTAGTGCTAAATAAGCATCAAAGTCGAGCAATAGGCGGCGGTACATAACCTGCCCAAAGACATTCGCAGGCCTCGGTAGGATTAAATCCCTTCCAAAAGTGCGACTACAGTACCTTGGTAAAGTGCTGCATGTATGTTCCAACTCATAATATGAAAGTATGAATGATAACGATGTCCATTTGTAATGCGATCTGGTTAACGCTCGGCGACTGGGAAATTGATTACCGAAGTCTGCGCAGGGATAGGCAACCAGGCCCCTGTGGCGGAGAATGCTATCGACAGCACAAAAAAAATATATACAGCAGGTGTTTCATCCGAGCCTCTTTATCTCAAGATCTAGATCTTAAAACTTATAACTAGATAAACTAAGTACTACTAGGACGACAAAGGAGAAACACTTACCTCCTACACCACCAGCGATGATCACCATAGCATAGAGGATGATGATAACAGCTATCCTCCCACATGATAAAAATACCTACACAACGCAACCCAAAACGAAAAAAGCTATCTAATAGCTCACCTTCTACGGAAGGACATAAGAATCCTTCACAGAACTTGCAAAGCGCTATTAATACTTCCAACAGATACAGAGGACTTCCAGTAGACATACCTGATGACTTAGCTGAACCAATGGAAAGTCAAGACCATACTGAGAAAGTTAGCAAACCACCACCAATAATCCTATATAGTATTACGGACATATCAAAACTGATAAAACTCCTGACCAGTTCCGTACCAAGCGACAGTTACACCTATATCTAAAATAGTTAATAAGAATGGACTGATTGGCCATACGTTAACACAGAAAGACAAGCGGAACTGCAGAATCGTGATTAAGAATCTGCACCACACGACTCCAAAAGAAGCCATTGTTGAGGAAATAGAAGAAACTGGGAATAAAGTCAGTGGGGTAATTATATGTGCACTCTCAATGGAACATCACAGGCTCAGGCTGCAATTGTAATAAAAGAAAGTATGAAACAATACTCTCTCCCAAACTTTAAGCAAGCATACTGACAGGCTACTGTAGTATCGATATACGACTGGCAGCTAGGGCCTACTTAACATCGCTGCAGTGTACTCGCCGACTCGGGATCGAGTCGACAAACAAATGTTTAGTGATTTTCTTAACACGCTCGGTGGCAGATATGTCGCTGGAGGGGATTGGAATGCCAGAAATAACTTCTGGGGTTCCAGGCCGACCACAACCAGAGGCAGAGCGTTGAAGAAGGCAATATATTCAGATTCAATCAATATACTGACTACAGGAGACCCAGCTCACTGGCCATCTGATCCCAACAAAACACTGACCTCATCGATTTCTTTGTTACCAAGGGAATGTCAGGACTAGACACGAAATTCGAATCATGGCTGGACGGCTACTCCGATCATGCACCAGTAATATGCACACTGAGTACCACAATTATTTGTAAAGAGCTCCGCTAGACGCTATAATATCGTAAAACTATGTGGGACTCATTCCAGAACTTTATAGAGGAAAGTACCGATTTGCACACACCGCTCAAAACAGAGGAAGACATAGAAAATGCAGCCTGGTATACAATTAACCTGATGGAAACAGCCGCTTGGACGTCGACTCCATGTATAAAATACAGTCCCCAAAAACAGGATTATACACTTAAAGTAAGGGAGACGATAGCTGTAAAATGGATACTGAGACGACAATGGCTCACAAGCAGGAACGCACATGATAATAGAGCCCCCAATAAAGCAAAAAATGGAATTAAAGGAAATGCTTAAAGAAAACGATGAAGCCACTCTGCAAAATAAACTAAAAAAATTATCACCTCAACCTCAAAAACCAGACGACTGTTCCTTATGGAAAATAACTAAATCACTAAAACGGCCACAAGACATACATCCTTTAAGATAGCCAAATGGCGAATTGGCAAGAAAACCTGCGGATAAAACCGAACTATTTGCTGAATTCTCTAAAGATGTATTCAAACCAAATGAACCCGATATTATGTATCCAGAAGAAGAAATTGACCAAATCCTTGATAGTGATCAGCTGACAGAAGTTTGAAAGCTATTAATAACTTGAAGAAGAAAAAGACAACAGGATTTGATCTGATTACATCAGAAGTCCTTAATCATCTACCGAGAAAAGGAATTGTTTTGCTAACCATTCTATTTAGTGCAGTGTTGAGATAACACTATTTCCCACATCTGGAAAGTCTCAATCATAAATATGGTAGCTGAACCTGGAAAGCCTCCTACTGAAGTTCCCTCGTACATACATACCAATAAGTCTTATTCCTATATTATCTAAACTTTTCGGGAATTTATTACTACAGCGACTTTTACCTATACTTGAGGAACAAAGGACAATCCCAGAACATCAATTTGGTTTCCGAGCACACCACGGAACGTCATAACAAATACACAGAGTGATTCACACAATCCGACAATCTTTGGTAAGAAAGAAGTACTGCTCAGCTGATTTCTTGATATATATCAAGCATTCGACCGAGTATGGCACAAGGACCTTCTGTGTAAAGATTTGCTTAGCACACATCGCATACATTATGATATAACATTATTTATATTTTTATGAAATAAAAGTTATTATTATTATTATATATTATACATGCTGCTCAAGTCTTACTTGGACGAGTGTTCCAAATTAAATCTGAAGACTGCCTATCTTCATTCTTTCCCATAGAAGCTGGAGTCGTCGATTAACAGTTCTCTCTTCATTGGTTTTAGTTACCGTCGACGAACAAATATACCTATCGGGTGTTGTGGCACGTACCCCCGCTTTAAGGCTCCTTCAAACAGGCGCGACACGCGACGCGACCCTAAGGCACCGCCTGTCGCGCGATGAGCGGTGGCTTTGTGTCGCGTGGCGCGCCTGTTTGAAGGAGCTTTTAGAATGTTGCATTTGGGCTGATGCCCTACGGACGATATTATTAAAGTGAAACTTTTATTACATCGTCTCAAACTTTTTCGTCTGTGTGTTGCATGTCACGTGACGGTCGGCCGCGAAGTAGGGAAAAAGTTTAACTTTTACCGTGGTTTCATAAAACCACACAATCCTTTTTTTATTGTGTTTTTGATGAATTGCATGAGTTTAGATTTTTTAAATTCAAAAAATCTAATTAACTGACAGACAGTACCTACCTAAGTTATTTTAGCTCAATCTCAGATTTGATGCCGCCAACTGCATCAGTCTGCTTGAAAAGTGAGCCTCTTTTGATTCTTAGTAGCATTTTTATTTTAATCCTTTTAGTGTGTTATATTTTTGGAATCGTCTCCACCAAACCCTGAATGTTGAGACCCCATATAGTCATGGTACAATTTCTTTTTTCAAGACCTGTCCTATTGACCACCAAAATCCGCCATTTTGATTTTATAAAAACAAAACCTAGCTTATAACCTTCGGGCGACCCAGACGAGTCGATAGACACCTCATGTATTAAAATCCATCCGGACGTTATGATGCTTCGAGGGTACAAAGAATTCCACAAACAAAGATACAAACCTACATGGTTTTCATGCGTAGGTTTCCGCATGAAAAACATAACCCTGTCTTTTCTGTCACGTAGTTGGGTAAATCGCGTATGAAACTGTACATAACTAGGTATTCCCCGGTTATTTAACAGTTTAATAAACTACTAATTCAATAATCGAATAGTTTTTTATTACTTCGCAGTAGGTTTGAAAATTAGAGTATTCTCCTCGTGGATAAAGGCGTCTTCGTCTTGGGCGAGCTTGGATCCCTCGCTGCACTCAGGATTGCAGTCAACTAGTAACGTAGTTCTCTATGTACTCTGTGACTCCCTCACTTCGCTCAGGAGTTAACTCAGAGCTTCCACGCTACGCTAGGGAGCATTCGAGAAATTCGAGCCTTAGAATCCTTCGTTGCGTTCAGGATTCAAATTAGCACCCGCTACATCAAGCTTTATCCCCTTCGTAAATAATCTACTATAAGCACGCGATTTGCTTTGACTGACGTGCTGTTTTGTACCTACATAAAGTATAGTCTGAGGAACTTCTAAACAATAATAATTGCTATAAACAGCCTTAAACCTGAGATTTAAGTAGCGGCACTACATGCCGCCATACCACAACCTACATACTAAGTAAAACTATTGTAACTAATCCTATGTTTATCCCATTATTATGCAATATATGAGTGATGGGTATGTATCCCAAAGTCATTAATTCAAGCTGTAATTATCACACAATTTAATAGGCATTCAATTTACAAAGTTAAATTCCATACTGGCTTGCAATAATTATGGCCAAAGAGCTATTATTAAGCGCCGTTGCACTAAAGTACAACAATCAACTCAAACCAGGTTTTAATGTGCTTAACCCTGGTAGTAATAACCCTAAATACCTATAACAAAGTTATTGACTTCTTTAGCTAAGCTGCCTAAGAATACGCCGCGGTGTGCATTACCTGAAGAATGTGAAGACTTTTGATTTAAGAAAAAGTGATTGGTACCTCTGACAGTGGTATGACTTATGTTGTCATTAAAGCTTCAATACAATGTTATCCTAGTGTAGGGGTCTTTGTAAAAAATAATTCACGCCACTCAAAGGTCCGGGTGACCCTCTACAGGGCTCTACCCATAATCTTATTATTTGCAAAAAACTCCCGTTTACCGGAAAGAAGCATTAATGCCATTGGACCGTATGAACCTCAAACGGCACCACTAGTTAACAATTAACTTTTTTGAATTAGTGTAAAATGCTTTGTGATTAGAAAGCGGGTGGTGCTGCCCTCTACGTGCCGGAGTGTACGGGCGACGGCAGGTACGCTCGCGCACAGTGCTACAGATCGACTGGTTACTGCTGGTGTGTCCACCAAGACACTGGCAAGCCGATCCCAGGGTCTTCAGTGAAAGACCGAAGGCCTGACTGCGACGCCGCTCCGCAACACGCCAGTCCGATGAGAGGTACGGTTATATCAGGCGAGTTTGATTCCATTGTGTATTTGATTGTACTTAATTAAGGGCTAATAGAAAAAAAAAAACTTTTATTTAATGTTAACTCCAAATCTACTGTATATAGGCTATACTGCTGATAAACTTGGGTGGATTTTCGAAAATGTATTAGTCCAAACACTTCGTCCTCTCGCTGCCATTTTAAACTCGGGTACGCTGATCTTGTTTAATCTAGGATTGACACATTTTTCATATTTGAGAGTTTTAAGTGTTAAGCTAAATTAACCATTCAAATTGTAAAAATCTAGGTTGTCCCGAACCAATGAAGAGCAACTTCTTGCGTGATCTGATGAGCTTCTTCGTATCCAAGATGACCACTTCTATCAACGGGACTGGTCCAGGGTACGTACAAAATTGATGTGGGATCCGTCTTAGTTGATTAAAACTTCATTAACAACTTACAACAGTAAAACCAAAACCTAAATTGATAATAAATTCTGTACAAGGTCGAACATGAAATGACGTCACTTTAGATCTGGCGCTCAACTCAATCCGCGACGGTATTCGCATGGCCCGGCGGTCAAAAGGTTAATGAACTTATCTGAATGTTGTATTAATTTATATCCTTGTTTTTAATCAGAGATATGGTAAAATGGGGAGCATCGAAAGAGGAGCAAGCAGCTACTTGGACGTACGTGATGTTAGACAAGGACAAGAACAAAGCGCTGGAGCGGCGTGAGTGGAAGGCGTTCCACCAGCTGATATCGAACGTGGAACCGCTGCGGCGGTGCGGTAGGAAGCTGCCGAGGTACTGCGACGTCAACCACGACACCAAGATCAGTATTACAGAATGGATGGCGTGCTTGGAAGTCACACAAGGGTCACAGACTCAAACGAGTAAGATTTTTTTTGTAAAACAACTATGTTCCTGCGCGTAGGGGTTCAGCTACTTTGGTACAAGTTTCTGTATGGACTCAAGGCTACGGTTTGCCCTGAAAAACTAAAATACCGCTAGATAAAAAAAAAAAAATGATACCTACATAGATTTATGTAGGTATCAATTTATCTAGTAGGTTTATGCTGACCCTGCATACTTTTTACACCACGTTCACTACACTACAAATCATATGGCCTATGAAATTTCCTTATTAACAGTTCGGCTTCTCGTTTAATCACAAAGTTATTTAGATCCCAACAAAAAAATTTATGAAATATTTTCAATATATCGTTTTATTTCCAGCTGAAGCGACTAAAGCGCCGTCTAATCCTAGACGAAAAGGCCCAAACCCACTGGAATCATTTCTGAAAGCCGATGATTGATTCATCGTTGTGTAGTATGTTGACTGTGTCGTTATAAGGGGACGTTTACAAGTATTCGTGCCAGTGTTAGTGGTAAGAGACCTTTGCAGTGAAGTGTTAAACCTAGGAACAAACTTTATGGCAACAAAAAGCAACGAGTATTAGGAGACGCTGTTGATAAATCTTATTACGAATTTAACTCACATGTACCTACTTAATTCAAAATTCAACCACGAGTTCCAAAATAAGGTGTTTTTTTTTTCGACTTTACCTTTAGGGTAAATCGCTACTGACTGAATAACGAAGTTATATCCATTCTATGACTACGCATTTCAGACCACAGAACACTATTACTCATAGCGGAGACATTATTGTGGTTTTGTTTCCGACTAACGTTCTATGTGGTCATCCATACTTGTATGCTTTTAATATTATGCCATAATGCCCTACGCCTTAATAATTTAATTCTTAATAAGAGTTTCTCAAAGATTCTCAAAACATTATAAGGAATCTAGTTTCTCATAAGTAAGTAGTTATTGACGTAATTTATTGAAGTTGATACAAAAATTCTGACTTTTACTAGTCGTGTATTATGTAATTCCGTGTAAAAGTATTTCGTGTAGTATCAAATTCGATTGTTATGATGTATTCTGGTTTTTTAATACATAATTATGTTATTTATATAGCTAATGTTCTTGTATTGTGTACATAAACCAGTTTTCTGTGTTGCTAGTTTAAAAACTGCTATGGAAGAATATTTTTACATAAAAAAAGTTAAATCAATCTGCCTAACCATTTCCCAGCTATGTTGCGGTCGGCTTCCAGTCTAACCGAAATATAAAAATATTTAAATATTTTTGTATGAAAACTATAATAATCATATTGATATTTTAAATTGTGTATCACAGGAATCACAAAATAGTCGATTTAAATTTAATCATAATTTTATAGTTGAATGTTGTAAAAGTTTTAAATGTCTACTATCACGTTTCTATAGTGTATTCCTAAACATCTTGAAAATCTATCCGATGACTAGAAAGTTTATTTGTGTACTGTCAGAGAAAGTATTTTATGGTGTTAGTATTAACCTATATTTTTACACCTTATGGAAGTACCTACTAATTAGCTTTGTATTTAAATGTGTATGTATAGTTTAATTAGTCATTGTCAATTGTAATGACTATGTGATATTTCGTCATTACTATTGCTAAATAAAATAAATTAATATTTTGTAATTGTTTCATTGTTTTTTTCTAAACTAATAGTAGTAGTAGGGGTTGTAAACTATGTTTTGTCGGAGTGTAGTGGGTATTTTAAAACAAAATGGCTACATTGTAAAAGTTATATTGTAATAATATTCTATACACGTCAAATAACAACAACAAAGGTACAATTTTAAAGTTTTACCAAAAATGCGTTCAGAATACTGTTGTAAAGATTTCACGTATTTTCTTTGTTTACCTTAATCTACATTACTTGGAATATTCGAGAATTCTACTATAGCTCTATGGTCTATATTCCTTGCCTGGAATTTAAATACATGAACTTTTAAAATTATGTAGCTTCACAAGAACTTCTAAGTTAGGTACCACAATCATTTGTCTGCAATTAAAGAATGAATTACAGAAACAAGTCACTATTCAACTTTCAATATCTTTTGTCTAATAAAGTTTTTATACCATTTCAATAAATAGACGATTACTATACATATAATGTACCTACCCATTTCTAGACAACACGAGTAATTGCACTAAACGTAAATATTTACATAAAATATGTTGTTAAAACTTAATGAGTGGAATTTATTACATGTACCTAGAGCACGGTTTGTTTCATGATTTGCCAAAGCGAGAATTAAACCAGCATCTTAATTGCGAAACACATTATCAGTCACCATCTGAATAATTGTGAAGTCTAATAATCCATTGCTTCTTAAGTTCGAAAAATATTTCTGCTCAATAACGTAAACAACGCAATGAATGTTGTTGAACTGTGAAAATGAAACCCATTCCTACTGTTAGGCCCACTTGCACGTTTAGTCGGGTTAAATGAATAAATATAGAGTTTATAAACTCGGAGTTAATTAATTATCATTTTAACTCTTAATACGCGTTGCGTACGTACTGTTAATACCCGGTGTTACTTTCTGGTGGAGCAACTAGAAAGTCACACCGGGGTAGTGAACCTGATATTTGTATTTTTGAGTTGGGAACATTGCAGGTCAATCGACGAAACATAAAATAGACTTGCAATATCTATGCCCTGATAAATAATCCAACCAAAAATTAATGAACGCATAATGAACGGAAATTGTATACCCATTTCTTTTTCATTACATTACGATACGTAATACTTTCGAGTAATTCCACTTTGCCCCACCAAGCCCGCCACCCTGGTGTGGCAAAGTGGACTGCCTAAAATTTTGCAGTGGAATATGCCCCACTATTCTGATTTGATGGGGCGGATAACACTAGCATAAACACTTTGTAGATTCTGCCCCACTAGGGTTGGCACCTCAGGATTTGTGTATGAAGGTTAATGAGGCGTAGCCGACGGAGTCCCGCTTCGCGGGACTCCTACTTCTGGGCGGTTTAAAAAAAAATAACCACGAAGGGGACGGCGGGGTCTTTCAGACCCCGCCGTCCCCTTCTAACCTAACCTGTCCGAGTCGGGGTGCCCCAAGTTGTACCAAATACCTGGGAACAATTTTTGTTTTTTATTTTTTTTACAAACAAATGTAAAAATACATGTTAACCTTCATACACAAATCCTGAGGTGCCAACCCTAGTGGGGCAGAATCCACAAAGTGTTTATGCTAGTGTTATCCGCCCCATCAAATCAGAATAGTGGGGCATATTCCACTGCAAAATTTTAGGCAGTCCACTTTGCCACACCAGGGTGGCGGGCTTGGTGGGGCAAAGTGGAATTACGCATACTTTCTTGTCTTTGAATTTTTTAACATGACATTTCATTTTAATTGAATTTTAAGTGGTTTCCATGGAGATTTAGATTATTGGTTGTCGGAAACGTCATTTAAGGAAAAATATATTTTAAGTTTTTTATCATTAGTATTTATTTTTATATAAGTTCATGAATATATTGCCTACTGATATAGAAACGAATTTTCAGTTACTCCAATGTTGACCAATATAAAATAAGTTATCAGCGGTACCTCTTAATGTCAATTTATTATGACATTAGTAACACTAACCAAGAGTTCAGCAACTTAACTAAAACTTTAACTAGGTTTAACTGTAACTCTTGGTGGCGCAAGATGAATTATTTGATATACCCTGAATTAGCTGTTAACTCCGAGTTATTTAGGATAACCCATGAACGCGCAAGTGGGCCTTAGCGTTTTACGCAATAACACCGCCGGTTCCTGAAAAGCTACAAAGATTAGCTAACGGACTGTCAAACTCACGTAAACTGCTATGATTGGCTGACTGAAATTACAATATAGCCAATCGTATCACTTGACATGTAATCAATAGTCAGCATTTTTTTGTGTTTGAAACCGGGCGTTAAAAACAAGGTAGTCTAAAATTTTAGTCTTTAGCAACCACTCCGCATGGTACAGTTTTCTTGTATTCATCTATTGTGTCGGTGAGAATTTTCTGGAAGATGCTCTCGAAGATTTGATTCTTGACTATAGCCTCGTCGGTGTGCAGCGCGGTCCACTCGGGCTCGCAGCGGCGCCACTCGGCGAACAGAATGTCGTCAATGTGGTCCGAGCGCCGGCTTGACACTCCTGGACAGACAATGATAAATGATATTTATTTCTGTACATTGGTTGAAAAAACACTTTTATACATCAAAAATAAATTATGTTCTAAACTAGATGACTTTGGTGTTTCCTATCTGACTAGTTTTAGAAGAAACTTTAGTTTTACTTTTATAGTCTAGACATAATCTTGGTCATGCCATATGAGGGCATGCAGATCAGTGCCCGAGGTGGTATTTTGAGGAAGTCAGTGCACGCAATTTTGTCAGTAGTCGTGTAGCTTTATTCAGAACTTAAGGAGCTCAAAGACTCGAACAACAATACCAATGAAAGGACATTCGGGTAGGTCGTAAAGTACTCAAACTGCCAGACAATATCACATGTACACTCCATAAAAATAGTTGTAGCCCAATCACTCTAAACGGCAGTCAACTCTCACACCACGAGTCTGTTAAGTATCTGGGCTGACCACAGGCTCACATGGAGGAAACATGTCCCACAATCCTCACATTCACAGTAATTAAAATAATAATAACAAATATTACTCTATGAAGTAAATATTTATGCCAGTATATATAAAACAATGTAAAAGCTACTTTGGCAAATACCTAAACTTTATAACATTAATAAGCTGGATTCTCACCGCAATTTGAGGAATAAAGTTGTGTTTCGTCAGCTTATAGAACCTATATTTTTCAATCTCAGTGTGACACAATCATTAATAAAAATAAGTTCTAAGCTCACCAGACACAGCAGCAGGCATAACGGTAGTGAGCACATCCTTAAGTTCAGAAGAAGTTGCCGTCACCAGCTCGTCAATTTCCACCTGGGGTTTCTGAGGCAGCAAGTTACAAGCGTCCCAAGGCTTGTCGCTTTGCTCTTGCTTATGCGTCTCTAGCGATTCCAGACAGTAATGTTGAACAAACACACTGAAGGCTTCCGTTGATTCACAGAACGAACCTTCAGGGTCAGTAATGTATTTTTCTACTTTTTCTTCTAGATTTTCATCTGGAGTGAACATACGAGGTGGTTTGGGAGTGCGAGTTTCTGTAGGCGGAGTGTAGGGCGGCGGCGGCTTGTCGGGAATCTCTCTCACAACTAGCAATCGACATTGCTGCTGTTCTAAAGCCTTTATCTGAAATTTGAGGACACAATGGTTACTATATAATAATAATAATGAAGTTCAGAATGGCGTTGTTGCTACCCCGTATACGGGCCAGCAGGGAAACTGGTTTTTTGCGCATGATGGCCTAGAAACCATCAGTGCGCGCTTCAGCAAACATCCCAGACGCGCTGCACCGCCACGGCAGGCCCAATAACATCCTGAACGCATTATTGTACTGAGTGCGCAGGGCTCTGTAGGCTCGCTGCGTATATCTCACCCACAGGCCGCTTGAGCAGAAGGACTGGCAATAAGGTTTGAATAGTGTAACCTTCACTACTCTCGCGCATCGTGCGAACCTGTGTGTGAGCATATTAGCTCTCACCACCAGAGCCCTGGGCTCCCGTTCCATATCCTCATCGTCCCTGAGGTCACCTGTCACAGTGTGACCCAGATATTTAAAACCTTGAACCTGCTTTAGGGCTATTCCATTGAGAAATACAGGATGCACATGGGTAGGCTGTTGTTTGCCTGATTTAAATACTAAAATTTCACTCTTTTTTATAGTTATATTATAACCCATGCGCCTCCGCGTACTTCTCACAAATAGACACAAGTTTCCTTAGCCTGCTTATAGAGGGGCTCAGCAGCACCATACTCCACTACACTTCAAAGTTATTTCAAACTGCACTTTAAATCATGTTTTCTGTGTCTACGTTACAAGGGACAATGCATATTTCTGGCATAAAACTATCCCACGACTTTCGGGAAGAAAGTAATTTTCTATCGGTCAAATATTTATTGTAACCGTAGCATCAGTATTTCCAGGATTACCTTTTACAAATAACTTGACCTTTTTATAATAATTATTGAAGTAGTATTATAGATATAGATTAGTTTACCTCTCTTTCTATCGCTAGTTGTTGTCTTCGTAGCTCCTCCGCCTCCACGTGGACGGGCGCCGTGAGCAACGCTATCGAAGACACAGAGACGCACAGCGATTGACTACTGACGCTGTCTGTCTCTGAAACAGTTGTACAGGTCCGATGAGCTCATGTTGCTAAGAGATTGACGATACAACATAATATCACGTCTAGTTTCCCTGGAATGTTGGGCAGAGGTGTGCCTGTAGTACACCCACATTCGCCAATTATATGATGTAAAATCCAGACTCTGTGTTGCTACTGACAAATTCCAGATAGAAAAACCCAATAATGCCCGACCTGGGAAAAGAACCCATGCTGTGTAAGCGCTTACGACCACTACACCAACGAGGCACACATCAATATCATCAATTCTAGGGCAGGATATTGAGTTTGCGAGCTGGCGAGTGACAGGCCTTAGCAGCAGGCTTTCCCTTATTCATTCACAATGACATAATTTTCGACATAATCACAAAAAATAGTTGGTTTCTAATAGAACTAACCTGAAAATGAGGATGGGGTTGACTTCGGCTGTAACCAGGTAGGAACATCAGGAAGTTGGCTGTCCACGACAGCGGCGGCGCCGACGGGCACCGGCAGTGGCCCGGTCGGCGCTTGACTAGCAGTTACTGGCTCCTTATCTAACGGCCCCTCACTCTTCACTGCCTCGCAAATACACGGCTCGCCTATATTTGACAAGCTTTCAGTGATGCGACAAGTATTCTCACTAGTAATCGTTACCGACGAAGTTCGACTAATTTTCTCCTCCGGCTGCTCGTGGTCTACTTCACCTGTCTGTACATTCGAGTCTTTGATTTCATAAACCTTACTAAGCTCTGGTGTGGTGGCGCGCGATTTATCTTCCCCATTCAGATCGTTGTAGTATTGGTCGAACTCTTCGATAAGACTTCGAGCAGTCGATGGAGAGCTAGAATCATCAGTGTCTTTATTCTTTATCTGATCCATAAGTTTCTCAGCGAATTCACTACCGCTTAGGTTCGTATTATGACTATTAGCTGAATGGACTATGTTTCTCAATGCTTCCTCGTTGACCTCATACTGTTTGCCGCTGCTGAAGATCTGCGGTAAGGTGAGGTTGTGGAACAGTATGTTGAGGTAGCCTCCGTCGACGACAACGAAGTGCTCTGCGGCGGTGTCGGTGGCGCAGTCCTCGACGCTGTGCACTTCGGAAGTCTGCACGCACTTCTCCGCGCTGGTGACGCTGGTGACGACCGCCGCGCACTCTTCCTGCATCAGTGATGCGTCGGACGTCGTCTTACCAGTGGAACTCTCTTCACACCCGCTGCTCGATAGATCAAAACATTTCAGAGGAGCAGCGTTCCTGTCAAAGCAAGTACTTCTCTTTAACTTTTTCTTGCCAAGAATTATCTGGTCTACATCGACGTGGTTTTTCAATTTCAATTCAATGTTCTTTTTCGTTTTCATGAGTGCCACTTTACGCTTCTCGGAGAGCGCGAGCAGAGCCTTGCGCATGCGCTGCATCTCCCCACACTCGTGCTGCAGCTTGAGCAGGGCGCCACGTTGTTTCTTCTTCAACGTCGAGATGTCCGTATTTTCGTGCTTTTTTTTATTCTCTAACCAAAGTATTTGAGATTTGGTAAAATCTTTAAGCGCATCTTCTCGCATTTTCAATACGAATAAGAGATTTTTTGCTCGTCTTTGCTCATCGCGAATGAGTAAATTAAGCTGAAATTATGAATAAATCTATTAATTGCTATCTAATTGCACTAGGTTACCTAAAATCACCATAAGTGATACTGATACTAATTGAGGTTCTTCTTCAGTAATGATTTACAACAAAGTGTCAATGGAAGGCTATCGACATAAGAACTTCCACTGTTGCTCAGTGGTACCAAAATATTTACAAATAAAGAATAACACTTACCAGACAAAGACTCTTAGATGCCATTGTTTCGGTGTCGTCAATATTCGCGCCATTTTCAAGCTTCGACAAGAAATTGTCGTATTCCGAATTCTTGACCTCAAACGTAGAGTCAAATAAAACCGAATTATTGGTGTTGTTTTCAGGGTGACATTTATCCGTCAGTGAGCAAGTTTCCAAATATTGTAGCGATTCAAAGAATGAATCTATGAAGTTCAGTTCCCGCTGGAACTGTTCACAAATGTAGTCGCTCGGCAATAGGCCATTATTAACTCTTATTGTGCTAATTATATCCGACGGTTTCATTAATTTATTAAAGACGTAGGAACAATTAAGAGTTTTCAGATCATTCAAATGGTTAAGGTATTCCTCTCTTGGTGTATTCTTTTTTTTATACGAATCGTCTGACGAAACGCTTTCATTTGTTTTCTTACTTTTTAATTCATTCTTGAACACAGACACAACATTCATAGGGTAATGCAACGGACTAGGCGGCATAGAAGGTCCAACATCATTATCAGTACCAACTAATTGGAAATTAAACTTTTGTCTAGTAGTGTATGTTAAAGTAGCTTGGCTAATTATATAAGCGGCATTTTGACAAAAACTTTTATCACTAGAATTCACTTCTTCATCTTGAGGGACTATTTTTACAGGCGGCACTTCGAGATTAGGCAATGATGTAATATTAAAAATTGCAGGGTCTTCTTTGGGTTCGCTCTTATCCTTTGTTAATGTTACATTTGGTATTTCGAGACTATCGAACAGTGTTTTCTTAGAATCGGTTTGAACAGTGCTTTCGCACATAGTTATTGTATTGATTTCAAAATCCTGCATTTCTGTTATTCGGCTAAGTGATGTTGGCAATGGGTCGGTGGCAACTACAGCATCTTTGTAATGCACAACATCATCTGTTTCACTGGCACAGTCTGCAGTGTGCATGACAGACTCTACAAGCGGCATGGTACACACTTTTTTATGTTTCTTCTTATATTTATTATCAACCGGAACACGTATCATTGTTAACGGTTTACCTTTATTTAAAACTTCTTTAAATGTTGCTTTAGGAGACTTGTTCTGTAGATGTGGTAATTTGTTCGGTTTAGGTTTTTCCATGGGTCTCTTGTATGTTGCCGATTTACTTTTAAAACTATCATACAGTATATGCTTGATGTTTGTTAACTCCTTTTCACTTTCACTTGATATCACTAAATTTTTGCTTACGCTAGTTTTCGATGTGGGATTTAAACTTTTTGAGTTCCGCAGTGTTTCTAGAAACATAATGGACACGATTAGATATTTACATCAGAAACTTATCGGATAACAAAATACAAAAATATTTATTTCATCATAAACTTTGTGTCATACATAAATTGAGGCAGCACCAGTAAGTTACAAAAGTATGTAGCAGCTTAACAATTATGACGCCATTAAGTAAATACTGTATTTTTTTTAAAACTTTGCTTTAGTAGCTCTCAATGTGTGAAGTATGCACAAGTGTGAATGTGTGTGTGTGTATGGGTGGGATTAATAGATTTTCTATTATGGCAAGTACACTATACTGATTGCGCACCACGTCAGAATCTACTGATGCATCAGTAGACTAGATTAGACCCTAGATTCATGTTTCGTGTCATGCGTGACACGACACGTAAATCTAGTTTACGTGAATCTACTTAACAGAGCACCACTGGTTTGATACCACAAACTCACCTTTTTCTTTAGCATTTTTAATTTTACTATTATCTGATGTAGGATTGGCAGCAATTTGGCCTCTGATATTTTGTTGAGCCACAGTCACTTCTTTCTTACTACATGCACTGATTGTTTTGGCACTTGTTCTGGTTTCCTTTGAAGCTAAAAGAAATAAGCAATTGTGTGTTAGCAGAACATACGTCATAATAGTGTGATAACATATTATTTGCTAAGATTAAATGCCTAACGCTATGTAAATAATATTGTTGGACTAAGATATTGCATTCATTTTTCGCACAGCATCCAAAAGTTCTACAATTTTGCCGATATCATGAAATCATGTTTTGTATTTCTTATTAATTTTCTGAGTTAGCCACTTACTAGCACTATGAATTAATGCTTACAGTGTATGTATTTGTAAGAAATTGGGTAGTAAGTACCTATCTGTTTGTCGAGAAATAATATCGGTAACAAACTGATATCTGGAGCTATAAACCGCAACATATGGAAGCATGAACGACGCAAGTTATCAATATTTATATGCACATGCACTTGTAAATTCAATATTGACACTATATTCTTCAATCAACGCTGATGACGTAGGCGTAAAATGAATACAAATCGATTGAGCATTTAATATTATATAACATCACGCCTGTATTCTCCGAAGGGATAGGCAGAGGCGCACATATAGTACACCCACATTTCGCCAGTTATGTTTAAGTTCCATGTAATAGGGGGCGAGCCTATTGCCATCAACCGGGAACAAACCCAGACTCAGGCTTGCTACTGAGAAATTCCAGATGTAAAACCCAATAACACTGCACAATCCCGGAATCGAACCCAGGACCTCATGCTCAGCAATAGCGTTTGCGACCGCTAGGCAGCTAATACTGCCAAATGCCAGAGGCAGTATACATTACCTTTTATTAAACAGTAATAAATAATATTGATTATAGTTAGCTAGTGGACCATCCACTAGCAAACTATTTAATAATTAAATATGAATATTCAGAAAATATCTTCTGGGCCAATCAGAAGGGAGCTTTTGCAAAGGAGGCAGAAATATTGCGATTATTATATCACTAGCTTTTGCCCGCGGCTTTGAAAGCGTGAAGGATTTGGCACACCTTAACCTGGATTGGGACATAGGATACTTTTTATCCTAGTAGCATGCTTCCGTGGGATGATTTCAGTTTTTTGTCGTTTACCGACCTCCACGCGGGTGAAGTTGTTGAAATGCTATAAGTAAAAGATTTTTTTTTTCTGTTTTCTCAACTGCAATGGTTATTGAGATGGATAGAACAATAACAATTATTTAGCGCTCTAAGACAGTAATTAATAAGTGATATTAATTGGATGAATAATTTCATCTACTTACAACTAGTAGTATTTGATAATCTTGATGAAAGTCTATTGGGTGACTGTTTACTCTTGAATTCTGCTTCAGAGTATCTATTTGATGTTTTCACAGAGAATGGCTTTTTGTCTTTAGCTACAATGAACAAGAAAATATTGAGTAAGTAAAGCTTGAGTTATAAAAAAAATGTCTTGAGGTTTTTTTTATGAAAATTTATCAAAATTACATGTTATCACACAGTTATTTACACTTTTATCCTATAAATTCTAAACCTGAAGTCAAGTAGGTAGTTGTATAGCTAAAAAGCAATTTGGTTGTAGCTACCCTTAATATTGAGTGTACATCGACATCTTCGTTTCATTCATGTGTCAATTTTCATATGATGTGATAGTAGCATACATATTGCAGCGTAGAGCGTGCCGCTAGCACGCCGGGGAGTCGAACCCCGGCGTGAGGTAGCAAAAAAATCAAACACTCACCGCAAATTCAAGTAAAATTTATTGTAATTAAAAAATAAATATCCGAGAATACAATATTAAGAGAAAAGAAAAATAAAGATAGAAATATTTTAAAATTTTTGGTCGTTGGCATTACAGTTGGCAGACAATTTGAAATTAAGAGGGTGAATCAAAAAAAAATTAGTATCAATATTATTAAATGCAAAGATTTAAACAAAAATATTGTATTTTTCTACATAATCTCCCTCCAATGCAATGCATTTAGAATAACGCGTTTCTAACTTCCTTATTCCTTGTGAAAAATAATTTTTTTATTGACTCTCGAAAAACTCCTCTACGGCAGCCATAACCGCGTCATTATCGTAAAATGTTGTTCCAGGAATGTCCTCTTTTAATTTTGGGAATAACTGAAAATCACTTGGGGCTAAGTCCGGAGAATATGGTGGGTGGTCAAGGAGATTGAAGCCAGCACAGCGGATTGCGTTGAGCGCAACTTCCGATCGATGAGCAGGAGCGTTATCTTGAAGAAACAACACGCGCAACGATAGTTTTCCACAACGTTTTTCTTTAATCGCTTCATGCACTTTCGGGATTAAATTTGCATAATAATAATAAATATATAATAATATAATAATAATAATATGTAAATAATAAAAAAGGCCAGACGATTACTGGACCCTCCAGTAATCGTCTGGCCTTTTGGCATGTAATCAATAAAAAGGATTCCTTCACTATCCTCGAAATTTCTTAATGGATGGAGAGGATGGTCGTTTCCAAGACATGCTTTGTCTCTTAGTTTCAGGATCGAAATGGTGGACCCACTTTTCATCCATGGTGACAAGGCGACGGCAAAAATTATCCGAATAACGCTGGAACATTTCGAGATTACGCTTAGAAATTTCCAAACGTCGCTTTTTATTTTCGTCGGTTAACATTAGTGGCACCCATCTTGCCGACACTTTTTTGCACCCCAGTGAATCAATTAAAATGGATTAAATGCTACCAAATGATATCTTTAGGATCTCAGCTATATGTTTTATAGTTATCCTTCTGTCTTCCAAAACCAGATTCTCAACCTTTTTGACATTTTTCGCAACGGAGGTTGAAGGCCGCCCAGAACTCTGGTCATCTTTACAGCTTGATCTACCTCTTTTAAATTCAGCCACCCAGTTCGCAACTGTTGAATAGGGTACAGCATCATCCCCTAATGTCTGCTGAATGTCCGATTTTTTTTCCTCCGTAGACATTTTTTTCAAACTGAGATATTTTATTACCGCACGTAACTCACATTTATCCATAATTTTGGGTTTTTAGCAACTCGTTGCACAAAACAATTTATTATGTGCGAACGAACTGACAAAAACAAGTGACAGGTTGCATAAATATTGTGTGATTGACACTCCTTAATTTGAATATCTTCGTCGATCTTTTCCCAAAAAGGCTTTATATTTATATGCAATTCTAAGAACTTTTTGATTCACCCTCGTACGCTATAAGACCTAGTGATTAGAATTAAGTAAGCACTTAAGATGACAGATTGATTGATTCAGAACTAAAAAAGTCTCTCGTCGGTGTAGTACAGCACGCTTTGTCTATTGTGATTCTCGCACGTTATAGCGCCACACAAACAACTTATTTAGCACCGGAAGTCCCAGCTGATGGTTGAAATTGGAACCTTACGCGTTGACCTTACTCGGCAACGGATCCGCAGCCGGCAGACGAAAGGAAGAAGACAGGCGAACAGTCAAGTAGCTGGATAAGGCCAAAAAAAGGGCCTTTCGAACAATCTAAGACAGAAGGAATTATTCTTAGATTAAAGAACAAGGCGCAAATTAAAAAAGTAACGAACCATTAAAGGAAATACTTACCAAAAAAAATTGAGATGAAATCCTGGGAACCGACAGACAACTCCATAACGTGGGATTCTTCTCGGTTAAAAAACTATTATTTGCTATTCATACTCAAAGAACGACCAAGTTAAAAAAAAAAGTTCTTTTTAGAATTCCAACAACAAAAAGCAGCTTTCAAAATTTTTGGAAAAATTGACAATTATTGAATCTTCAAAAAAATTACGAATAATAACAAGCTGAATGATTGACGCGTAAAAAGAATTTAATCGATTTGTGAACAAAAAGTATGTAATTGCAGGAATTATACTACAATATGTGTATTTTAGAAAGTAATTGATACTAACAAAATTTTGGATGAAGATCATGTTCATCATCTTCTGATATGGTAACGATTTTTCTTTTAACATAACTATTACTAGTAGCCATCATCTTCGGTGGAGGGGCTGTATTAGTCTGCAGAGACCGGCTCGTTCTCAGTAAATCATCTTCATTAAGTGAAATTATGCGTCTTAGTCTTGGTTTCAATGTGTAGCTGTGTGCAGGCCATGACACTGTTGGAATTACAACTTATCATTAATTACTGAGAATATATAAATAATATAACAAGTGGGCTTGAGTGTTAGTTCAATAAACAGGAAATATCCAGACAATTCAGGACACTGGGGCTTACCTGGAAGCCTGGACTGATTTAAATGATGACAAGTAGATGAATAGTCAGCAAAATTTTGTGCTCAAATGTGCTGATTATTACTGTTGTTGGTTATAAAAAACAAATAATAACAAAAAATAACAATACACAATAGAAGAGTAGTATGTATGTCAGTATAATAACACAGCACTTGATAAAATAAAGGAATATTACCAGTTTGATACTGGTAATATTCCATGGTGTCATATTATTTAGATTCAATAATCTAAGTCCATCCACTGACCAAAATCTAGCACGATGAAAATTGATTTAGCCTTCAAATTGAATGATGAGTATCAAGATCAGGAATTTGAGATAGTAGTTCGAGACAGAAGAGTTCACCTACCATCCTCCTCTCCAAAATTATATTTACAATTCTACATTTTCCCAGAGCACACTTGATAAATTAAATTAAGTAAGTTTATCTAACAATAAAAGTAATAGTTAAGATAGACAATGGATAAGAAATCAACAAGCTGAAATACACTAGACTTTAACGAAAGTACTAGAAAAAGGTGCGTCACAATCCAGACGATGGTCATTCATCATAAGGAACCATGGAAAAGAAAAAAAACAACAGTACAAAAATAAATTGTAAATGCCTCACCTTTAGAGTCAAAATCGAAAGCTGGAAGTTTCGTATATTTTAAAACTGTACACTTTTGCTTTGACGGTGTGGGATAATCGATATCATCTAGTTTAAAAAAGAAATTAAACACATTAGTAATATCGGCATCTGGTTTTGTTGATGCCGATGCATCCATTATGCTGAACACTAGAAAATTTGTGCATAAATTACGGCGCCAACCATTTTATTTATTATTCGTAAATAATAGATATGGTGAAACACCAGCACAGTATTGTTACGGGTTAATTTTAGTAGTTTCTATCACATTTTCAATTTTAGTTGTTGTACGATGTTTTTTTTCTGAAGTAATTACAATCAAGAAGCAAGTCTTCTTGATTGTCAATTTTTAAACAACTTTTGCTTTATGGTTATAGTCTATGACGTTAATAGACAAAAGAGGAGACCACATTGATTCGACTATAAATTACATTTTTTTATTTTTATTTTGAATTTAGTTTCTCATAAATATTATCTCCAGATTATTGTTGCTAAAACCAACTTCCTGATGGTCCTTCTGGACTCGAATGCATAAAATCAATTAAAACCATACATCGATAAAAAATCTTAAGTAAAATCTATCTCTACCGTTTTTATACTCTACTTTTCACACACACACACACAAGGAGTATAATAACTATAATATCAGCTCAACCAACATCGTTTCGTGCGTTGTGCGATTCATGGAGTAGTGGAATAAAATCAATCTTTTGTTTGTTTTACAAAATCCAATTTCTGTCCGGTTTAAAGAAATTGGTACGGTGTTCGTGAATTTTAAATTCTGTTCCTTTGTTGGTTCTTAACATAACGTTTTGTTCAATTGATGAGCACTATAGATCGTGCGTAGCAGTTCCTAATCTCTGTGGTTCTAAAGGCAGGGAACTCAGTGGTCACTGTTGACGAAAAAATGTGTCCTTATTCACCCGCTATTGGAAAATATTGGTCGTAATTGTATTCCTGCTTGAGGCGCGACGATGCAATCGCTGGCTTTTCATCATAGATTCAAAAGATAGTGGTGTACAGGACAATGAATATTGCTAAAATTGATGAAATTTGGTGTGTTGCGTAGAGAAGAATAGTGTCGTAAAGGATTCATATATTATAAACTGTGAGTAATCGGTTTAATAGTATCGGTTGGCCATTTTACCATCCATATTTATTGGCGGAGTTAACAACTATTTTAAGATTTCATACTGTATAGTCTGTAGAGCTATTGATCCAAGAAGAAACAGATACGAGATATTTCTTATGTAGTACCTACCTCCCTGCAGTAATAACCTTTGGAATATTGTCGGGAGGTAAGGCCTGGCTGTTAATTTGCTTAAAACATAGCAAAACAAGTAGTTAGTTTAATATTTAATATGTTTAAAAAATAAAATTTATTGATTTTAAGGCCTTGTGTGCCACTCGCGGTTGATTAAGACATGGAAACTACTCCTTGTTTAGATGGTGCCTATGTCTCTAAATAGAAGATGAGAGGGCTTGAAAAAAAGATTTATAATATATGAAGACTTATTATATTTATGTAGTGTTATGTTACAGGTAGGTCTGATGAAAAATTGGCTCAACTTCATTACTGTCAATTACAGCAAATTAGAAACATTTACACAGAATATACCTTACAGCAGTAACTTTCATGTAGACTTGCCTTCTTCTGGTGATATTCAATATTCATTGTCAGTTTCTTCAAGAATTAAGTTAGTTTGCTAAATTATATTAACAATAGCTACAACTAAAATGAATAAATTGTTCTTGTTTTGATACTAGTGCACACTAACTGGTCTGACTATCAATAGCAGTGATTGCTGGTTACGATAGCTCGGAAGGTCTTGATAGAGACTACCAATAATTTAAATACTGTTGATACTAATTGATTTTTTATGCTTCAAATGGAGCTTTGAATAGATATCAGACAGTATTCAAGAAACCAGGAATTCATAAAAACAAAAATATCCAATGGCTTCCGTAAATATTTTTAAAAGCTGTCTCAAATAAAATTGTTTACTTTCATTGACTAATTGGAAAGAAAATAAATCAGGTCTTGCTTATTAAGTAAATAGTTCCGTTTTAGAATAAAATGTTCTTTCAATATTCATGATCATCCTACTCCCTCTATCGCAATTTATTTGGGGTTGGTGCAGCAATATCTCTTCAACCATACACCTCTTTCAACCCCATCTCTATAGTCACCCTCTTTCTAGTTATAATTATTAACTTTCACAAAATCCAGCTGTTGTTTCTTTAATCTTCACTATTACAAACTAGTTTTGTTTAGTGTACATTTATACCTTCTGTATACATACTACATGACTATTACGTACTACATACTATTACATATGCATGCTACATACTATGTTTTGTATTTTCATTCATCATCATCATCACCATATCACCATCAACATTGGCCTCCCCAAATGTGTTTTCATTTGAACATACTTAATGCTGTGCAGCCCTATTCAATGTAGATCAATAAGCAGCACAATGCTAGAAGGTATTGAATTCAAGTAGTTGCTTTCTTCAATTCCAAAGTCAATTCAATTTTTTCATTTCAATTCAACTTTGCACAGCTAAAAACAATTTATTCATCAGAAGTAGGCATCTACGTAATTCTGTTTTGTTTTCTGTGCTAATACACAAGAATAATGTTTTACAATATTTTAGATCTTTTTTTATAATGCTGTTGTTGTACTTCCGTTGCAACTTCCTAGGAAGAGATACCTTTTGTATTACTTAATATTATTATGCTACTTAAAAGTCATGCACATAAGTCTCTTTGTGTAACTGGCTTAAACTATATTGGAAAAAAATATTGACAGGAAATACAGTCTAATAGATAACATCTTAATACTTACAACTAACATAAATTTATTTTTAGGTTTTTGTTCAAAGTACAACATTATTCAATGTGTAACAATGAATTAAAAAAAAATACCCTTATCTCTTGTTCATAATTAAGTAAGTTTAATATGGTTTCATTTTAAAATCTTTTCTTTCAGTTTTCAATTTATTAGTTATACCTACCTAATTTAATTATATGACATTACTGCACTAAAACATAACACAACATCTTTTTCCAACCTGACCACCTAGGGAAAAGGTTATGTGTTTTTTCTGCTTTATTTTGTACATTGCATCAAAAACAAAATATTATCACAACATCTCTACATATTATAAAGTAAAGTCGCTTTTGGTGACTGTGTTTGTGACCGTGTTGTTCTTCTGAACTATACTGTACATAACTATTAATATCAAACTTACTTAAAACAAAAGAATCTCGATGTTATGTCCAGTCATAAAAACCATGCGAACTAGGGATGGGTCGCTAGTTAACAATAAAGCAATCAATGGCTAAAAACTATTTTGTTAAAGGATTTTGTTGTAAACTACTAATAAAGCAAAAGATACATAGTACTTTTTCAGGTGTTACCACTATTATGTGGTTTTCATATAAGCCTGTACCATGTCATTGCGTAAATTATGTGTGAATACTGATGCAGACATGCATGAGTTTATGTATGTCTGACAGTTTAATGTCAACTAAGTTCAGCCAAATAAGTAAACCGTGATTGAATGATTTTCGAGCTTATAATTAAAGGAAACCCTTGGATGGCTTGATTAAAATATATTTAAAGTACGTTAAAATTTATCCCATAAATCTATTTGATGCCTTTTCTATTTGCTTTATAGTGTGTATTTTTGATATTAGAAGGGATCAAGTTATTTAAAACCAGTTGTTTCATGCTAATAATCTATATAATAATAAAAAACTGAAATGCTGTTTGTTGGTAAGCGCATCACTTGAGCATGGCTCGACAGATTTGGCTATATTTTGTTTTAAATTTTTCGTAATAGTGCGTATTAGGTTTTTAGAGCAAGAACAAATTGGAAAACATTCAAATTCCAGAAAAACTGAACATACTGTTTTCTATGGGATTTTTGTATGAACTATTGAAATCTGGACAGGACAATGTCTGTCGGGTCAGCTAGTATTATTATATTTTTGGTATAAATAATTTTGTATTATTATGATATGTAATTCATAAAGAAATTGTACTTACATATTATAAAAGTGCAAGTAGATGATAGGACAATGAATGAGAGTGCCCATTCTTTGTTTAACTAACAAAATCCTTTCAATCTTCCAAAAAGGAAATATTAGCAATTAAGTAATGTTTGTTTTTAATGTTTAGTTCATTTCGGTAACTACATACCTGGAAACTTCATTATTCAAAGTATTTTATAGGCTATTTAGATTTATGGGGAATTATAATATTTCATAAAAAAAATATCAAATTAACCCTAAATCAATATCATTGATTTGTTTTTAAACAAAAATTGTCTTGGCTGGACTCCTTTATGTTACTTTAATATTTCTCATTGCATCAGCTTAGATTTTGAATTTTTATAACCCCATGCTTGACCTAGATACTAAGTTTTTATTTAGCGTATTATTTATTATTATGCTCATTTCCTTCTTTATTTTACAATTATGCCGAGCAATGTTCCAATTTATACACTTGTGTGCAAAAAAATTTGCTCACTTCATGATTCAATTAAAAGTATGTCAAAAGTTTTTACTTCACGTCAACACACATTCTAGTCATAATACAGACAAAAAATATCTCAGAGAAACATCACTCAGAAAAAAATATACCTAAAACCGCCTACAATTAAAAAAACTGAAAATTAAACAAAAATAATGATTTCTCGAAAACTACAAAATATCGCGGAACATACATGGGGGTTCAATAGATGGGTATTAGTGTCTCCTGACCACAGACCTTCGCTGGTACAGGTTTCCGGGGACACCCTGTATATGGAGGTACTGCATTGTATTTTTCGTCAGTGAAAGAGATTCGCTTAGGTATGGAAGTGAATATTGGGTATAGAAAAAGAGGCATGGTAGAAGAATAACTGTGGAAATGCGTTCCTTGTGAAGCATGTGTGGTGGAACTATGATTAATAGGCTGAGGAATGGTGTGATAAAGCAATGTTGCGGTTTAAAAGAAGATATAGTGACAAACATTTTAAAGAGTATGCTTTATGGTTTGGTTACAGTAGTAATAGCAATCATGTCATTTAGTCTAAATAGGCTTTTATTTTTATATACACTCGAGAGCAATGAATCCGGGTCACTTAAAGAATGTTAAAAATCTCGGAAACTAAAAATGATAGGTTAATGCAATAAATTGTATTTAATAGACAATGTAATACTCCTTAAATGAAAGTAAAAAAAATATGAGTCACCATACATTTTATTAACACAAAATTACATAAAGAAAAAAACTGCTGATCTCTCCTTAAAACAAAAATAGGAAACATGAAATTTTTGAACTTTATTACGATTTTCTTGAATTTTAATACTTCGTATTGCCTCCTCGTGCTTCCATTACTGCGTTTACGCGGTTTGGCATGCTGTACACCAAGTTCCTTATACGATTTTGGGGAATATTCTCCCATTCCTCTGTGAGAGCAATTTTGAGCTCACGAAGCGTGATTGGGGGAGGGTTTCGTTGTTTTACGCATCTGCCTAGCTCGTCCCAAGCATGCTCGATCGGGTTGATATCCGGGCTGCGCGCTGGCCACTCCATACGAGTAATGTTCATCTCTTGAAGGTAGTCATTCACAATCCTACCTGTATGAGGTCGGGCATTGTCATGCATAAATATAGCATCCTCACCTAAATTGACCATAAATGGACCAACGTGATCATTGAGGATTTCTTCCACATATCTTACGCTAGTTAAAGAGCCGTTTTCTATGATCATCAGCTCTGTGCGACTTTCAGAAGAAATTCCGGCCCACACAAGTACAGACCCACCACCGTAGGCTACTTTTTCTTCGATGCATGCTTGCTTGAATCTTTCCCCTGGTCTTCGATACACTCTGTGTCTTCCATCGTGCTTGTAGAGCATAAATTTTGATTCGTCGGAGAACATAACTTTTGACCAATCTTCAATACTCTAATTTACGTGGCTCTGGGCATATCTTAGTCTTGAAATACGATGCCCACGCTCCAGTTTAGGGCCGTTTGCAGGTCTAAGGGGTTTTAAGTTAGATTCAGCAAGCCGACGTCTTACTGTCCATGCACTTGGGTTACTTCCTCCGAGGCGTCGAAACTGATTTGTGAGTTCAGTTCCTGTGAGAAAGCGATTTCGAAGCATGGTGTTCACCAAGTATCGGTCTTCTCGTGCTGTGGTACACCTGGTTCTGCCCGTTCCTGGTCTGCGTAGGTTAGAACCAGTTTCTTCGTAACGTCGGAGAACTCTTTGTACTGTTGACAGCGACACACCGACAGTCCTGGCTGTATCGCGCTGACTCCGGCCGGTTTCCAGCATTGTAAGTATTCTGGTGCATTCTTCAGGCGTAAGCGACATAATTTCAGCTTGAATAATGAATATAGAGCACTATCAACATGGTTTATGTACCCACATAAATGACAGATTACAAACAAAAGCAAAACCAAATGCTGTAATTTCGTAGTTCCATCTTCGAAAGTGGCCCTTTTTCAAATTTGATTTTTTTATGATATAACTTTACAATAACTAAGAAGTTTTAATACCTTCATTTAAGGAGTATTACATTGTCTATTAAATACAATTTATTGCATTAACCTAGCATTTTTAGTTTCCGAGATTTTTAGGATTCTTTAAGTGACCCGGATTCATTGCTCTCGAGTGTAGATTCTTTTATATTTTGTGAATGTGAGAATGTTGTAGACATAACTTGTAGACTAGATTTGTGGACCTTTTTATATTTTGTTGAGTACATGTTTCTTGTTGACAGGCCTACACTGTCCTGCCATATCTATCAACACTGTAATTGGAAACATTGTAAAAGCCCCTTATTTTGAAAAGAGTAACCGTGGAGTTTCTTGCCGGCTCTTCTCCATAGGAAACAACCAATTGGAACCGTGCACCTAGCTTCTGACGTTTCATAAGTGCCCATGTTGGTTTATGTGAAATAAAATATTTTGATTTTGGTCATGTTGAGAGGATGAATAAAAGGCAACTAACAAAGGTATTTACAAGGCAGATGTGAGTGGAAACGCCGGGACGCTCTAGAAAGACATATTATAGTGACCCTACTGGTGATGTTGTTCAGAATCTTCAAGAGCGTGGTACTCGCAATTGAAGTGTGTATGACCAGATGTATGAACGTAAACGAAACAAGAAGGGCATGTAAGAATCGTAGCAGGTGGCGTTCTGTAGTTTCTGCGTACCCCCATAAGAAGACGTGAGTTTATGTATGTATGTTTGAAGGAGATCAAACACAATGATAGCCAACTACTTACATAACATCACACCTGTGATCCCCGAAGAGGTAGGCAGAGATGTGGCTAGAGGACACCCACATTTCGCCAGTTATGTTTAAGTGCCATGTATTAGGAAGGAATCATTCAAATAAAATACAAAACATGATTTTCAAATAAGTATAAAAAAGTGTGTATCTAAATGAAAGCCCCGCATTGTTGGGAATAAGATCCAAGCTACCAGTAGCCAGGGCTTCAGAGAGAGGAACCTCCTATCAACAGAGCTTATGATCAAACTGCCTAACGAAAGCATCCATAGATATTGGCATAGATTTGTTTTTTTATATTTCTATGGATGTTGGTAAATGTACTGTTGCTGATGTATGATAAGAAGGGTTGAGATGAGTGATCCGAAACTTATTCAAAGTGGACCTGCGGGGTGATTACATAACTCACTAACAGTAGGAATGGGTTTCATTGTGACAGTTCAACAACATTCATCGCATTATTTACGTTGTTGAGCTGACAAATTTTTCGAACATATGTAGCAATGGATTAGCTTAAAAATTATTCAGATTGTGATAGATAGTGTTTTACGCAATTAGGGTGCCGGTGGAAGTGACTTATTATTGTGCCTTTCTATACATTTATTTATTACACAGCAATTTTAATAGAACTGGCAAAATACGGTATACTGTGCATTTCTATCTACTCTTGCGGGGGCTACAGGCGTTGTTATATTTAAATATAAAAGTATAACTACCTACTTGTTGGTCTGGTGGTCGCAAGCGCTACTGCTGAGCATGAGATCTCGGGTTCGATTCCCAGTCGGCCAAAGTGTTATTGGGTTTTTCCATCTGGGATTTCTCGGTAGCAACCCGGAGACTGGATTTGTGCCCGGTTGATGGCAATAGGCTCGCCCCCTGTTACATGGGACTTAAACATAACTGGCGAAATGTGGGTGTCCTATAGGTACACCTCTGCCTAACCCTTCCAGGAATACAGGCGTGATGTTATGTTATGTTATGTAACTACCTACTTAATTTATACTAATATTTTATAGAGGTAAAATTTGTTTTCTTGTAATCTCTGGAACTACCGGTCGGATTTGAAAAAATATTTTTGCATTTGCTAGCCCAGTTCACGAGGAAGGCTATAAGACTATTTAACATCACTTTATGACCTAAAGGACCCGAGCAAAAAGACAAAAACGGTCAGAAAGAAAGCTAAGCGAAAACGGAGTGATAGCGCGGGTAGGTGATGCGATGCGACGGGGTGGGTCGGGGGACCAAGAAATTGCACGCAGACGTATTCGCGGGTAGAAGCTAGTATGAAAAAAAGTCAAACTAACATATTCGATTATCAGTTTTTTAATTTGTAAAACTTAACAAACTTATTTTCTAGCTACTACAATATATCATCACATATCATTGTTTTCCCTTAAAACCACTTTTGACGATTTTCGCCATAGTAAAAAAATATCAGTAAACCAGGATCCCATAAATAAATGATAATGTTATACACACATCAACACAATCTAGGGATAATTTAGTTATGTATTATTTTAGTATGTATTGAAAATAAACTACTTAGATTCTTGTACCACACATATCAAAATGCGCAGTATTTTAAATCTAATAGGAAATTAAAAAAAAAAATAACTTAAGATAATGCCTTTTATAGTAGAAATAAAAAAAAAGTTAGGTACCAATGAACAAAAAAACGTTTTACTTCTGTTTTTGGTGATTAAATAAAGAAATAAAATTAAATGAAACATTAAATTTATTATGAAATAAACATTAGTAATCTGTAAAAGCACCTCTGATGTTAATATTATTATATTGAATAATTAATTAATATACTTATACATGTATATATATCAATATAAATATATATATATATACCTACACACATCAAAAAAGTCTAAGCAATATACGTATATATATAGTACGGGTTTGAACTTTTGAACGATTTTTTCTATTGTAATATATTTATATTTCTTTCATAATTAATAACTAAGCATTTTTAACTAAAGCAACAAAATGCTTCATTCAATTGTTCATTTAATTACAATAATTTGCAATATGTGTACCGTAACATACGTAGTATAAAAATAAAGTTGTGCATGCGGCTGATGTGACGCGCCCAATCCCATTTGAGTTGACAGACTTCTTTCATATATCCAGTATGCCCGTTCCGGAAAGTAGCGTGGTGTTTCGAATTCTGTTCAACGAATTTTTTATGTAATTGTCATGTTTTACCAAATGAAATAAAGTTTTTTTTTTTAATTATTCTGTAATTCAATACAAAGTGTGACCGCCTCTGTTGTTTAAAACTTGTCGGCATCGATTTTTCATTGAATTTATAGGATTGTTTATCTGATCCTGTGGCAATCGCTCGCAATGGAATTTTAACAAGTCTTTCTGTTTTTGGGGTTGTGACACTCCGTCCAGGTTCTCTAGAACACGTCTCTGGAGCATGTCCCATGCGTGCTCGATGGGATTGAGGTCTGGCGATTGTGCAGGCCACGGCAATACCCGGATGTTTTCCATTGCCAAGTACTCTCTGGTCCCCCGAGCTGTGTGCGAACGCGCATTGTCATGCATCAACGTGAAATCTGAGCCAAGACTTTGTGCAAATGGGTGAACATAACTAACGTACGTACGTAACGTAACTTGCAGCGTTCATATTATCATCTACAAAAACGACTCAGTTCGCCTGTTCTTCATAATACCCGCCCTTACCATCACTGTAAGGGTGCATTTCCTGGACACATCTCAGCCATTCAGCATTTCCGGGACGACGACTCACTTTTACCCTTCTCGTATCAGGTCTAAATCCAAACCGGGACTCATCGCAAAAGAAAAGTATCCCATTGCTGCTGGGTCCATATCAAGTGTTCCCTACACCATTATTTTCGACGGGCGCGATTCCCATGGCATATAGGTGGGACCTAATTGGGCGTCGTGCTCGTAGGCCGTATTCATGCAGCCTATTTCTCACGGTTTGATGGCTAACAACAACACCGCTTGAGAATTGTAGCTTTAAACCTATCTCCCCGGCGGTTAACATCTGCTGACGTCTTGCTGTCAGTCTCAGTTGTATGTATCGGTCCTGTCGAGCAGTTGCCCTCCTTCCCCGTCCTGGGTGCTGCTCAGCAGGATTCCTTGTATTAACCTAACGCTGCCAAATACGACAAATCACGCTCCTATTGACACTAAAATGCCGAGATACCTGGGACTGATTTATTCCCGCTTGTAGCATTTCTACAGCTCTCTGCAATTCATCAGCAATCAAATGGCGTCGCTCCATAACATAAAAAATACTCAACGCTAAATTTTTTCAAAAACTGTTATCTCAAAATGATAAAAGTGAGATAAATACCAAATTTATCAAGCAACGAAAACACATGGCATCGTTTTTTTTAAATTAAAGATTTTATTTCAATGACAACAAAACACAATCGAAAATTTTATATTTTTAAAATCAGCCAGTATTATGTTTCCGAGAACAAAAAGATTATAATACCAATCTACTTTGTAAAGAAAAAAATAAAGTATGAATTTAATTCATACTTTATTTTTTTGTAAATGGTGCGTGTCGCTTAGACTTTTTGATGTTGTATAAAACATCATAAAAAAATGATATATATGTAAATAATCTATTAATATATTTATCTGCATCGATTATTCATATTCAAAATGAGATTATCGGATCTCTTTGTGGGATAAGATGAAAAGTTCACTATCTATCACCAGATTTTCGGGAAAATTTTAAAAAGCCCGTCGTTGGAACATATCCCACCCGTGCTCAATTGGATTTAAGTCCGGGGACTGCACGGGCCAGTCCAGGGTTGCTACATTATGTTGCCGCAGTCACTGAGTTACCACACGAGCCGTATGTGGGCGGGCATTATAATGCATAAGCATAAAATCTTGACCCATTTGCAACCGGTGTGGCCGGACTACAGGTTCCAGAACTTCGTCACGGTATTTTTCAGCAGTTAAGTTACCGTGAAACCAAACGAGGTCGGTTCTCCCGCTTAGGCGTATTCCCGCCCATACCATTATTGTTCCACCTTTGTATGGATGGACGTCCTGGGGATTTCGCAGCCGGCTCTCACGTGCAAGTGTTCGCCAAACACGTTATTTTCGTGAAACTGGATGAAAGCCGAACCGGGATTCATCAGAGAATAACACTCTAGCCCATGGGCGATTACTTTTAAAGTTATGAAATATCCCTAGAGAGTGGTGATGTGTGTATATCTCAAGTTTGTTGATTAAGTTGTATAACCGGTTTGTAGATACTCATTCTCTACCTACAGCTACGGGATAAACAAGCGTGAATATGTTGTCATGGAAAAAAAATGATACAATATGAAGTACATAAAGTAAAATTAATACGATTTTCACATTTTTTTTTAATAACACATTATGTTTCCTTCTTTCCCTAAAAACCCCATACTTTCGACGGTTGTCGCTATAGTAAAGGATGATCAGAATGGTCAGTGAGATATGTCTCAATTTTGGGGACGCTAGCACCCATCGTTCTTTTGTGCAACAGCTAGTCACTAGACATCAGGGAATTATGGAAAAAACATCTACCCTAAACAAAAGCATCATACCTATTTGTAATAACATAATCATGAGACGAGCCATATTTTTTGCATGCAAGTCTTTACACATACTCACTAGTTAATATTTTTTTATGTAGCACAAAAATGGCGGTGAAAAAGCATGAGCTGGTTCATGATAACCGCAATCAGTTGGATCTGCAAGCTCTAGAACAATATATCCAGCTGATGAATGATCAGTCTAACTATATGCCACCACCTCAAGAGCTTGTGAAAAACTGTCAGGATATTGTGAAATGTCTTGGTAAGCATTTCCGTACTTATTTAATTTTGAGCATTACAGGAAATTATATAGCTTTCATAAATAGACTATTCATGTTATTTAAACTATTGCAGCTCGTGCATCTGGAAACGAAGAGCAGATGTGGACTCTACTGCAAACTGTGGAAGAGTATTTGCTTCGAATTGTGAACACTGTTCACACTAGCATCCGCCATGAGATTGTCACTGCGATCCTTGATAAGTTTTATACATTTATCTCTGATCCCCGTGAGTTTTTTTTTTCTTAACATAAAATTTTTGAATGACCTCCATTTATTCATTCATTTAATATATTAATATACCTATTATTATTTTGAGCACAAATTTCATAGATTATTGTTTTATTAACTATGATTTTAACCAGTAAACGTCTAGCAGGTTGAGGGATTGCGACGTTGCCAGTGCATCACAGCGTCACTACATGCTACATTTCAGAGTTTCAGGAGTTGATAATACTGTAAAGTGGTTGTCTTTTCGGTATAGAATCGGATGCTTGCCCCGCCACATCTGTGGTGCTCATCGTGCTGGATTGCTCTGACACCGAGGGTAACTTGTCTGCTGCGCGCTGGTTAGTGCAGCAAGGAGACAACGGTCCCGCCGGCGCAGGCCTTCGGGCTTCTCTGTCTTGCCTCTACTGCTGGCTTTATGACTGGCATGGCACTCCAGCATTAGGTGATTGGGTACTGGCTTTTATAAAAGCCTTAGAGGTAAGTAATGAAGTCATAAAAGTAATTTAATTATGGCTTCGTTTTCTCTGTTAAATATTTCGCACTGGGTTTTGCCTAATTTTTTAATTTTATTTGATAACGCAGGAAAATGAACGATTTGATATACTGATAGAAGTATCAGTCGACAACTTAGGTCGCCTCTTCTTAGCTTTGAATGACCCGGTGGCACTGCGCACGTCTGTGGCTGATGTCATCTTCCACGTTTTAGCATCACTTCGTGAGTCTACCGAAGCATTTGATAGGGTATTTTTTTTAATATACTTATTTGATTTTCGAACTTTTCGACGTTTTACACATAACTTACTGAATATTATGTTGCATCCAGATCGCTCCTCACGTTGGTCGTGTACTGGCCAACCTTGCTAATGACAGCGGGCAATGGAGTCGCCAGCTTCTGCAAAACGTGGTCGATATCCTATCAGCCACCGTAGACGGTCATGTCGACGCTTTGAAAGGCGAAGCCCAAGACATGTTCAAAGATAAATATGATGACGTGGTAAGTACTTCAGAAATACCCATCCTTTTTACCCAACTTCAATACATATAAACTCCTAAAATCTACAAAAAGGGTTACTCCAAGCGGAAAAACATACAATACTTTAGTATTACCATCTAAGAAAAAAAAATGTGTTTCGCGCACCTTGATCGAACTCCAATTTCAGTAAAAAATGTCCTGAAAAGTACTTATTCTCTGTATTGCTTTACTGAAGGTCCGTAGAAGTTTTTAAAACAACTTTATGGTCATCGCCACCCTTCATGGGTGCCTTTTTTGAAAACTGAAAATTAGAACGAATCTTGTCGAGCAAAAATTCATAATAAAGCCATTCGCTTCATAAACCTATTTTAGCTACAGAACTGTTTTGTCCCTTTCTATCAAGTTCAAATGAACTTCGACAGAAAGGGACAAAACAGTTCGATAGCTAAAATAGGTTTATGAAGCGAATGGCTTTATTATGAATAAAACGGTATGACTTTAATTTTGGATAATAGTTGTAGTTAAGACGTACTGAGAAAAGGTTTTGCAAAAAACAACCCTTAAGGCTCGTGCACACTGGCGCGACGCGACAGCGTGACACAAAGGCACTGCGTGCCGCGCAACGGGCGGCGCCTTTGTGTCGGGCTATCGCGTCGCGCCTGTTTGCGGGAGCCTTTAAGGGGATAAAAAAATCCCACCCAAAAAAAAGGGGGAATTCATTTACATGAAAAATCTTTATCCTTGTGTTTATAAACATGAAACTTGGCATGAATACATAAAAAGTTAAATAATAAAGATCTTAATTATTAATTTCCACCCTCTTGAAAGGGTTGTTTTGCAACACCCATTGAAGTACGTAGGGGAAAGTACGAAATAAGCGCGAAGTCGCGGGCGCAGTGCTAGTTACTTTACAAACAAAGGGCTGATTTAAGCTGGAATTGAATACCATTTTTTTTCCTATGTTTCTAATTATATTCTTGGTGTATTGGCATTGGTGGTGTACAAACGATGTTTTAAGTGATATCTTCTAATGCGTAAGAGCAAATGCCAAATGCCACCCCGGGCCTTATCGGACACGCTCGGCGGTTTACGGGTCTGTAGACACACTTTCAGCTTTAGTACATGGTGGTACGCAGCCGAGGCCGGTCGCAGGCCAGTCGTCCAAATGATAACTCGTGCTCATACAGTGGCATTGCGAAAACGCCGCAGCATAACGACGCAAACTTGTGCAAATAAAGAAGTGCGCGCCAATATTTTTAAAATTTTGCTTGTCAGTATAACGTCACTACCTATACCGATTATTCGACAAAATATCAGCCATTGGAATATGGAATGAAGACCTTGTTTCTGTCACTGATATTTTTTCTTCCCACCTGCTTGATTCTGTTTTATTTTTTAGGAAGGTTAGTAATTATTTTGTTGTTGTTGGTTAGATTTTGTGCCTGGAGCGCCACATGGCATCTCGCGGGTGTCATAATCTGCAGCTGCCCCCATGGCGCGCGCGTAACGTGTGCTTGACCAGCGTGAGCACACACACTCCCATGAGAAAGGTTGGCCTCCTCAATCTTGGGAACACGTGCTACATGAACAGCGTGATGCAGGCTCTGCTCGTCACTCGGCAGTAAGTACTTTATCTCCTCCATTTGTCATCCAATTTTAATTGTTTAGTATTTTTTTTTTTTTTATGTAGGCATCATTGAATAGTTTATTTTTGTGAACTGGGGTAATTTTGTTTTACTTATTAACCACGAATTAGTGAGATTACTCAATGTTCTTTATAATGGGTAATGTCATAGAATAAAAGTATGAAGTCGGGCTGTTAATAGATTAAAAAAGTGGGTTTCATGAAAACAAAACTTTCATGCGACGTAATCGATTGCCGTAAAATTATATATAAACTGTGATTTTTTGTTGCATTTTGTTTTTGTTTATGATACTTATATAGGTTTGTTTTTGTTTACATAACAATGCGCGTTAAGGGGTAGCCAGAGTACAGTCACGAGAATAAATATTCTATTACTATTGACAGGTCGGCTAATAATAAGCTATCAGCGACTTGTGTAAAAAAAGAACCGGCCAAGTGCGTGTCGGACTCGCACACGATGGGTTCCGTACCACCGCACAATTTTAACATTACATATTAAAAAAAGAACACTATTTTTGTATGGGATTTTGTATTATTTGTTGTTATAGCGATAATATAAATACTCTGTGAAAATTTCAACTGTCTACCTATTACGGTACATGACATACACACCGCTGACAGACAGACGGACGGACGGACAACGGAAGCTTAGTAATAGGGTTTTGTTGACACCCTTTGAGTACGGAATCCTAAAAGACTGATGTTATGTTTTCGTTAGTGTTGTTTTGTTTGTGTAAATAAGGCTCGCGCTGATATTAATTAAGTACCCACAAAGTATGAATCTGAAACTTTCCTAAAAGTAACAATATTTTATAAGAATACGCAAAATTATGTATAATGTGAATTTGTATAGATAATATCGTAAAAAATATTTGACTTTCAAGGAAGCCGTTGAAAGTAACCACAGGCTTAAATTTAAAGAAAATGTAAAGATCATTAAAATTTAAAAATGATTTAAGTTATTTTTATTTATTGATTCTTTTAAAAAAGTCCCTGTACATTATGTTCTTGAACAAAACTTTAAAATACATTTTATGCGTTCGATTTTCAGTTGCTGCTTTTGTTTTTTTTTATCCCGTAAATTACCTTTGTATTTTGCCGTAGCGAATATTAATTGCTCAGAGTGAATTTGTAATTTTTGTGCCTACTCGCGATTAGTAGTAATTCTATTAAATAACTCCAGTGAATAGGAACTCTGAAGTCCGACTATACAGCTTTGTAAAACCACACTTTGACTACACACAATGTATTACAGTGATCGTAGTTTGATAAGCCCCTTGATCTCGCGACAAGTAGCACAACGTAGTCAACGTATGGATACAAAACTAAGGCCATCAACTATTTATATCGCGTAATATTATCAAAGTTTGTTCAGTGTAAGCCCGTGTTTTGCAAACAAACCCAGTGATAGAAGCAAAAAAACAAAATCAATTGACACCAAATATTCGGCTTTGCAATTCTTATTCGAAGAGTCGAAGGTTTGCCGCTTTGTGATTTGTATTCCTGTGCATTTATAAAAGTTGGATGGCGTCATCTCCCTGTTCGTTTATGTAAAACTGACTGTCCTCTTTGCCCGTATAGGTAGTAAAAATTAGATTTAGTACGCCATTTACCAGATTTTTGTTTAAACCATGTTGGGCCTTTTTCGTTAAACTAACTCTCATCCCTTTCCAAGACATGCATTGTATGTAGGTGTGCAGTGGTAAATATTTTCGATTTGTGTTTGTAATAATATCTGCGATGGTTCTATTCTTGTCCACCTATGAAGCGTAAAATCTATGCATTTTTAATGGCCTGAAATGCGACTAACGGTATCGATTTTAAAATCGATGAAAGTATTTTACTGGCTTACATTACTAAGGGCTGTTTATTCGAACGTCGGATATCTTTTTTCCATTGAATAAAATTGTCGTCTGACAGATTATGAAAAAAAATACCAAAATGTTTAAAAATCCTAATTATGTTGTTATGTGGAGTAAAAAAAACTGGCGTTGGAAATATGAGCCCTAACACTCATAATATATGTTTCTTTTTTTCGTGAAAGGAAATAGTAATTGGTAGTGCCATTGAATTTAAGCTCAGCGGGGTAATTGCGTAACACACTAACAGTAGGTATAGCTCTCATTTTGACAGTTCAACAACATTCATTGGGTTATTTATGTTGTTGAACAGACAATAATTTCGAACTTATGAAGCAATGGATTAGCAACAGGGTCCAAAATTATTCAAAGTGTCATAGTTAGTGTGTTTGGAAATTAGGGTGCAGGACTTGACAGCTGGTTAACTTAAATGAATAATTTTATGAGGATAGGCATTTATAGAAAACAACGCATTCATCTCCCGTAATGTCGCTGGCATCAATTGAAACAAGCATAATTATCATTACGGTGCTTGTTGGCAAAATAAATATTGGTGATTTATAACCCGAATTATTATTCGCACAAAAAAAAATGCCTATTATTATGGCGATAGCCAACTTAATAAATTGTCGATTGGCATCGCTCATTCTTGCAAAACCTTTTTAACTTGTTCAAAATAATTTTAAAAGGCTACCTGTGAGCCTGTGACGGAAACTTTATATATCTAATCATATTTGAATATCAAGGCAGCCTGTGAATTTTCTATTACATAGTATCCAAGTACATTATAATGTGGATCGATAACGATGCAATTTTCCAGAAATTCCTGTGCTAGAATTTTTGGAGAATATCAGGCTTACGGCTTCAAGATGACGCGTACCTTTTGAGCCCGAAAGGGATTTATTTAAAATATTGCAAACATATTTTTTGAATTCCCTTCTCGGAGAGTCTTGTAGAGTAGTCAGTCAGCTAAGTGGACGTCAACAGTATTGGGTTTGATCGAGCTGAGGGTTATAAATGTATTGTGGAAGAAGATAACACTTTTTCTATTACCTACCCAACTAAGTCTCTGGAGTTGGCCACGTTACACATAATAATATAACTATTTCCATTTTCCATCGTCCTTCCTCTTTTCCATCTAAATTACGTCGTAAAGTGCAACATCTCATACGAAGCATAATCAAACATTCTACCCTATTTTGAACGAAATCTTAATAACAATAATTATAACTAAATCATCTAGCCATTTTAATCACTATCTTGTTGTATTTAAGGTTGAAAGGCTTATTAAGGCGCAGATATACGACTTTTAATGATTTCAAATTGAATTGAATATCACGTCTAAACGAATATTCTTATTTGTTTGAAAGAAATATATGATAAACTAGACTATTTTTTTCGTAATTTGATATGTGAATATTTGAAATTATATTTTTATAACATAGTGTAATTAATTTGTAAAGTAATGTCTAACGCGAACACAAAAACGATAATTACGCAAAAACTATCGGGCGTATTTTCATGAATTCTGCACCATTTAAAAGACAATTCAATTACCCAAATTTTTGTGTACGGCTTTTATTTGTATTGTGTTTGATAGATCAAGGTGGGTAGTTTTGTGCGAAAAAACTTGATGCGCGTTGAAGCGGGGCTCTTGCAGGCGACGGGCGGCAGTGCATCGCTGACCAATGTCCGGGTAGACGCCAACGCTCTGTGTAATTTTATTCGCTTAAATGTTTCGCATGCTCCTCCCACTCGCTCAAGGTCGCTGGCACTTATTGTCGCCTTAAGAAGTATGATGTTTAGTGTTTACACGGCTACTACCTAATCGTTAATTTCGCCTAACCTCTACAAGTTATTGTGGCTTCGCGGTTCGATGCTGGATTGGCGACGAACACTGTGGGTACGAAACATAAAATATATAAACATTTTTTTTTTCAATTGTGTTCATTTATGACTTCTATAATATTTCTTCCATTATTATTTATTATAGAACGGCCAATATGATGTTCGCCTAACAAACTTATCTTGTAATCAGGTGGATAAATAAAAAATCTTTGCGTCCACATAAACCAGGATGAGCAGATTACGAAGTAAAATATATTTACTTCTTGGGGTAGATGGATACGGAATTGATCTAAGTGACACAGGTCAGTCTACGCCTAATAACAGTGACTACGCACAAACATTTGTAAAACAATTAACGTAAATCGTGGAAAGTATAAAATTAGACAAATCTTTTTATTGTTTTGTTTGTAAGTAACCAAAGCGTCGCAACTTAGTGATTATACTAAACATAAAATAATATTTTTACTTGAGCAGAATGTTGGAATCAAAGAGATTGGTCGTAGACTTAATATAGCGGTAAGTGTTTTAATATTTTATTTTACTCTTTAAAATTGACCAAATACAAACAGATTTTTTGTATAGGTACATTTGATAGTATTTTTGACAACCCAGTAATCTTGTATTTGGCTATTTTCCATTTCACCCACTCCTTACAAGTTACCTGCACGTTTCCAAAAATATTAATAAGTATTTTTTTTGTTTTAGAGAAATACGGTCAGGTTATGGTTGAGACATTATGGAGACACTGGAAATATTCAGCGAAATCGTCCAGGAGCAAAACCCATGATTTATAGTCCCGAATCCGAACGCCACCATACTATTGTTGCAAGCCATGTTCAAAGTTCATTTATGCCTATTCGAATAACTGCAATTAAACACAATATTTCAGTGAAAACAGTGAGAAGGCATTTACGTGCGGCAGGGATTAAAAACTATAAACTAACTTAAAAATATAAAAGAAAGTGCAATGACACCAGGGGGCCTAGACAAAATCCCTTTTCTGTAAGCGTTAACGCCTACGGAAAATCAAATTGTATGGAGTTGACATTTGCTTAACACGTGCCATTACGTGTCCTTTCCACCGGTTATGTCATTGCCATACATTTTGACGTTAGCGTCAAGCGTTAACGCTATCAGAAAAGTTTTTGTCTAGGCCCCCTGTTCATCGCCAAGAAAGGGTCCGTTTTGCCCAGGAATATTTAAATTTCAATTTGGAAAACAATGTCGTGATATTCACTGATGAAAAGTGTTTTAAATCTGCAAAAGATTAGGACGCAAAATCTTATGGCGGAAAAAAGGTGAACGTTACAATGTGAAATGCTTACTACCTTGTAGAACCAGCGGTAGAATAACCCTAGGCTACTGGGGCTGGATATCGTCTATGGGACCTGGTGAATTGGTAGAAGTTGGTGGTCGATTTAATAGTAGTCACTATTTGGAGATTCTGCGTGACTTCATGCTGCCGACTGTACGAATTGCCATATCCGAACACAGATATTTACTTCGTGCAAGATAACTGCTCCATCGACCGTGCATTGTCCAGAATTGGTTAGCTGCTCAAGAAGGTGTAACAGTTATTAACTGGCCATCTAAAAGTCCCGATTTGAATCCCATAGAAAACCTATGGGGTCAAATGGTTTTAAATTGGGACACATCCGAAGTGCGAACTAGAAACAATTTGGCTGAGATCGTGTCTTCGACATGGGAGCAAATGAAAGGAAAATATTTGTGTTGGAACATGGTGTGCGGTATGCGAAGCCGCTTGCAGCAAGTATTAGACGGAGATGGTGCGCCACTCCGCTACTAACTTAGCTACATAAGTATTTTTAAATACATTAAGTAAGTAAATGCTCAATTCATTAAAATGTTGCACATGCTGTGGTGATGTTATTGTTATGAATAGAAATCCATTTTCTATTTAAATCACATTTTGATCCACTACACAAATACACCTATAAAACTAAAACATTTTACAAATTAATCAATGTTCTCGTTAAATAACAAACTTCCAAGCATTGCCATGCTTTTAAAAATGTTTATGAAATGGTTAGGTTTGAATGTGATACTATAATAAAATGTATATTAATTTTGAACTAAGACCATTTACATACTTACTTTATTTACTTAAGTCTATTTTAATGAAATAATAAAGATTTTCATTACGTGCAATGATTTTGTTTCATTCCTATACAAACGGCACATTTAAAAACACATTTAACGACTTCGTTCTTAAAGAAAAGTAAAAAATATAATAAAACACACAAAAAGTAGTCTATAGGTTATGCTGGTTTCAAACCCAGACAACGAAGTATGTATAATAATTATCAATCTGCCATAATGAGCATGAGACCAATTCAACTCATAATATTCGTCTTCAAATTAGATATTAGTTGTGATGCTAGACGCAATACTCTATAGAATTAGATCCATATAGTATATACCTTAAGTTTATTATCGCACGAACGTATCACAGAATTAGCTATTAAGCGTAGACAGCTAACTGTAGTGTTATTGACGCGCGACAATATTTTTGTTAATCCACCCTCGCCTTGGTTATTTTTAGTAGTGGTGTTGCATTTTAATACTCATTAGCCTTTCAACCTTAACTTTAACAAGATAATAATTAAAATCGCTTAACAACATGATTTATCAAAATGCTCGAAGGGAGTATTCCAATTCGTAATAAGGTTCCAGGCTATTATTCCAGGGGGTTCGATAATGTTGGCCACAGACGGCACCTACGTGCAGTGCATACCTATAATAGGTTGTCAGACCAACTTATTGTTTTTAAATTTTTATTGATAGTTTTAGCTCTCTTTTATAGATGTTAAAGCATTCTGGCGAATTTGTTTACGTTTCAGTGTTCTTCCTTTTATTTTAACTTGCAACGCAGAATACTACCTATACTTCTAGCGATTATAATTTGGACTTGTACTGCTAGCTGCTGCCCCGGCTAATTTTATAATTAAACACCGCGATGTTTTTTTAAATTGTTTCTTTCAGTTTAGTCACGGCAAGTTTTTTTTTTATTGAAGTTGCTTTTTATTTTTTGTTTTCCTATGTAAGGGCACTACAGACTGCGATCAATCGACAGCGGTCAATTTTGCAACCTATTACCTACTACAGTTATGATACCAAAAATTAGGAGTCAAAAGAAACCTTTTTGTTTTGGTCTACTTATGTATGTTTCGTTTGAAAATTATTTTTTATATACGATTTAGTATCATAAGTAGACTATTAATATTACATATAAGGCCGCCAATAAAAAGCCACAATAGCCCTCGTACTAGTTGATAGTAAACCAAGTAAAGTAAAAGCGTGGGTCTTCGGAACACGGTAATTTAACTATCTTAATATTTCTGACAGGTTCAGCACACATGTTGTGCTCAAGATGACCGCTGTGCCATATTGGGCGCGAATGTCCATACTGTTTGGCAAGATGATGCACTCTGTGTCAACCAAAGTGAACCCTGATGAATTCTTCGCTGTGGTCAAGCCACCATTCTTCACCAGGGACAATCAACACGACAGCTCCGAGTTTCTGGGGTGAGTTCTGGTTTTATAACTATTTGGTTATTTAACACTTTTCAGGACACTGAATGCCTATTGGCGTGATAACAATAAAACTTCTGAAGCAGGTATGTCTCATCGTGTGCACCGTGTTTTTTTTTTGGCAATTCTTTATGATTAGTGGTAGAAAATAAATAACTAATGAAACAAAAATACTTGCGCTCAGCATGGCCATTTTTTACTTTAATTATCTTGGTAATGTGACAGTTTAGGACATTATATCACAGGACTTTTTTTTGTTTGTCTATATGATGCCCCCTATCCATATGTATAGGTATTAAAGTGCGACGCCATTTTTTAAAAAACAATCAAAATGGCGAATCAGGACGAGGCTAGTTCCATACAAAAAAGTTCGAACCCCTTTCTTTCTATATATCTCGCATATCGGGAGTTAATTGAGAAAATGTGAAATTTTACTGTGAAAATGACTACCGAGATCTCTGCTGCCGATTACGGCCTCGTTTTAAGGCGCAGATATACAACTTTTAATGATTTCTAATTGAACCTCACGTTTAAATGAATAGTCTTATTTGTTTGAAAAAATATATGATAAACTAGACTATTTTCTTCGTAATTTGATATGTGAATATTTGAAATTATAATTTTATAACATAGTGTAATTAATTTGTAAAGTAATGCGCAAACACAAAAACTATCGGGCGTATTTTCATGAAATCTGCACCATCTAAAAGACAATTTTACTACCCAAATTTTTGTATACGGCTTTTATTTGTATTGTGTTTGATAAATCAAGGTGGGTAGTTTTTGCGAATAAACTTGATGCGCGTTGAAGCGGGGGCTCTTGCGGGCGACGGGCGGCAGTGCATCGCTGACCAATGTCCAGGTAGACGCTAACACTCTGAGCAATTTTATTCGCTTAAAAGTTTCGCATGCTCCTCCCACTCGCTCAAGGTCGCTGGCACTTATTGTCGCCTTAAGTTGTAGTCTTTACTATCACATACCAAGAGCTGCATTTATTGCTGCGACACATGGTGCGCCAAACGTACCTACCCATTCTGATATTTAGGGGAATTATAATATACAAAAAGCAATCGTCAGTTTTATTTATTTATTAACTTTATGTAAACACAGCAACTGCAACAACAACTTTATGTGTACACATAGAAATATTTTAAACCGAGTCCAAAAAAGGAGGAGGTTCTCAATTCGACAGTACTTTTTTTTATGTGTATTGGCTCAGATTTTTTTTCTAGGTGAACCGATTTACATGAGTATTTTTTTATTTGTAAGCTGGTGCTTCTCATGTGGTCCCATATAAATTTGATCAAGTTCTGACGAGTAATTTTTGAGTTATCCTTAATACTGCGTATTTTTCCACTTAGTTTATATTGATGATGTTTTAATAATTTCCTGTCACTGTTATTTACGTAACAAGTAGTGCTAGTATTCGAATTTGTGTGAAAATTAAAAACTTTTTTACGGAGGATGAGTAAAATTTGATTTTTAAATGTTCTTAGGTTGTGGTTATTAAATTTTTTTTTTCCAAAAAACAACTTACTTCCCAAAAAAACACAAAAAAAGTGAAAAATAACATTAATTTCGGAAGTCGGTGGCAAAAAAACTAAAATACAAAACCAAGGACACCGACTTCCGAAATTAATGTTATTTTTCACTTTTTTTTTGTGTTTTTTTGGGAAGTAGGTTGTTTTTTGGAAAAAAAAAAATTAATAACCACAACCTAAGAACATTTAAAAATCAAATTTTACTCATCCTCCGTAAAAAAGTTTTTAATTTTCACACAACCTAAGAACATTTAAAAATCAAATTTTACTCATCCTCCTCATCATCATCGTCGTCATCACTATTCGATTCAGATTCGGAATCTATATTTGCTAAATCGTTGACATCAACTAATTCGGTGCCATTCTTTTCGGAATCCGTACGGTCCTAAAATTCCATGACAGAAGATTCTTTAAGGAACTTGACGGTCCTAAAATTCCATGACAGAAGATTCTTTAAGGACCTTGTTTATTGTTGGACGAATGCTTGTAAGCAGTGGATCAGACGATAATAAAATATTGTGCATAATATCTTCATTACATGGGATACTTACTGCTCCATGAGAATGCCCCTCTCTATGTATATTTTCAAAAATCTATGTCTTTAGCTTCAGATACCTCTTCAGATAGAAATCCAACGGATATATTGACAAATTCTGAACTATGTCTGGCCCGTGTATAAAAAGTTTACAAAGACAAGAAGGCATGTAATACCATGGGTACAAATCTACGTAAAGTTTAGCAGTATCAAAGCAGAAATCTCTGAATTTATTGTCATTTTCATCACCACCCTCGATTAAGCACTAGAGTCTAGTGCCTAATCAAGGGTATCAATACAAACTTTATGGTATTTTTACTAAATAATCACAAAATAAGTGTAATGTTGTTAAAAGCTAAAATGAAAAAATAGGTGCCATGGCTAGAATGTTAATTGTTATTAATTATTTTGATTGTGTATGTTTAAAATAGGTAATGTAGAATACGTGGTTTTAATTAATGGGATAACCTAATCACCACACTGCACTGTATACATAATAAGTCTCCGTGCACGAAAAAAACCCGGCCAATTTCTTATCTAATTGTAAGAAAGCTTGAAATAATTGAAACATTAAATCTGTGTGACTATAAAAGTACAGTTTACGTGGCGCTAATCCATTCGTGTCAGTCACAACTAGGGTTGCCAACGTTTTTAAATCAAATATTTTTTGTAAAAATATAGTAGATGGCGAAAAAATAAAAAATATAGGTGGTGGCATAAGTTAAAAAAATATATGTTTTTTATGCTACTTTAAGCCTTTAATTTTTATTAGTTGTGATCTCATTCACTTGTCGTCCTTAATATTATTTGAATAGGATTTTGTACTGCCTCTAAGAGTTCCAAATTGCATAACGAGTAATGGAACTTCTTTGTTTAAATCTCTTTATGACGCAACATGTGAGATTAAACTCGTACGATATTGATTTCCAATTTAATAACTTCATTGGAAACAATTTAAGTGCAATGAAACTTACACAGTAAAGAAAATTTAAAAATCGACGAAATTGTTTCATGTAATTATTGAGTCCAGCAGTAGTTGAATTTTATCTTTAATTATATTTGCTTAGTCATAGGATAAGTAATTGGAAAAACCTTTACGAAAATCCTAGCATTATTGCAAATTGTAAACTAAAGAAATTTTTCGTAATCTTACGTGCTATTATCAGAATTATTGCAAAAATCTAACTTATTTTCTTTGGTAAATCACGAACTACGACGATGAGTATGAACTCTGACAGGCTGAAATGAACGTTATGCACTGACGGGTGCGCTGATTAGTTAAATTTACATTCAAGCCAAGTTCGGACCGATCAGAATAAAGATGTTATGAATTGACTCTTAAATTATCCAATCAGCATTCAAGTTGGTAGCCAATACAGTAGACCCGTGGTAATCCAATAAACGTTTTGCAAGGCGATGTCGGATTATTGAGTAGAGTACTGCCACTGACCCCTTGTAGTCCGGAACTTTTTTGATAATGAATACCAAAGGTATATATATCTCATTAAGTGGTTATCCGACAAATTACATACATACTTATAAAAATGGTAAGAGCAAATCTATATGTTCTACATAATATACATATGGGCACCGATTCCGTGGGTAAATGATAAATGATTTTATTTCTGTAAGTAGGTTTATACAAACACTTACACGTCAATCATATTTTTAAAACTAGATGAGGTCGGCGACTATCTGACTACTCTGAGAAGAAAGGCCGAAACAAACTCAGAGGTCACAGTCTCTTTTAAAGTCCAGACATAATCTTGGTCAGATCATGTGAAGACCATGTAGATTTGTGTCTGAAATGGTCTTTTGAGGAAAAACCACACAGAATGAGTGGACATGTCCAGTCAGTGCACGCATTTGTCACTAATCGTGGAGCTCAACCACTCGACGAACAATACCAAAGAAAGGACATTTGGGTAGGCCGCAGAAAGCACTCAAACTGCCAGATTATCATTGAAAGTATCTGAGAAAGTGAAAAAATAAAATTTACCTACATAGTCCTCACATACACAATAAATAAATAATAATACTATACTTCACAAAGTAAATTGTCATGACATTGTATATATAATAATTATGAAAATGTCAACATTTAGGTAAAATAAAATAAAAAATAATCAAAAAATAAAAATAAACATTCAGTATGCAAAAATTGGAGCAACTCAATCCCAAGCCTTTTTGTCCTCAATATAATCCTTAACGGTATAAAAGGCTTTCTGGCACACCTTACGGTTAATTAATAATTTGAATTTATTAAGGGTTAGATCTTAAACGTGGATTGGAAGTTTATTATAAAAGCGTATACATTGACACCTGAACGAGCCACCTATTTTTTGAGCTTTGTTGTAGGTACAACAAATTTGTGTTAATTCCTAGTATTTATATTATGGAAATCACTGTATTTTTTAAACAATTTTATATTTTTATGTGCATATTAAAGATTTTCATAAAGGCACAGTTATTACATTAATCTCCTTAAATTTCTCTCTGAGAGATTGTCTCGGACTTAAATTATAAATTGATCGAACAGCTCTTTTCTGCAAAATAAAAATAGTCTGAATGTCGGCGGCATTTCCCCATAACAGAATACCGTACGACATAACACTATGAAAATAGCTAAAGTACACTAAACGGGCTGTCTCTGTGTCGGTTAAATTACGAATTTTTCTGACAGCGTATGCTGCGTAGCTTAGCTTTTTTGACAATTTATCTATATGTGGGCCCCACTGAAGCTTAGCATCCAAAGTTAAGCCCAAGAGTACTGTGCTATCTTTAGGATTCAATTCTTCGCCCTTCATCAATACATTCGTTTCCACCTGTCTAACGTGAGGTAGAGTACACTTAATGCATTTGGTTTTTTTTTCATTAAGGAGTAAAATATTGGCATTGAACCAGTAAACTACTTTTGAAATCGCGCTCTTTACATCGTCAGTAACCAGCTGCTGACGTTTTAAGTTTAAACAAAAGTGAAGTATCATCCGCAAACAACACTATATCATGATTATCCTTTATGTTGTACGGCAAGTCATTAATATAAATAAGAAACAAGAAAGGACCAAGAATTGAGCCCTGCGGGACTCCCATTGTCACTATAGATCCGGGAGATATTTTTCCATTAACGTCAACGCTCTGAATCCTATTACTCAAGTATGAAGTAAGAAGATCCAGAGCGGTGTTCCGGATCCCGTAGTGGCGGAGTTTCCTGATTAACGTTTCATGAAGAACGCAATCGAATGCCTTGGACAAGTCACAAAAGATGCCCAAGGCATCGCATTTATCTTCCCATGCATTATGAATATGTCCTAAAAGTTCAACACATCAGTAGTTAAACGACCCCTAGTAAAACCAAACTGTTTGCTATGTAATAATTTATGTTTATAAAAAAATCTTTGCAATTGGTCCAAAATTATTTTTTCAAAAGTTTTACTAAAAGTAGGTAGTACTGAAATAGATCTATAGTTTGTGGGGTCTGAAGTACTACCTAATTTAAACAAAGGTATAATTTTACATTTTTTCATAAGGTCAGAAAACTACCCACAGTCGATACAATTATTAAAGATAAGAGCTAAAGTAGGTGCTACAATGTCAATAATAGACTTAGCAACTTCTACAGAATTACCCCACAGATCTGCAGTCTTCTACATTTAAAGTGTGAAAGGTCTTAATTATATCTCTACAGGTAATATTTTCGAAATGAAATTCCGAATCGCAAACATGAACATTTTCTTTAAGCAAAGACTCAGCAGCAGAAGGTGATGAGTTTAGGGATTTAGTAGTTGAAACAGGAATGTCCGAAAATATTTTTTCAAAGGCAGCGGAGACTTGTGAGTCTGATTTTATTATATTGTCATTAATAGACAGGCTGTAGTCAGAATTTCGGTTCGTAGATCTTCCCGTTTCACTATTAATAATATTCCAAGTTGTTTTAATTACATTACTACTGTTATTAATCTTCGAACTCAAATAACGCGACTTGGCCATACAACAAACTTTTTTAAATAATTTTGAATAATTTCTAACATATTAATTAAATTCAGTAGTGTTTCCAGAAGTCCTTTCATTGTACAGCTCATAAAGCCGTATTCTACTTTTATGAATACCAATGGAAGCCCAATCGCTGAAAGATGCGTTACTATTAACCGAGATAGTCTTGGCAATAAATGTAGAATCAAATTGTTTACAGTATAAATTAAAGAAATCATCATATAGATGATTAGGATCAGCATGAAAAGACAAAACTGATAATTGATTAATGATTTTTAATTTAAAAACTTCCAAGCGACTTGGGTGCTTGGGGTCTCCAGCACCCACAAGAATAGACATCAAAACCTATCAATCAACATCACTCGCCGCGCTATAATACGTCTTACCTACTACTTACGTTATTAGTTTATTACATTTGTTGCGTTTTAAAACGGAATGCATAAGTCAGAAAAGTAGATAGATAACATAATGAAAACATACCAGGCATGCCGTTTATGTTCCGTCGTTTACATATTTGCAGCCAATTTTGAATTTATAACTGTTCAATGTTGGAATTAAGAATATCAAAACAATGGGGATAAAAACTGCCACTTGCTCACTTCAGATGTCGCTGCTATCCAAAGTCCAAGTGTTTGACAGCTAGCTGTCAATATCCACACATTTTTTTGTAAACAAGGGACTTCTTTTACGCCTAATTAAATAATATTCCCCGTTGCGCAGCAGCTGTTGACTGCAAAAAAACGAGGACCCATGTATTTGCCAAAGATGTTAAAAGACAAAAAAAGTGAAAGAAAGCTTTCTGAAAAAAAAACTTGGAAATCCGATATTTCGTCGAGACTATGTACTTTTATTTTTAAACTTGAAGACTTTTATGGCAGATGATGATGTGATGCTCCCATAAGAGAGCTAAGTCCGTTTTTTTACCTACAGGCACTTGTGATGTGATATTACGTACATTATAGTAAAGGTGTGTGTGAGTTTATATTATCATATTATTAGATCAGTGTTAGAATTAATATATGAAGTTTTCAGTTAGGAAGATCATCCTCAAGTTGGTTTTCAACTCCGATCAGGTTATACCTTTCGTACGCCTCCAGTCTTGATCAAAAAATGACCTTCAAGTTAAAACATTCATAACTAATGGTCTTTTCCAATAAAGCTGCGTTTTTAGCAATGGTAGACGATTCGAGGACATTTAGAGATTGATATGAGCCAAATTCAAAAAATCTGACATCAACATTTAAAAGTTAGAAAACTGCGTTGCCACTGGCTTCTTCATGAACTCACTCCAAAACAAAAAGGACTCGAGTTTATTGGTGTAAAAAAATGTTATCAAAGTACAATCACGGACGTTCTAGTGGAATGACATTGTGATAGGAGATGAAACATGAATATATTGTTACACGCCGGAAAGAAAGCAACAGTCTTCTGTGTGGGTGTTCGAAGGCGACAGTAAACAAAAAAAACAAAATTAAGGCAGGCGAGAAACGTAGGTAAAAACATGATTGCGTTTTTTCTTCTCCCAGATGGGTCCTGTCTGCACGATCCCACTTGAAGAACAAAATACAGTTAACGCTGAGAGGTACACCACCTCTTGTTTGCCCAGGTCTTTGAAAAAGTTAGGGAAAAACGACCAATAAGTCGCATCCTATTGCACCATGACAATGCGTCGGCGTACACTGCGAACAAGACAAAGTCATTTTTGGCTTCTGAAAAGGTAGAGCTCGTGGCCCATCCCGCACATAGCCCAGACCTAACACCAGATTTTTTCTTTTCCCAAAAATCTAAGATTTGATGACACGTTTGACATTTACGAGGGCCAGAAGAGGCTGTGATAGCTTTCAACCAGCAGGTGAAAAACATGCCCTCAGACCAATGGTCCTCATGGTTTCAAAAATGGTTTGAACTAATGATTTTTAAAAAAAATGTAATGGAGAATACTTTGAAAAGCAGTAAATATATTACTTTACAATGTAAATTGTTTAATTAATGAGTTACGTAAAAGTTAGACAATGGTGCCGATTCTCTTGTACACCAAACTAAACTAACTAAACTATCACTAAAATTCCTTACTTTTGGCTATGAGAATCTTAAAGCTATTCTGCAATAAAATATCTCTAAAATTAAACATCATCTTGACGCAACTAATTTGATAATCGCGACTCCACATGGTACTTGTATGCCCTACCCCGAGAATTTTTTTTAGAGCCGGGGGCGCGCATGTGTGGCAGCCTCGGCGTGTTTTATATGGAATTTTTCACTTTTTGTATGGAAAATATTAAAAAAAGAAATACATACATGTAGAGTTATATAGGTTTAAGGGTTTCATAAAGGGGGTCGAAATTTTCATTATTTTTGCGATAGGACACCGTTTTCGAGATATAAGCAAAATAAAATTTAAAAATATACAGTACTGTTTTTGCACCTGAAGTCGAGGTCTTGTGAATTTTAGTTCATGAAAACTAATTTTATTCCACACCTTTTTAATCGCGATTAAAAATAGCCAGATTTAGTAAGACAACCAAAATTTTAGGTAAAAACGTCAAATTCAGAATAGCAAAATTGCCATTTTCACTAAACTAATAATTCAGTGCCATCTTAGTGCTGTCAAACTAAAATATAGTTAAGTTGTGTCACTTTAGTCAATTTCAGAATGAGAAATCGTCGTTTGACAGGAATAAACTAAAATTTCGTGATTTTTAGTCTAGTTTAGAGAATTTTGTGACAAGAGCATCGGCACCAATGACGATTCTCTTGTTAGAAAATTCTCTAAACAAGCCAAAAACTCACCAGTTTATTCCTGTCAGACGTTTCCCATTCTGAAATAGACTAAAGTGACACAACCACAATATAGTTTGACAGCAGTAATGTCATTTAGTTACTCAATATAATGAAAATGGCAATTTTCAAAGACCTTGAATTATTTGCTCAACAATAGACGGGACATAATGAACAAAATCGTAATCCGACACATTTGTCCTAGTGGGCAAAAGTCGCTCAGTCTAGCGTGGTACGCCTACATGCCGCTCTAATTTTGCTATATTATGCTAGATGGCGTCACTGAGACATGGGATCACAGTTTTTCTATGACAATTCTTCGCTTAGCCTCTCTATAGTACCTTAAATCTCTTTGGCAATTTTGCTATTCTGAATTTGCTGTTTTTCATCTATTATTTTGATTGCCAATCTAAGAGCTAATTTCACCAATCCATTATACCTAGAATAAGTATTACCCTGAGTTTTTTAAAAAAAATTGTAGATTGTTTTTCCATACCAGAACTGCCAAGAAGTCAATTTTATTCCAGGTGTAAAAGGTATCTGACTATGTTAAAATCCGCCCTTAATCAGACTATTTTAATCGCGATTGTAGAGTGTAGAATAAAATGTATTGTATATTTCTCTACTAGTTCTTGAAAGTTTGGATGCTTGTGAGTTTAGAAATCGTTATTTATGGAAGCTTATGTGATTGGAGCTGTTGTCGATTCACGACATAATAAACAGACAGATACGGACAAATTCAAGATGTCCTTGATAGGGTTTTCCTACGGCGACGAAAATACCGGAGATTTTCAACTTACTGAACGTAAAACCGGATAATATTTTCTCGAGATCACATTTTTATTAGTAAATTAGCTTTATTACGCTGAAATAAATAGCAAGATAATCATGCTACCTGTATGTTTTTCTTATTGAAAACCGAAAAAATATCGCCGAAGTTCTAAATTGTTGTCGGTGAACAATCCAAGCAGGATCAGATTGGTCACAGATAATAAAAACAAATACAGGTTTATTGCATCTTAATTTATTAATAAACATTAATATATTTTTATGCCGTCATTATGCTTGCTCCCTGTATGTATATATATTTAAATAATTATTGATAAACAATTAATAGTTATTTGTCATGCAAGGCTGCAAATTTGTTTTTTAACGAATTTCAAAAGGGAGAGGAGGTACTCAATTCGTCTGTATGTGTTTTTTTATGTATGTTTGTTACGCGATAGCTCCAGCAATTGTGGATCGATTTTGAAAATTCTTTTTTTATAGATAGGGTATGGCCCAAGGGTGGTCCCATATAAATTTTACTAACTTTGCAAAGTCAAATCATTGATTTCAAATTACAAGAAGAAATAGTTTTTTTTTTCTTTTTTTTAAAACGTTGCCCCACTAGGAATTTCTCCTGTATTGTGGGTGCGTTTACAAACATTTAATCTCACATACACAAACAGTCAGACCCGGAACAACTATTTGAAGGTAATACAAATATTTGTTTCGTGCGTTAATCGAACCCGCGACACGCAGCGCAGCAGTCAATCGCTTAACCACTGCGCCAACCGTGCCGACAATTTAATTGATTCTAGTTGCTGCTGAAGTTAGCTTCAATAATACGTATTTTTGCACTTAGTGTTTATTGATGATGTTATAATAACTTTATGTCAGACTGTCACTTTATTTACAAATTAAATAGGGTATACGAATTTGTGTGGGGCAGGTACCACAACTAAACGGTGAAAATAAAAACTTAAAAAGAAAAACAACTGACTTCCAAAAAAAAATACTACAAGGCGCAAAATAACTTTAAGTAATTTAGGAAGTCGGGTGTCTTCGGTTTTATATTTTCTTTTTTGTCGCCGGCTTCCAAAAGTATTTAGATATTTTAAAAGTATGATAGCATTATAGTGTCCGAAAACGTTTTAGCGCCTTTAGAATGTCTCCATGCATTGAACAAATTGTACCTACGCTTGTATGTAGGTACTTTTTGCGCGATTTTTCCGGAATAAAACTATATACCGCTTGCACTAACTCTACAGGTGATAAATTTATATCTTCGTCGCTGCTGGAGTCGCTCATATTTTATGATTTCTTACGATTTTATCAAAAAACAAACCAAAATGATGGAAAGTGAATTGATAAAGAGAAGATAATCTCTATGCCGAGATTTAAAAAAAACAATCACCGCCGACTATGGGCATTGAACCAATTTGGACTAAGTATAGGTATAGTTATCTATGGCAATTTTAATTACGTTATTTTTTTTACGTGTTGACAAAGAAAAAAACGCACGCGTGTGAAATACATTGCATGTTGAACCTAATCGTAGTGCGATAAGAACCAGTTTTCGAGGAAGTGTACGAGTATTGAAAAAAACTTTCCACGCTAGCGGCTAAAATGCACTTTTGCACTCAGATTTCGAATGATAAACAGAATCTTTCCGAGGTTGTGAGGTGGAAAGATAATTATTTGATTTCACTCAGGGTTTTTTTTTTTGCACTTCGGATCATTTCGTTCACTCTTTATTTTAATTTCCGACAAATCTTGGTCTATGGTGTATTCTCTTAGCGATTTTCAAACTAGATTTTAGTTGGGTAATTTTTTTTTCTAAGTTTAGAGAATCTTGTTTGCTGAATAGCTTTTAAGATTAAAAATAAGAAAATTTTGTGATAGTTTAGTTTAGTTGGGTGTACAAGAGAATCGGTACCATTTACGTACATACTAGAACAGAAAATACGATTGAGATTTTAGGCATTATGATGTGCAGTATGGAAGTGTTGTTGTTACATAATTGAGAACATCATACCTTACCTATGTACCTTTGTATAATAAACACATGCATCCGAGGTACCGGGCGAACATGCGCAGTATAGCTGAAACTGTTTGACCTGACCTATTTCCCGTTGTAAATACCTAGCTGGAGTTTATAGATTTTAGGTGGACGGGCTGCATCTTTAGTACTAATAGGACTTGTAGGGTTATAGTTGTGCATCATTATACTGCGCAGTTATTTCAGTCCTCCAGTTAACTCTTTGATAATTCCACTGGTTGACAAGGCTCTTGTAATAAGCACTATTCATTGATTACGTAGTGCCTGCAGTGGGGTGGGACAACATCCCAGCAAGTATAATAAAACAATCTAGCTGTATTCTGGCTCCTCCCATTGCCCATATTTGTAACTGTGCATCAATTCGGGTGTTTTCCCAAAGGCTTTCAAGCGTGCTATTGTTCATCCAGTGTACAAAGGCAAAGCTAAGGATGACGTTTCCAATTATCGGCCAATTTCAGTCTTTAGCTCCTTATCTAAAATACTTAAACGTATCCTCAACAGAAATCTGACAAAATTTCTTTGTAAAAATAAATTAATTGCTCAAAATCAATAAGGATTTCGGTCAGGAATTTCCACAGAAGATACTGTCTCTGATTTCACCAAAATCCTGATTGATAGATTGGATAGTCGCTTTAAATGCTATGGTATCTTCTTAGATCTGACTAAGGCCTTTGATACGGTGTATAAACCCAGACTGGTGGCCAAAATTGAGCATAAGGAGTACGTGGTGTGGCTCTAGATATTTACAAAGATTATCTCAGAGGGCGTAGCCCATGTGTTAAAATTGATTCTGTTCTTAGTGACGAAGAACTCATCAACTGCGGTATACCTCAAGCCAGTATCTTGGGTCCCACGCTCTTTCAAATATACATAAATTACTTCTGTTAGCTCTGCCTTTCCCATTGCGACATTTTTACCTACGCCGATGACACAGCACTGTTGATATCTGACGTGATCTGGGACAGGTCTAAACAAACCACTGAACTTACCTTGCGAACAATTATGGACTGGCTTTCCACTAATCTTCTGACCCTTAATATCTCAAAGACCAAAGTAATTCAGTTTAAACCTCCAAATTCACCTAAACCGTCAATGAACTCGGATAAAATAATAGCACATATTTGTCACGACTCCTCTCTTTGCAATTACAAGTGCCTTGACATGGTCCCAAGTATCAAATATCTAGGCGTTTATATCGACGAGAGACTGGATTGGCGCACCCATACTGATACTCTATGCTCCCGGCTTCGTAAACTAATTTATTTATTTAAAGAGCTCAGACATGCGGCCGACATTGAAACAGCATCACTAGTATACCGTTCTCTATGCGAGTCGATAATTACTTACTGCATCCCGGTATGGGGCACCTTCAAAACAGTGATGCTTAATTACTTAGGGTCGAACGAGCTCAGCGGGTTGTTCTCAAAGTTATTTATTTCCGCAAAAGGGACTACCCCACAGCTCAGTTCTACTCAGAAGCCCAAGTACTAACGGTGAGAAAATTATACATTCTTCGCTCTATTTTACGCCGACTTTCCACGATGCCACTAGATAGCAAGCTATGTAATCGGCGGGATGGCTTTCCTAGCTGTGAGTCTGTCCAATGTCGTACTGCACTTGCGCGACCACACTATCGTGCCCGAAGCGCAGTAATGTATAATAAAATAAACAAAAAACTTTCAATTTATAAACCAACCCTACATAAAGTCAAGCAGACTCTTAAGCCTTGGCTACTGTCGCTGAACTATGATGAAACAGAGAAAATCATCATATCTATTTCGTAACATTATAACACCTCCTGATCAATCATTGACACACACACATATACACATATACACACACACACACACACACACACACACACACTCACACACACACACAAACGCACATATACACGCACCCACACACACGCGCGCACAAACACACACACACACAATTACGCTCACACTGAGACACAAATATACACACAAATACTCGCAAACTCAATACAGGCTTCTTTTAACCGTTTTTAGTTAAGCTTATTTGCTATAACTTTTTTGTTCCAGCGATAGGAACCTCCTCACGATGTGAGCCGTATCGAGGAGTACTGCCTTCTGAATCAGGCCCTTGACCCAACCGCCTAACGAGAGCCTCGAGAGATGTTGACCGAGGCTTTCGGCCATCAGGCCATCGGCCGTTACTACAATCGGCACAATGACAACCGAGCTGACATTCCACATGTCAACAACCTCGTGTGTGCTAAGTCGAGATATTTAATTTGTTTCTCTTTCTCAGCTTTCACGAGGTGCTCGCCATGCGGAATGGTAATATCGATAATCATTGTGCGGCGCGCTAATCGATCTATCACCACTATATCAGGTTTATTGGCGACAATAGTCTACTGGGATAGTAGACCGTTCCCAGTACAACGTAATATGGTCATTTTCGAGAACTGGGTCGGGCACATACTTGTAATACGGTACCTCAGAATCCACTAGTTTATATTTCAAAGCAAGTTGCTGGTGAATAATCCTGGCTACTTGGTTATGCCTGTGCAAGTACTCGCCGTTAGCTAGACGTGAACAACCAGAGATAATATGTCTAATGGACTCACCCGGACGATGGCATGCCCGACACAGACGTCAACCGTCCCGTCTTTCATATTATGTCTCCGGTAGTTATTCGTCAAGATAACTTCGTCCATAATTGCAGACGAAACCTACAGTTTCCCCGAAAAGGTCACCTAAACGTAGCCAGGATACGGACGCTAAGAAATCTACACCGGGTTCGTGAAGAGCCCGATAGAAGCGTCCGTGAGGCTCCTTGCTTTGCCATACCTCCTTGCGGTCATCGGTAGTAAGTACCACGGGTTTGTGCCAGTTCTCTTTAGCCATGGAGAGTGGGGTGAGTCCCTTGTCCACTGCTACCACATCACGGTGCATACTCACTTCAGCTTTTAATAAATATTCCCTGAGACTGCACACTTCGCGGTTGTGGCGGGTCTTTGCATTTAAAAAGCCTCGACCCCGCACTTCCGCGGTATGTACAGTTGTATCACCGATGATCGTGGGTGATGCATCCGCTTTGCGGTTAGCAGTGTACGGACCCTCCTATCCAGGGCGTCGACTTCGGCCTGAGTCCATTTGAGTATGCCGAAAAACTACATCAAAACCGGCATGACCCAACCGTTGACGGCGCGCACCTTGTTTCCGCCTGAAAGAAGACTACGTAATACCTTCCTCGGACGACCAAAGAACCGCTCCTTCAACGATTGTTTCATGTCAGCAACGTTGATGCCTAACGCTTCCAACATACCCAAATACTTATAGCTTTCGGATGAGGCGAGGTATCTAAGGTGTGTGGAATCCGAAAGTTGAATTGCTTTGGGTTCCATAATCTCACCTCGCTTTACATGCATGACTGCACATTTGTCCACACCAAATTCCATACTAATGGTGCTACTGAAAGTTTCAGTTACCTTCAGTAGCTCTATCAGTTGCAATTTGTTGCGGGCAAAGAGTTTCAAGTCATCCATGTAGAGGAGATGAGATAGGACCTGACCACCTCTCCTTAACCGATAGCCCAGACCTGAATCCTCCAGTAGTGTGCTTAGAGGATTCGGGGCTAAGCAGAACCAAAGTGGATTCAAACTGTCGCCCTGAAATATTCCCCTTATAATCCATACAGGCTCATCATTCCCCTGGATCTGTAGACACCCTGGATAGCGAAGAACCGTTCTCCATTGCCCCATACACGACCTAAGGAAGGTGCGTAGAGTTGTATCTAATACAACTCCAGCATCCTCATGAGCCATGTATGTGGCACAGAGTCGTAGGCCTTCTTATAATCTATCGAGCATGTCGACAGATCCTTGCGGGATCGACGAACCTGTTGGCTTATGGCCATATCGATGAGGAGTAGCTCCTTAGTGCCGCGGGACCCATTCCTACATCCATTTTGAGAGGCTGACATAATCAAGTTACATACTTTCAATGTACGTATTAATTTTCGCTCTCAAAATAGATGTAAGAAGTTTATAGACCGTCGACAAACACGTGATTAGTCTATAATTCTTAGGATCCTATGGACTACCTGACTTATGAAGCAGGTGGGTAACGCCTGTTGTTAGACACTGCGGAAGCGACCCAGACTCTAAAGATGACTGGAACTGAGATGCCAGGTAGGCGTGTGAACTAATTAGCCATTTCAACCATTTCCATAATATACACGTAGCAAAAATGAAATTGTAATACCCAAATTTAGATTAACTAAAACAAGCAAGTCATTTCTCATAAACAGTATCCGCTTTTATAACAAGTTGCCAAAGTCAGTTACAGAACTTAGCGATGGAATGTTCAAAACCCACATCAAACGTATACTTATCAAAAATGCATATTATAACATTAAAGACTACTTTGAAGACAAGGAAGTTTGGCAATAATTCCTTCTGCACATGCGGCTTCCCTGGTACCACATACTACATTAACGCCATCACTAAGTAAATGTATATTAACTGTTCCCAAATTACGAAGTTTTTTGTTTCTTTTTACTTACTTCTTTGACATAATCTCATTATTTGACATTATATACTACGGATTCTTATTTGAACTCCTTATTTATGGCTTTTGTGGATAGGATTTTGATTCCGATTTGTTACAGTAGCAATCATGTCATTTAGTCCTAATAGGCTTTTATTTTTATATAGATTCTTTTATATTTTGTGAATGTGAGAACGTTGTAGACCTAACTTGTAGACTAGATTTGTGGACCTTTTTATATTTTGTTGAGTACATGTTCCTTGTTGACAGGCCTACACTGTCCTCCCATATCTATCAACACTGTAATTGGAAACATTGTAAAAGCCCCTTATTTTTAAAAGAGTAACCGTGGAGTTTCTTGCCAGCTCTTCTCCATAGGAAACAACCAATTGGAACCGTGCACCTAGCTTCTGACGTTTCATAAGTGCCCATGTTGGTTTATGTGAAATAAAATATTTTGTTTATTATTTTATTTTAAATAAAACCAAAAGTTGTGCCGATCAACCCGCCGTTTACACCGCCGAATACGACTCGCCCATGCACAAACTTTCTGCTTCAGGAAGTCGATGCGCTCTGTGACACGGGACATGTATTGTCGAGAGCTGATTCCAGTCCCCGATAATGCCCATCTTAGAAAGCGCATCACTCGTGGTCGTGTATTGCCCTCCCTGAAGCAGTATAGTTTGCCGATGAGTACCCTGGCCCCATCGTTACGACGCTTGATCCTGCACTGTCAGACTGGTACGGTGGTTTTGGTCGAGCAGCCCCGTCACAATTTGGAAACTTGACGTTAGCTAAACGACATGCCGCAACAGCCGCGCAATACACGATCGAGTGTGTATCAACGAGATCCTCGCTGCTCTCGATTACATTCTTAAGCTGCGAATCCAGGGCATACACCAGCGCCCTATTTTTTTTGTGCATAGATAGGCGTGGTAATCGGGGTCTAAGTTCGGTCGGAGTGGATCTATATTCGCGAAATGCATCCTCCAGTGCGCTCCTCAATCGGGCGTTGCACTGGCTACTTACTGTAGCAACCCTATTATTATTTATTATTATTATTACCACTGCAGAGATGAGTTGCCCGAAGTTGTACCTAGCTATGTTACTTCAGCAGGCGATCTAGTATTATGTAGGTATGTTATATTAGGTGAGAGGGTGGGACTCGGATGGGAGCCATACTGTTTACTTGCATTTCTCACTATCGTATTACACAAAATGTCTGGCTTTTCAAATAAATGCTAGGTTCCGTTTATGTTAACACTTCGCGAAGCATGGCTTCAAAATAAAACTTAATTAATCTTTTTTTAAAGCAGTTGAAAGATTTTTTTAATCTTACACATACTTAAGCGTGTGTCCAAGATTTCAGAGACTACAACTTTTGTTATAGACTAAATTGAGCTTTTTTTCCGCACTGTAGCGGTCTATACACATACACTTATAATTTACATATATACACAACTCCGATCTGTGGTGTGGTGTGGGGTGACCCGACAATCCTGTTTCTCTTGCGCTTAAATCAAATCTGTGTACTGCTTTGGAACGTATTATAAGTAAGCTACAAGGGCTACCTGAAGACTTTCATTCCATCGCCCCGAATCACACCCTACTCATAAGGGAGGAAGTAACCACAGCGAGAAGGTAGGATTTACCCAAATTATTCCTACAGCACAATTTATGTATGGGCCGTATCGGGTTAAAATCATAATTTATTACAAAACCAAAAATCAAAATCTTTTATTTCATATAAACCTACATGGGCACTTATGAAACGTCAAAAGCTGGTGTACGGTTCCAATTCTTCGTTACCTATGGAGACCAGCTGGCAAGAAACTCCATGGCTAGTGCTAGTAAGAGCGCCGCGCGCCATCACGTTTTCGCAACGAAATAAGTATGGTTTGCCACTTCCTTGTACGACCCCTTAAATCTTAAAAAAGAAGCCACAGGGGGCTTGAGCAACGTGCCAACGTGCCGAAGCTCGAGCAACGTGCCAACGTACCGAAACTTAAGCGTGTTGAATAAAATTCATAATTTGTATTGCGCTGAAATGAAAGAATTTTTCCGACATTTAGAAATAAAAGTCAAAGTCTAAACAATACAATTATTGTTAAGACTTTGTTGGAGTTCTTTTTGCGGAACTTTGATCATTGAATGTTGTAGTTGTATAAGATGTTTGGTGGATGCTTGGTGGTGCTTCGTGCTTGCTTGATCTTAAAGGTCGCAAGAAAACAGGATTAAGATGAAATGAATTAAATCTTTGATTTACTTCTCTTTCATCGGCATTATAGCTGTGATAGTTTTCCTTTTAACTTTGGTGTATATACAGGGTAACAAGGACATCGACACGAAACGATTAATTCAGCACAATGATTTTAGACCCTTAGCGTAGAACATTTTCGTAGGTTATCAAAAAAGAAAAACTGGTGTTTCATAGAAAAGTGCAATACCTACGCGGTCAAGATGTAAGGACCACCATTTTTTTTCTAATAACCGATGTACAGTTTCATCCCAGGGGGGATCGGAAACATAATTATGCTGAATCCGTGGTAACAGATGTCCCTGCCACCCTGTATACAATGAAGGTGAGCAGACAGCAAGGATGTTTGAAAATTCATCTCCTAAAGGGCTTAAATAGGGGATGAAAGTTTTAATGGTATTTCGTCATTTTGGCGATGGAAAATCCCATCGGGCAAACGATGACACGGCTTGTAATAATTATAGATAAGTTCGATTAGTAAGATTAGGTCCTCACCTGTAGATACTAATTAAGAGGTTTAATACGGTGCAAGATAAAACGCTTCTTACCCGACTGCGCGACAGCAAAGACAGGTTTATGTTTTTGACGCGTAGGTATACGTCCTATCTAGGTATTTTTGTATGTGGGATTCTGTATACGCTCGACTCATCCTAACGACTAGATGAACTTAAATCCATGAGTTGTATGTCGAGTCGTCTAGGTCGCGCGATGTTGATAGGGGTAGGTAGTTTTTATAAAATCAAAATGGTGGATAATAAGGGCTGGAAATACAAAAAACTAAATTGTAAGTACCATGACCATGTGAGGTATCAAAATAGAGTTCTTGAGGAGACAATTCCTAATATATAACACATTAAAAGACACTATGAATGGCTATAGCACAATCTAATCGATCAAGGTATTTAGAAAATATACTTTATTGCCCTATTGAAATTAAATAAAATTGTATATTCAGATTGAATAAATAAAATGATTTTGTTGGTGTGTAGATTGCAGAAAAACTCTCTGCTTTTGCATTAATCAAAACTTTTCGCGATTTTTACTTATGCTGGATGTTTCACGTTAGTTAATCCAGACATTAAATTATGATAAAATATAAAAATAAAGGTTTTTATTGCGTAAAATAAACAATGAGGTAGTAGTCTGTATTTCCGTCGTTAACGCTTATAACACAATCGCAGCGATTCATACTCAATATGAGTTCATCCAAATCACCTTGCGGAATGGTCGACTACGTCCGTTGTAACAAGTGAAAAAGAGTTTCTAGTGTGTGTACGGCATCTCCATATTTGGCAGAGCTCTTCTTTGAAGCATATCCCATGCGTGCTCGATGGGATTCAAATCTGGCGATTGAGCATTCTGTGGTAGGACGTTGATATTAGCTGCGGCAAGTGTGTTTGCAACGACTCTGGCAGTGTGTGGACGTCCATTTATCCTGCCTATGCAGAAATGAAGCACCAAATTAGGTCCGCAAAAGAATGACAATATCTGATACAATCGTTTCAGCCTAAATCTGTGCATTGAGTTTGCCACTGATCCAAATCTGTTCGATTCTTCCGCCGATTCAAATACCCGCCCATATCATGATTGTTCTACAACTGTATGCATGGACTTCCTGGCATGATTTTAAACGTTCTTGGCGTCCAGGGCTCCTCCAGTACCGTGTACGTCTAGTATCTGTCCTCATAACAAAGCGAGATTCGTCAGAAAACCACACAAAACGCCACTCTTCTTCTGCCCGATTTCTGTGTTCACGAGCCCATTATAAACGGGCTCTGCGATTGCGGGGCTTAATAGGTGGTACACGTATCGGCCTTCGGGAACGGAAATTGACTTCATGCAAGCGATTTCTTATGGTTTCATCGCTTATTAACATCCCAGAAGAGCTATGAAGGCTCATAACCAACATGATCACGGTCATTGTACGATTTCGTCGAGCAGTAATTTGTATGTAACGATCTTTTCTGTGTGTGGAAATGCGGTAACGTGTCTAATGTCGACTTATAACACTCTGCATAGTGTCCAGAGCGATTGTCACAGCTCATTGCCGAGAACCAGCTTCCAGCATTCCCACGGCTCTGATCATTTCTTCTCGACTCAAATGACGTCTTCTCTCCATAATAACATTATTTTGTATTAATAATAATAATAATCTCTTTATTTCGGAATAAAATTCCATAATTACTTATACAAATTTGTTAGCACATGACCACTTAAAAACTATGTTAGCGTACAAATACAATACAAATATGTTAGTAACATGAAAACTTAAAAAACTATGTTAGTAGACATAACCAATATTTACAGGACCATGTAGTTGACTTAGTACCGGATGAAAGGACAATCCAGTTTGTTGGCAATGACACTCAGGTGACTGTTGATTCCACTCAGAAGTATGGCAGAAATTTTACTGATTTGGTCTCAAACCGTTGCAGGATTATATAGGAATACGACTTTACAGAAAATGTTCATCTTTTGACCGAAACTCTAAAACTATTCTCTTTTCAAATGACGAAATTTACTAAAAAAGAATCCAAAACCTGATTTTTAGTAACTAGCAAAAACTTTTTGATCCCTGGACACTTTTGATGTGTGTATATCACTAAGTACATACTCCTTTGAGGGAGAAGCTTATAATGTTATTAACCAATATTTCTTTCTCAACAGATATTTATTCGAACTACTGCAGTCATACGAACACTGCTCAGATCTCAACTTCGATTATACCCGCCCGGCTGTGCTGTCGAGCCACAGTCGACTGCGTATAGTGGCACAGACTACCCAGCAAGCTACACAGTCGACCAGGTAATTTACTTACTATTTTACATTGTGAACACGTGACAGACCCTGACCATCATTCCCCTAAAGCTGCGTTTTCACCAGAGATGTGTGGAGCAGCTCAGAGGTAAAGCTACGAAATGTTGTATCTATTTCCACCATGGATATATCACACATTTCCATCGCTACGTAGTTTAACACATATCTGGTAATAAGGCAGGCTAAGTGGTTGCAGACCCCAGACTGATAAATTCACAATTGAAACACCAGTAATGAGCGCCGCGTTATAAGAGCAGTCCCTTTAAAAACGCCGCTGCACGCTGAATGTCCACTGCTTTGAATTTGCGGCCTATATCATTCACCAGTTTCTGCCCGCGACTTGTCCGCGTGAAACTTCTTGTTCCCCCGTCCCATCCCGTCGCATCGCATCGCCCGCCCGCGCTTTTACTTCGTTTTCGTTTTGCGTTCTGTCTGACTTTTTTCTCGGCTCCTAAAGGTCGTAGTGTGATGGTAAATAGCCTACAATCTTCCTCAAGAATTGGGCTATCATTTGCAAAAATATTTTTTCAAATATTAATCCAGTAGTTCCAGAGATTAGCGTTCAAACAAACAAACTCTTCAACTTTATTATTAGTAAGTATAGATAAACAGCCAAAGGCATTTATACGCTGACACCTCACACCTGCTGACTGACACGCGTTCATTCTCGAAGATTTCAAACTCGGCGTGCGCTAAACGCACAACAAGTTTAACGCATTTCATTTGAACGTAGACTTCTTCTTCTTTTCGAGTAGATGGTACTCTTCTTGGTTGTTTCTATATTTTTTGATCCCAGTAGGTGGCCACGTTGATTGCACCTTCAGAGGCAATGGTGGAGGTGCGGGTGAATGGGCAATGAGGGTACTCCAGCAAGTGGGGCATCGTCTGATCAGAAGCACCGCACTCGTGGACTTACCGTGTTTGGGAGATCGCAACGTAGGCTTATCATGTTTGGGAGAGGCTCAACGGAATTCTTATTATTCTTTTAATGAAAAAAAAAAAACAGCAGAAGAATGGACAAGTACACATGAAAACAATCCTGAACTGACAAAATGTTGGCAGATTCCGAATGATCCCGGAGGTCATTGACAGATCATTGCTGTCAGAGGCTAGGCTATGGTCATCAAGCCGTTTGTTTAGTTTTTTTTCCTCCGTTTAATAGAACCATCACTGCGAAACGGTAACGTAACTGTAAACCTAAAGTATTCATGTCCTGAAAAACTAACCCTTTCATATCAAAGACGCATCTTTGAATTGCAAATTTCAGTATTTCCTAGCCACAAAATGTAGTATATATTTCACCGTATGATTATGAAGATCGTTAGTTTATTTGAACTGCAACAAACCATTTACAATTTATCGCATTATTTCTCGATATTTTATAATCTACAAAGCGACAAATAGTGAACTGGCATCAAACTTGCATGCAACGGAACGCGCCTTGCGCTAATACTAAATAGCCAAGTAACTGCGACCAACTTGGAAGTAGCGCTCGTCGCACAGCTCGCTCCGCTCGCTCGGCTCGCGCGCGGTTGGTCACAGTTCTAACTTACCTAACGCATTTGGTCGGGGTGCCCTGGTTTGGTTACTGCGACCAATTCGGTTACCGCCAAAAGTGACCAATCAGAGACGGTTCACAAATTTATGGGTGATAAAATCGGACAGATTGTGAACCCTGTCGGTAAGTGCAGGTTCGTTCACAATTTGACGGTCAGACATGGATAAAGTATAAACTATCGAAAATTAATACGTTATATTGAAAGCAGTAAGGTACAGTTCACAATTTATCGACAGTTTACAATTTCGCGAGATATATTATAAACTAACGGTGTTCAGAATCATACGGTGACATAAACACAATACATGTCAATTAATCGATATAATGATAGACATTCATTTGCAAGCACTTAAATGTACTTCTCAGACAAAACTAACAAAAAAAACAAAAAAAACAATGTGTGCAATTGATGCTGATCGAGTGATGTTGGTCAAGTAAGTCTTCGTTAAAAAGAGCATTTACATTACGCCCGGTCAGTTGCAGAGGCGAGGGGGTACGCTGTAAAATTGTATTTAAAACTGAACTTAAATAGGTAATTAGGTAGGTATTCCGCGGTTATTTAACAGTTTCATAAACCACTAAATCGAAAATCGTATTGGTTTTTATTACGTCTAGCAGGTGCGAAAAGTAAAGTATTCTCCTCGGGGATAACGGCGTTTTCGTCTTGGGCATGAGCCCACGCTGCTTTCTGGATTCTAGTATTAAAACTCCCTCGCTACGCTCAGGAGTTAACTCGGAGGTCTTTCGCTGCGCTCAGGAGCCGTTGAATCCTTCGTTCCGTTCGGGATTCAAAATAGCGCTTAAGATATAATACACTGCTTTATCTCCTTAGTGAATAATCTACTATATTAGTACTCTCATCCCTTCTGCCACACAATATTAAGTTATATACAACCATAGACACAAACTTTAAAGCTCTCCAAACGAAGCAAATCCGGCGCAGGATGCCGGACTAAATTTGCTCGCGCTGATTGTTCAGGTCTGGTGGTTAGAGCTTACTCAAGAAAAAAAAAACTAATTCCTGCGTTCAAATTGTTATCTTACAATAATGATTATTGTTTTTGTGTTACAGCACCGACGTCAACGATAACAGTAATGCTGAGCCGGGGCCCAACCGCCGTTCTATATCGCCACGCCCAGGCAGCAGTGGCGCTGGTGGTAAGCTTACATTACGACTTACTAGTTCTTACACTGCATCACGTTAAGAAACTAAACAAAACATAAGTACCAGAACTGAACCCTAATTGTGTAGCACACTATCAATCACAATCTGAATCATTTTGAAGGATATTGCTAATCCATTGCTACATAATGTTCGAAAAGTTTGTCTGAATCTTGAATGTTGTTGAACTGCCAAAACGAAAGCCATTCCTACTGTTAGTGTGTTATGCAAGTACCCCGCAAAGTCCCCTAAGTCGATGTCAGATGTTACGTAACAAACACTAACTGTAACATCGGACTTCACCGTAATCTTTACAAAGTATTTTTGTAGCTGCAGTGAGCGCTTCAAAGAGACCACATCAAAAGGGTTGGAAAAATCAGGATAAAAAATAAACTTATCGTAATCCGTAAAAAGAAACGCACCATTGGACAATGACAATTATTTGGAGATGTGGCCTCCTCAGTATCAGCGAAAAAGAGAATACTTAGATGAAAGATAACGAATTTGCATGACACAGGGGATAGTCAAACGAATTTGGCACATCTCTATACTTGGATCACTATAAAAATAATGACTTTACCTTGCTTGTACATATATGAGACAGCTTTATTTGTTAAAAAGAACATGCATCGATTCAGAAAAGCATATGAACATCGCTATAAAATGATTAGACAAGAATATAGACATGAACTATGCGTTCGACCATCAAAGACCGCCTCGATGCACAAAAGCGTACTTAGCATGGCCTCAATTTTTTTTAATAAATTACCAAATAGAAGTAAGGACTTAAATATTATTCAATTTAAAAACAAATTAAGACATTTATTATTGGAAAAATGTTACTATACTATTGACGAATTTTTTAATGATAAATTGTAAGTTATTCGACATTGATATTTATTTAATTTAGACATTGTATTATTGTCTTTATTTCCATTAATTATTTATATGTTCAATTGTTAATGTTTTGCCTGTTTTTATTTTAATTTTAATATGTTGATTACTTTTTTGATTTTTTTAATAATAATTATTAATATAAATGTGAAAGAGTACACCTTTAAGGTAGATTTTTGAGGAACGAATTATTTATTATTAAGATCTCATGTAAAATGTACCAAAAATCACACCAATAAATGAATTTGAATTTAGACTTGAAATCGTTTTCAGTAACTTGATAGTTGGAGGGATATCAGTTTCTGTAAAAAAGAATAGGGTGGTGAAAATAAGAATGAGCGAAATTTAATAAACCTTACAATGTACTTATATGCATAGTTTTCATTGAATTGAATAACTTTAAATCACATTATATTCGTAATGAGCAATTATTGAGCAAGCATTTTTGAAAAGACAGTGAACTGAAATAATTTTACGCTTGACGTTAAAAATTTAAGTGTTATTTTGTCGAATTATGAGGTTAAAAAAAGGTGTAAATTAATTATTTGCAATATTCCAATAGAACAAACAAATTTTAAGGGTTCCGTAATAAAACAAGGAACCCTTATAATTTCACCAAGTCCGGTCCGTCAGTCTTGCCGCGGTTTAACTCAGACTCTTGGTATGTATAAATAGTCATACCAACTACGAAACCCTCCACTATGCGTGGTCCAACGCGCACGAGGCGGTCTTTTATTTTTTCTATTTCTACTATTTTTATCATTCATTATGTTCGCTCCTTCGTACACCATTCCAACACTACTAGTTTTAGTATGGTAACATTATTTTTCTTTGAAATGTCAAGTTACTGAATACTATTAAAATTCCAGGTATAGTATCGTCACTAGCGATTTATGAGTTAGCTTTTTTGATGTGACGTAAAATAAGCCAATATCAATTTGGTGACTTATCTCGTGGAGTAAAATAATCCGATTGCGTATTAGCTTCGCTGGTATCACGAGGCTAGTACACAAGACAGGATAGTAATATCAGTGTTGGGGGCGCTACTAGCTCAAATATAGAACCCCAGTTTAGTAAACACGAGTCCGAGTGCTAGCACTATCTTGCTATCTTAGCATTCCTAGCATGTGATTAGCCTCGTATAACTCATCACTCCGCAGGACAGCTTGTCCAAAAAGTTTTCGCTCGTACCTTGTCCATCATCGGTTGTTTCTGGTAAAACCTCAAGGTACAGTCTGACCGTGTCTTGACACCAGATAGCCGTCCTGGTGTTGTATGAACAGGCACAAATTAAATCCATTTATAAGTCAATGATTCCAAAAAGCCCATTTTTACACAAAGTTTTATTATTTTCAGGGTCAAGCTCCAGCGGATGTAAACGCCCGTCGACTGAGGTAGAGAATCTACTGCCAAAGAAACGATTGCGTATGTTCGAGTCCGCGTTCCTCCGCCGCGACTCGTTCATCGACAGCATGTTTGGCGGAGTGCTGCTGACGCGCGTCGAGTGTACCGAGTGCCACTCGTCGTCGCTGTCCCGCGACGTGTTCCGTGACCTGCAGCTAGCTTTCCCCGACAAGCCCGAAGGCTGGCAGCACAACGTACAGAGCCTACTCGAGTTCTACTGCTCCAAGGAAAGCCTCACCGGCGAAAACCAATACCAGTGCCGCGACTGTGGCGAACTCCGAGATGCCGAACGAAGCGTACTCATCGAAACCACACCCAAATATCTAATCCTCGTCTTAAAGAATTTTAAGTAAGTCTTTCGAATTCCTATCGTGTTTCCCATATTTCCTCTTCTTTTAGTTTCTCTGTCTTTATTTGACAATCGAAACTTATCCGATGGAAAACAGGAATTCGATTTTTAAAATTAGAACTATTGTCAACAGATTCGATCCCAAGCTGCAAGTGCAAACTAAACTGATGCACTCGATGTACCACAATCACACTATCACGCTGCCGTCGGTGCGCTCGCAGGCCGTGCACTCGTCCTACAAGCTGTACGCCGCCGTCATCCACGCCGGCACCACGCTGGACTCGGGCCACTACTACACGCTCGCTAAAGACAACGACCAGTGGAACATGTACAACGATGACGTGGTCACATCCTCTGATGAGGGACAACTGAACGGCCTCAACCGCTCCAGCACGCCCTACATCCTGTTCTACCGACGCACTGACATCGAGGAGGGCACTGCTCCATCCATGGAAGAACTGCCTCCGAAGGTGCAAGAGACAGTGATGTCGCACAACAAGCACTACGTGGAGACGGTCCGCAAGATGCGGTTGGCTCGTCCATGACAGTTAAGATCGGACAAATACATCGACTTCACGGTGTTGGATAACGATGATATGGATAACCCAGCTTTTGTTTCTGATAGCAAGCCCTCAATGCGACTTTAGATTTAATGATACATCTTTATAATCATTACTTCAACTCGGACTCTAAACTCAATTATGTATGTTACGGTCGTTGCGATGCAGGGGCGATCACGAGCACGTCACAATCTACAAAATCTTAGTTTAACAAAGACAGGAAATTGTTCACCCAGTTCCGCCTATCTAGCTCTCCTGGCTGACAGTCTCCCTTTGTGCTACGACTATGAACTTTGGACATGAAAATGACAAGTGATGATTTAAAAATTAATGATGATTAAATATTATAATAATTAATTAACGACGTGATCGCAGTTGCAAATTTCCTACTTCCTTGATTTGAGTTTACATTGGGATAAGAAACACATCTCTGCTTACATCTAGGATATATATAATTATTTAGCGTTGATTTGCTGATAGATCAGAGTTAACTAATTTCAGTTCGTGTTTTGTTGCTTATTTTCATAATAACAAGTGTTTACAATATTCTTTGTTTATTATATTGTTAATGCTGATTTAACTAATACGTTCTTGACGATCTCCAAAATTATTGTAGTAATGGAGGTGGTGTTTACTGCTTACACAATTATGTGCTGGAAACTAATTGTTATGAAGTGAAACGGATGCAACCTCAAATTAGTCTGCCACGCGATTTAGTGTTCAATTATACATATAGGAAGGACATAACTTGCATCTCAGGCTTTGTGCAGATCTTGAATTATTATCGTGCAATCTGTTGACATAATACTTAGACCGTAACATATATACATAGAAAGTTGGATACAGAGAAATTCTGTATATTATTTATGGAGTATTTATAACATAAGAAATCTTTAAAACTTACAGCTCCAGGTTTTTGCAAAAAGCCTCGTTATATTGATTAAAGTAATATGGATGTTAGAATAATTTTAAAATGATATTATAGATTCGTGTTGATATTGCATAAAATATTAATTTCAAATGCATAAAATTACATCAATATGATAATATGAGTGTTATTGGTAGATTTAAAAAATGGAAAGATTTCAGTGAATTCACACAATATATAACTTATGCATGTTAACATTATCGTATATCCTTAGAGTAAGTACGTAATCGAAGACGCGACCTGCGGTTGTTGTCTCTAGACCTAGAATTTTAACATTAACACATTATAGTAAAGTAATTTGGATGACATCTACATGTTCAGTGTTTCTAATAGTATCCCATCGCTGAAATCCTCCACTCTTATTAATCATCTTAATAAATGTAGTGACGAGGTTTCTTGCAAAAGCTTCTTTTGGAAATTGACTGTTTTTTTTTTTTGGTTTTCACACCATCATTATTTTTGTGGTTTCCTACAATGTTTTGAATGAGCTATATTACTCCTATTCGGCAATCAGGTACCTGTACTTTATTTTTTAGATTACTTGTATAGTGTGCCAACAACATTATGTAATAATCAAAATGTGTTATTCCTATTCCTTTATTATTTTATTAAAGTATCGAGATTAATCACTTTAATATGATTATATTTATTATCTAAACACACACACATTATTTTAGGTAATTATTTTGTTATACGTTCTGGTAACACTGTCTTAGTGTAATATCTTATAATTATATCTCAGATTGATGTAATAATGTTACTCAAACTAATGTAAGTTCGTGTTATTGTGCATTTGCATAACCTAATGTATTTGTAATCTTCACTTTCGACGTGTCAATTTCTCACCCTTAGCCGTAGCTGATCTGTTACCCAAATTCCTTTGTTTTGCCTCTGGAATGGCATTTTGTTTAACTCCCAACATTAATAAATATATTGACAGTGGCACCTTGACGGTAGGTTAGGCGCAGATGCTGAAAGCATCTGCACTACAAGTCGCAGGTTCGAAGACACTTAACCCGGCGAGGATGTGGTGAAAATAGTTACATGGAGGTTGTGGAGGGTATATTTAACCCTGTATTTCTATTGCATTTTTAAAGGCTTAATTTATATTTCTTAACACCATTGAACATGATTAGATTAGTTGAATATTATTATAAATATTTTGGTTAAAAAAAAAAACAAGTGATACTACAAAATGCTTATTTATTTTTTTAATTTTAGCGACTGCCTAAAAACAATCAACTGACCTTTGAACATGAAAAAAACAAAAAAATAAGTAAAACTTCTCATAAGAGTTATGATTATTTGGTATACCTATTATATTTAATTATATATTTATATATATAAATTATTATATTAATAATTATTATATAAATTATATATTCACAAAATAAATCGTCAGTCTTATACAGGATGGATTTTTGAGATGGGGCAGCAAGGACGTTGTAGCTTCAGGAAAACGGTTTTAGGAGACAAGCACCTCATAACTTAGAGCACAAAAGTAAAAATTCTAGGTGAGTCCAAATGTAGTTTCAAGTTTTTAATTTAAAGATGAAAAATAATACCAAAAGTAGAAGTTATTATATTTAATTTGTTTTTCGATTAGTTTTTTTTATAGCTGTCAGTTTATCGATGGTAAAACAGTAAGTTGTAGTCTTATTTGCTACGAAATGTATGGGAAAAGTTTTTTTTGCGATTTCTGACTTTTCTAGTACTGAAACCTCTGTTGGTCAGATAGAGGTTTTTGATCCTTATATGAAAAATGATCGATTGGCATAAAAAAAAGTTTTTGTGAAAATTGCCCATTTTCCTGCCGACTGTACATTTTTTTCAAAATCTGTGAATACAATTTAAAATTTCTCAAAAAGTTAAGGTATGTCTCCTAAGACCGTTTTGCTGTAGCTACAACGGTTAAGGTAGCTGTCCTTGCTGCCCCATCTCAAAAATCCACCCTGTATACTATACAACAGCATTGTCTGTTGTTGTAGCACATTCTTGGCAGAACGAAACAGTGTATTCGGGACAAATATACTTATGGCATTCTTCGCAAACGTTGCTAGTCTTCCGATGTCGGGCATAAGGACACACTTGGCACCTTTTTCGTACACCTGGAACTCAGACAGGCGGCTCTTGTTCAGATTCTCCACTGAATTCTCTGATTCTCTTACGCAGCTGTCCCGGCAATTAGGGTATTTCTTTTCGGGCATTCAAGTGTTCAGTAACGAGCATACGACCCAATGTTCTGATAAAATTGCGATGTTTCTGGGTCGCCAGTGTATTAGCACCGTGTATAATACATGCGTTGATTCCAGCCATATTCAGTGTTGCATAGAATATAGCCACAGGCCATTTTCTTGAGTTGCGACTTACATCTTATGTCGCGGACATCTCATCTGCAACTGAACAACTCAATCTGCAATTTGAAGTGAGGGATAGATTTACAACCACCATTCCTTTCTCGAATTTGCAAGTTTGTATGAGTCAGGATAAAAGAAAACATATTTTCGGGACAAAACAGACTCCAGCATTCAAGTTCTGACTGTGCTACTGGGCTCACTCCACGTGTTTGTCGGATGAGGTTTTCAGACCGGGTGCGAAATTGTTGTAGAGGAGGATCTTTAGACCATTTAGTCCCATCTTTGCCAATATAAAATGAAGTCGTTACCTGACTATCCGATTCACCTTCCTCTGGCGGAAGTTGATACTGAGTTGGCAAGTTAGATAGCGGTGCGTCATCTTCGCTATCATATTCACTGCTAACATTCTGCTCAGTATCACTACTTTGACAGCGTGCACTCATAGGATCTTCACATTCACTACCGTCGGACATCAAGTCGTCTTCACTGTCTGGTTATTACAAAGCATGACGTATGAGCTCATCCTGATGCTCCCGATGATTCATTGCGTCCAAAAATACCTGAAAACACAATTACATTAGTAAGAAATACTTCTGAAATATTGCACAAAAGTGTTGCGTCGCGGTTGCGGCTGGGTCATAGGGTATTTACCCTTCTTAACTTCGCGCACGTGTGTCTCTCGTTGCAGTCGCCGGCTGAATGAGAGGTGGTGTGAGGCGCGCGGGCGGGTCCCTTAGCAACAGCTACTGAGACCTGCGTACAAGCAACTACGGCCGCGGAAAAAAAAACTACACTCGATTAAAAATTTACCCCTCCAATCAAATAGACCCCTCCACATCCTCGCCTGGTTAATAAAAAAAAGTAAAGTAATAGCATTAGAATCACCAGCAAATAAAATTAATTATACAATGTTGCCTAAGGAGTTAATGTTATGTTAAGCTGTCTATCAAACTGTTAACATTAAAAGTTAAAATAGAATAATTATACCGCTTTCTCACGCCTGTTGGTTCTTATTGATACCTATTTAGTTATTTTCCCAGTTAGGATGTTACTGCGGCGAAGTCTGCTATTCGAGGATTTCTTCTCACACTCTTGCTGAATGAATATTTTATGTAAATATTATTTTGTCCTTCGATATTAATTTAGCAACAAAATATAGGTTAATAAAGAAAGTGCGGTTCTCTCTATTATTTATATTCAGCGTAACACAATAATATGTACTCTATTTAGATATTTAACATCTTTTACGCTTTATCATTCGAATGAACACGGCTTCGCTGGGCTTATTTACATATGTTATGAATATTAAATCGTTTAGTTTGTCCTTTATGTAAATAATTAAAGCATTTAAAGTTTAAGATAGATATTCCACATGGTAAACATAGTATAAGTAGGTATACATATATGTTAATGTTCAGGGCGTAGCATCGGCCCACTCATACATCACTTTTGTTTATAGATAGAAACACATTATTGTAAAATCGGTTTTTGGTTTAAAATAATAAAATAAACGTTGGAAAAGTTGCTTTTGTATCCTTTTTAGGTTTCCTTATACAGGATCAAATAAAATTAGCGAAACTCCGCAGAAGTGATAGTTATCGTGTATTAGATATCGATTACCATTACGTCTGTACGTTTAAACAAAAACAACTGATATATACAGTTATATTTCAAGTCTACACCTACGGTCGTCGACCCCATTTTGTTTTATGTCAATGATCGATATCGATAACCATCACGTGTGTGGAGTTTCGCTAGCTAATTTAATTTGACTCCGTTTTATTCGAACTCCAGTCCAAATCAAAATTTGAGTTAGGTATGGCTATAGCATAATCAGCCTATGTCGTTTCCACTGCACAGGCCTTCTCTCTGTGAGAGGGAGTGAGCCGTAATCCACCACGCGGACCCAGTGTGGGTTGGTAGATATCACATGTCTTCGAATTTTTGTTTATAGGACATGTCGTTTTCCTAAGGATGTTTTCCTTCACTGTTTTGAGAGCAGTGGTGATGAAATAATTTACACTGCGCCTGTCAGGGTTTGAACCTACGACCTACAACTTGTTAGTCGCGGCCGTTACCACTTAGAGCACCAGTGCAGTGGTGGCCTAAGTCTCATAGCTATGAGAGACCAGTGCACTGTCTCATGGCTATGACGTGATCCAACTAGAATTTTCGAATAAAACACGCAACGGAACTAATGCACGGGTTACACAATGCTAGTTTTGATGTGAAACATCTATAGCCGCGGGTAAATCCAATTTTTGGTGTGGTGACGCATGCCGTGGCGACGCGTCGCCAAGCTATATTTTCTATACAATATGGTTTCGATGTTTCGCATCTGCCAGGCGTCCTGCGACGGCACATTTTTTCAGTTGTGGAGTAAAATGGATCCGATTAAATAGGTAGTACTTACTAGCTTTGCCGGTTACACGAGGCTAGTACAATCAGCATTGGTGGTGGTGGGCGCTAATTGCTCAAAAATAGAACCCCGGCCTGTCTCACTAGCTTACTATCTTTCTCACTAGCCTAAAAATGAGGATAGTTCTGTATACACGAGGCCAGAGTGGCTATTCTAGCTTACTAGCACAATCTGGATATCTTAGTTCCAAAAGCTAACCTTGTGTAACCCGGGCATAATGTAGGGCGCTACTTGTCGCAGCGACTAGACGCTAAGTACACGGTGCATGCGCACACCCGACGACAGTCGGCTCGCATGCAACAGATCAGCGTCAGACTTGCTGTTAAGTACCATGGCAACCTGGCAAGTGCAACTCAAGAGGTTCTATTGACGCACCAGATGAACAACTCTTGCATGACGTCTGTCTTAACGACTAGTCGCAGATGCAAAACAACAGCTGTGTGAGTATGTCGCAGCGACAAGACGCAGATGCTAACGACAACTCTGCGTCTTTTTGCAGCGACTAAACGCACAGTTTGCGCTGGCACTTAGTTTCCTCTACCCATATACAGCATGCCCCGTTTACAGTGATCCAAAACGATTTTTTTGAAACCTCTCTCCATGGGCTTTCCGAAATACCCACATATATTAGTTGTAAAAGTAAAAACACTGGTATTTAGTTACAAAAATATAATTATCACTAGAAACAAATTGCTTACATCTAAGTTACATACATAGGTATAATAACATCGTAAGTAGGTAAACCATAATGTATGATAAAATAACAAATCCACATTTATGAGAGCCTCAAGTGATATCGTCGGCCCGCGTAAGAGCAGTTTGTAAATACCCCGTATCTGGAGTTGTCACGATTTTACAGGGGGAAGAAAAAAGTGAATAGGTATTAACTTGCCATAAAAGTGTATATTTCGTTATTTAAATTCTGTTAGTTCTATTAACAAGCGAAGCAGCGCGGTATCTCAATTTTCCGACTTTTGCCGATACCTACACGGTATTAACAAACCGCTCGTATGCGATCTTGCACGCGCTCCAACAATAATTATTGTGCTTGGGAGCAAGTCAATTGTCTTACTGTTTCAGACTGCATAATGTCATGACGTCGCACTCCGCAGCCCGCGCCTTTATACTTTGAGTGACACCTCTACATTTAAATGTTTATTTTTTTATCTCTGTAATCATGCTATTGGTTCGATAATTATCTTGACATTGGAACTGAAAGAAATTCGCATAAATGGCGGGCAGCCAGGCACAGGTATGCGAGTTTCTTTCCACAAAAGTGGATAAAGTTACCAGTCAGTGAACTTTGTTTAATCTTCAGCAATTGAAAGTTTATCTGACGAGGATCTTAGATACTTTCAAGTATGAAACCCCCATCCAATTATTGAAAAAATACATGAACATTCTATCAAACTTAGGTAAGTATGTAAAGTTTAAATTTCAGAGTTCAGAGTATTTATTTGTAAACATAGGTTACAGATACACAGGTGTGTGAGATGTTACATGTTTGTAAGTTCTCTATGTTTTGCCATTAGGCGTACAAATGTTAGTACATACAGTCATATCAATTTCAATTATTTCATTTCACAATATAAAGTAAGAACAAAAAAAACAAAAAAAAAACAAATCGGATATGGGTTTTAAGGTCGACGCACTCGGGCTTTAAGGCTTTTTGCAGTCAACTAACACAGGGTGGACACATGCTATGCCAGTGTCTGTTTCAAAGAGAAAGTGGGTAAGAAGATTGTTTTCAACATTTCTATAAATAAATACTAAGAAATCCTTAATTGTACCTCCTAATTCACTTCATCCGTTTATAACATGTTTTTGGGATGATTCGGCTTCGGCTACGGATTTGTTCCGAAAGTAGGTAGGTACCTAATTGACTACATGACCATTCTGATTTCGATAATCAATCGGGATGTACGTACCTACTAATAGGTACAAGATCCTGACAAAGACATCATAAAAATATAGATAACTAGGTACTTACTCCAATGCATGGAATCTAAGCCAAATTATTTCAGCTAAGTAATACCCGTATTGAAATGGTCCTTGATGAAGTTCGTATGACCTCCGGGCCGAACGGAGTTGAACGTGCATTGGCTGCATTTGTATTGATTTTCGAATGCTTGAGGCGCGCGCCATGCAGGATATCAAACAATATAATAGGTTCAATGCATTACGACATCCTAACCCGCTCCCGCCATTCCCCCATTGCTGCCTGCCGCGCCCTCTTCCATCCCTACCTCAGCGGTCTAGACGTCACAGAATAATAAATCAATATATCAGATTCACGCAGCCGGGTCAAACAGAGCTACTACATTCCTATCTAGCGGTACAATACCTTAATTTGTATAGCATTAAAAACCGTCCGGCGCGGGCGCGGTGGACGGCCACAGTGTGACTGACACTGGCATGGCCACCATCAGGGATTTTAATTTGAATAACACAAAAATTAGTCCTTAATTAGTCGCCAAATATCAGAATTAGTCGGTCACTGGTTCGAAAGTTATAAGGGTTTATAGGTGGCAGATCTGGGGAGCGCCTACCCCAGCTTGGCCCATTTGAATCTCAAAAGCTAGGGCACCAAGCCAAGATCTGTTTTCTCCCAAATTTAGACACCCTAGTTTTTGAGATATAAATGTGGCCAAGCTGGGGAGATTCGCTCCAGGTCGGCCAGGTGGCATTTCTACGTAGAACCGCTTGTAACTTTTGAACCAGTGACAGATTCTAATATTTTGCGACTGGTTCCGAGTAATTAGCGACTATTCGCTAGGTGCCGTAGCTTTTGAGATTCAAGTGGGCCAAGCTGGGGTAAGCGCTCCCCAGATCTGTCACCTATAAACCCTTATAACTTTGAACCAGTGACCGACTAATTCTGATATTTGGTGACATTTTTTTTTGTGTTATCAACCTTAAAATCCTAGATGGTAGCCATGCCAGTGTCAGTCATACTGCGGTGAGAGCATTATCGGAGTTGTACGTACAACTACTTACGTAAAAAAGACATAATACTACCTTTTACGTTTTATGGTTCCTTCAAATAGGCGCGACGCACGACGCGAATCGGATGCGACACACGTCGCACGACGAGCGGTGCCTTTGTGTCGTGAGCAATTCGCATCGCGTGTGGCGCCTGTTTAAAGGAGCCTTTAGGTTTTCTATTATAAGTAAGAAAATATTAGATACTCATTATTTTATGGAAATATTTGGTAAGTTTTAATCTTATAGCATCGTTAGTACAGCCGGCACGAAACTTGTCAAAGTTTTGGCGTAGTGAGAGTAAGTAAGTTCGCGCATGTACACTGAGTGGAACAAAAAATGTAGATACACTTTTTATTGCTTGTCATTATCTGTATAGAAGAAAGTTAAAGAAAGGAAAACTCATCTAAAGACTTGCCAAGTTATGTGCCTGCAGATAGCCTTAATTAAATGTAAGTAAGTAGATATATTTATAATACAACGATCGACAAGAACTAATGTAATTAGTAATAGACTATTTGACTGTATTTATGTATTTAGATTTTTAACCTATAAAAATATAAAGCTACAATCAATTTCTTTTTAAATATCTCAAAAAATGGCGAAGTTATTTCTATATGTTTTAATGTCGATGCTAGACAGACACAGCATTATTAGCATCTGACGTCACAACACAGGAACGCTATAGTAACTTCGCGCCATTCAGTAACTAACAGTTAACTTCTCCATTTTTCCAGACATAGGTATATATTTTTATTTTGCAAATCGCGTTTTTTTTGTAACATCTTTAATTATTAATTAATGTATATTTTTGATACTAGACAAATACCTACTCTATTGTCTATAATCTCCATCTGTATCAATGTGTCACGTTGATTAAAATTGTAGCTACACATTGATAACCTACAGTATAAAGGCACGAATCGCACGCGACACAAAGCCACCGCTCGTCGCGCGACAGGCCCGTCGCGGCGTTTTGTGTCGCGTCGCATGTCGCGCTTATTTGTAGGAGCCTTTATGGAACAGATATTGAATACAATTAAATGGATTCTTGTCGATATAGGTATCTTTTTGAGGCTGACTGTAAAGACTAACAACGAAATAAGTAGTAAAGACAATGGTTTTGTTTTGGGTAAAAAGCATTTTAGCATTTGCCATTTGGAATATGCCTCTAGTGAATTTTAATGTCAGGCCATGACCCCGAGGTCAGACCATTGAGTGAATTATGTGGGACTGCAAACGAAAAGATGCAGGTATTTTATACACTGAACTGGGAGTTTCTTCTTAAACTTGAATTTAATAGATAGTACCTACATAAGTATTATTTATAAGCCAATAAGTTTTCCCCCAATATTGTTGAGCTTCTCTGTGGCGGCTCGGGCGATCTGCTTGAAAACTGATCCTGGCACCTGATGGAAAAACAAATAATTTATTACCTACGGGGTAGAATCATCTGTAGTTCCTACTTTATTCTAGCAATAATGTACAGAATTGAAAAAATTAAAGTTTAGAATCAGCAAATAGTATCACTCCGATGCATAAATATTCAAGGAAGTTACATTATGAAGAAAAATTAGAAAAAGAATTTTAACGATATTGATATTCTTTGTTTAACAGATCTTTGGCTTAAAAGCCACTCCAGTTCTTATTCAATTTAAGTAATCATCGCGGTTGGTAGTTCGTACAGAAGCGTAAATGCTGCACATGGTGGCTCATTAATTTTATTGTAAGTATCAATACCAACTAAAATTGGGCACAAGCTTTTACGGTGAACTTATTCTTAAGGCGACAATAAGTGCCAGCGACCTTGAGCGAGTGGGAGGAGCATGCGAAACTTTTAAACGAATAAAATTGCACAGAGCGTTAGCGTCTACCCAGACTGGTCACCCAGATTGGTCAGCGATGCACTGCCGCCCGTCGGTCGCCCGCAAGAGCCCCCGCTTCAACGCGCATCAAGTTTATTCGCAAAAACAACCCACCTTGATTTATCAAACACAATACAAATAAAAGCTGTATATAAAAATGTGGGTAATTAAATTGTCTTTTAGATGATGCAGATTTCATGAAAATACGCCTGATAGTTTTAGCGTGATTATCGTTTTTGTGTTCGCGTTAGACATTACTCTACAAATTAATTACACTATGTTATAAAAATATAATTTCAAATATTCACATATCAAATTACGAAGAAAATAGTCTAGTTTATCACATATTTTTTTCAAACAAGTAAGACTATTCGTTTAGGCGTGATGTTCAATTTGAAATCATTAAAAGTCGTATATCTGCGCCTTAAAAACGGATCATTCGCAGGTGATGTCAGTAATGATTTTACCAGATGAACACCGGACAGAGTTACAGGGAACTGATTTATGTATGATTCGAGGCTTCTGCAATCCAGACATTTCAGAACCAGACAATACTTTACGAGTACCCGCGTCGTGATCGATATGTCATTATGATGACAAGCAGTGGCGTGGCTCACTGTAAATATAATTATGTACATCTTTGGGAAAAGAACAGTTCGATGCTGTAATTATACCTAACCCGTAGCCCCGTTGGTATGTGGTTTCTGAGCTATGCTAGACGTTTACCAGAAATAATTCCCCCAGATTATGTAGAATACCGTCTTATCATTGTTGTGCTAAACAATGACGATGCCATTGATCTTTAGATAAATCTTATTTTTGTCAAGTGATTGTCTATGTCAAAAATGGACTTGGAACCATTGTTTCTTACTCAAAGATTTTGAAAATGCAAGCAGATATTTTTGTTAATTCATTTAACCAACCATATTTGAAAACAATGATTTTTCAAAGTCAAATAAATACCAAGGACCATGGGCCTACAGTTTTAGTACCATAACAAAAAAAAACAAAAACATTAGATCATGTCAAAGAAGTATGGAGAGAATCTTAATAAAAATTAAAAGAATTCAAAAAACTTCCATAAAATTATTAGAAACAAGAAGGTTACTGATGGTCTGTGCCACTGTAAAATACTAAAGTGGCGCTGGGCTGGTCACGTTAGCTAGGTTGACAGAATAGATAATCGATGGACTCACAGACTAACATTTTGGAACGGTCCATCAGGCACTAGGAAAAAGGGTCGACTGGCTGCCCGGTGAGCAGACGACATAGTGCAAATGACTGGCGAATAGTGGATGAACACTGCGAATGACAGGGAGGATTGGAAATCTCTAGGGGAGGCCTACACCTTCAATTAAATGAGGGTTTCTTATTAGAGCAGAAATATAAAATAAGTTTAGCTTTATAGAAATTAAGAAATTGTAGTTAATTTTGAAAATTAGTTTTATTTTTTGTTCTGCATTTTTTGTTAAATAATAGTCTTTTTTATTTCTTTACAAGCTGACCCGACAGCCGTTGTCCTGTCTTAACTATGAATGTCATATGTAGTTTAGTTTTAGTTTTGATTATTGACTAAAACTAAAACTATCGACTCATTTATCAACCGATCCATCTGTGTTATACGATAGTTGCAGCGCGCATTCTTTCAATCGCTGACAGTTATTTCAAACAACTGACAGTTATGTAAAATTAATATTGGCGTTAAGTTTTCTTAAATTTTGTAATGTTCCGATCAACTTCCTTACTTTTTTATTTCATAAGATCCTTCTCCTGACAATAACGAACACAACATTTTTTTTTTTTTGTGAAATCGGTCCAGCCGTTCACGCGTGATGGCGTGACCAAGGGAAATAGGGATTTATTTTTATATATATAGATTATTAAAAAATGACTGAAGACTTCTAGCCGAATAAAGCAAAATTTTTGTTTGGCATATTTGGACCAAAACGGATGTCTTTTTTTATTTATATTTCGAATTGGGCCATCTCTTCACCTCGATCTCGCGAACGAGCTAGCCCAGAAGATGCCTGTTCACTCTTGCTTTGAAGGCAACGGGATTCTACGTCGAAGGGAACACAGACGCTGGCAGAGAGTTCAACAAAGAAAGTTCAACACTTTGGCCGTGCGCATAATAAATGTGGAGGAGAAGCACTGAGTAGGTACGAGTAGTCGGTATATCGACCAAGTGCGGATGGTAGCCCGCAGTACTTCTGGTAGTCTGGTAGTGGGTGGGATCAGGTCGTGGTGGAGCTCCTGCGCACACTCTCCGAAGAACAGTCTGTAGAAGATCGACAGGCAAGCAACATTACACCGATGAGCCAGGCTGTGAAGCCTAGCCCCCAGCGCCTCGTCGCCTATGAGCCCTTTTGTTTTACTTTCCACCGAGTCAAATGCAGCAAGCTGATATTTTGCTGAGCTATGCCGTAAGTGGCTGCAATACTCCATACAGAAACGGACCTGAGCTTTGTACAAACTCAGAATCTGTCCAGATGTGAAGTACCGCCTCACCTTATTTAGGATACCCAGCTTTTTTGCTGTAGTCTGTGCTTTTGACTCGATGGTGAACTGAAGTTGAGATCTGACGTCAACTCCATTCACAAAAGCTCCAGGAAGTCGGTAACTGGCACAGATACACCTCGGATATTAGGAGATAATTGGAACTGGCTCCTTTTGGCAGTGAAAAGACAGCCCTGTGTTTTCTGTAACTTGACCAGATTGTTGTCGCCCCACTGGGAAACGAGGTTCAAGGTCAAACTCATTCACTCCACCATCGCCTCTCTAAGAGTAGCTGTTTCCTCTCTGCTGGCTCTTGCACTGGACTGCGTATCAAATAGCACCCAACTGTAGCAGGTCGCTAATATGCGGCAGAAATAGAGTCGCAGAAAAAACAGACCCCTGAGCAATACGGCATCAATTATAGTCATATAATCCGATGAGCGGCCATCTATGATTCTGAATGCAGGAAGCTTAGGCTTATCCAAAAGACTAGCATGATAGACCCTGTCAAAAACCTTTGATATATCAAGAGATACAGCAAGGGCTTCGCCGTGTCTCTCAATGGCCTCGCCCCAGCAATGGATTACATACACAAGATGATCTCCAGTTAACCGACCACGGCGGAACCCGTACTTATGGTCACTGAGGATATATACCAGGTATGATAGCAGCTTATTATTAAGAACCCTTTCCATAACTTTACATAGTATGGAGATTATGGCGATTGTTCTGTAGTTGACCGGGTTGGCGCGGTTGTCCTTTTTGGGCACTGGCTGCACATTGGCAAGATTTCAGGACTCCGGCAACATTCCGTTTTTTAGAGAGAGGCGATATAAGCCCGTCAAGATAGTTGATAACTCTGGAGCAGAGCTTTTCAGGATTCTTTCGGGTAATCCATCAGGACCGTTGGCTTTATTCTCGTCCAGATTGCAAAGGGCCTTACGGACCTCTTTCAGGTGTATTGATATCTCCGTCATTGCGAAGCCACAGTGGGGTATGCTAGGTGGTAACTAAGAGGCCGTATCAAGACGTCAATTTTCAGCAAAGATATAGGCAAATAAGCTTGGCTTCTCTTGCGCGGTATTAGCCAGCGTTCCATCTGGTTTCAGCATATAAGGCAGCGAAGGATGGCAGAAGTTCGTCTCGACCTATTTGGATAGGGACCATAACTCCTTGCTACGATGCCAGCTTGGCCCCAATTCGTCCAATATGGTGGAAAGGCGCCTTCCCTATCACCCGTTTGCCATCATTGGCGGCAGAATTGAACACTGTTTTCATTGCGCGAATACCGTGACTGTCGTTGCGGGCTGAAGCCTAGGCTTGATACGCCTACTTCTTGCGCAAATTAGCTTGCGCACATCTCGCATTATACAAAGGTTGAGCCTCGCAGTCAAGTGGGACGTCAGAGAATGGAATAAAATATTCCATTCCCTGATGTATCACGTCAACAATTGCGTCAGCGTCGTTGGAAGGGTTGCGCGAAGAGCAGCAAGTTCGCCATGGGTGTGATACATAGAAATGCCGCATCTCATCCCAGTCTGCTGACCCGTACTTCTGTACTCGCCTCGTTCCTCTAGGGCTTAAATCTGGAGGAGAACAGAACACGGGTTTCACCAGACAGTGCCAGACAGGCTTTTGTGGATAGGATTTTGATTCCGATTTGTTACAGTAGTAATGGCAATCATGTCATTTAGTCTAAATAGGCTTTTATTTTTATATAGATTCTTTTATATTTAGTGAATGTGAGAATGTTGTAGACATAACTTGTAGACTAGATTTGTGGACGTTTTTATATTTTGTTGAGTACATGTTTCTTGTTGACAGGCCTACACTGTCCTCCCATATCTATCAACACTGTAATTGGAAACATTGTAAAGCCCCTTATTTTGAAAAGAGTAACCGTGGAGTTTCTTGCCGGCTCTTCTCCATAGGAAACAACCAATTGGAACCGTTCACCTAGCTTCTGACGTTTCATAAGTGCCCATGTTGGTATATGTGAAATAAAATATTTTGATTTTAATTTTGATTTTGAGTGGTCAGACGATCCGAGCGGAGCCCAGACCGATACAGAGTGCGTGTCCGGATCTGTTGACAGCAAAAAGTCTAAGCAGCTGGGTGTGTAGCTATAAACATTAGGAACGCGGGTAGCTTGGTCAACCAGTTGGTGGAGATCTAGCGATATCGCAAACTTGCGCGCCTCTTTTCCAGCATGGTCAGTTTTCTGGTATGGGAACAATCATTCCTTATGATGAGCGTTAAATCCTCCAGAAAAACAAGCTGCGCCGTCGAATAATTGTGTTAGGCCATTTCGGTCGGGTGCTGCGCGCCGACCTCCCTAGCGGCGTCAGCGTCGTTTGTTACGCTGACGACACGCTAGTCCTGGCGCAGGGGAGGTCGCACCAGGCGGCGGCCGAATTAATGACACGCGGGGTTGCGACAGTCATTGAGAGGATCCAGCAATTGGGACTCGAGGTGGCCCTGCACAAGGCCGAGGCCATGTGTTTTCATGGTCCTCGGAACGCGCCACTCTCGGGTTCCCAAATAATGGCGGGAGCGGTTCACATCGGCGTCGAGTCGACGATGAAGTACCTGGGACTCGTCCTCGACAGCCGGTGGAACTTCGTCGAGCATTTCCGACGTTTGGCTCCCAGACTGGACCGGGCTGGGGCTGCCTTGAAGCGGCTCCTGCCCAATCTAGGGGGTCCAAACGCCTCCTGCCGGAGGCTCTACGCGGGGGTCGTGCGGTCCATGGCCCTTTACGGGCCACCGGTGTAGGAGCGTTCATTGAGGCTCCGACCAGCACGCCGTTTGAACGCGTCCCAAAGGGTCATGGCCATCCGGCTGGTCCGGGGATACCGCACGGTCTCCTGCGAGGCGGCGAGCCTCCTTGCCGGATTGCCGCCATGGGATCTGGAGGCAAAAGTCCTCGCGCACATTTGGGAGTGGCGCGAGGAGGCGAAACAGCGGACAGAGCTCCGGCGGGATCTCATGGCGACATGGAGAGTGCGACTGTCGCAACCCAGCGCTGGGCACGCCACAATTGCGGCGGTAAGTCCCCTCTTTGAGGAGTGGCTTGAGAGGCGCCACGGCGTCCTCACCTTCCACCTGACGCAGGTCCTCACCGGACATGGCTGTTTCGGGAGGTTCCTGTTTCGGATAAGGCGGGAGGAAACGCCCGGGTGTTGGCATTGTGTGGATCGACCGGAGGACACGGTGGAGCATACAGTGGAGGTCTGCCCGGCTTGGGCGGAGCACCGCCGTGTCCTCGTGGCGGCGATCGGCGCCGGCGATCTCTCGCGTCCGGCCCTGGTTCAGGCCATAGTACGGAGCGAGAGAGAATGGGAAGCAGTCACCTCCTTCTGCGAAGCAGTAATGCTCGCGAAGGAGGAGGCGGAGCGCGTGAGGGAGAGGCAATCATTGCGCCCTCACGCCCCTAGTCGCCGCAGGAGGAGACCCCCTGGGCGTCGGGAGTCGATAGCCGACTCCCGGCCACCGTAGGCGCGGGCCTGCGGACGGCGAGCAATGGGCAGCTCGCCGTCCGGTAAGGACCAGGCCCGGGTCGACGGCGCGTTATGTTCCACGCGCGCCTCAAAGAGTTGTCAGCATAATTGATGGGGTCCGATAGGGCCGATGCCTGCCGGGGTCGCGGATTGTTCGAAAGAGTTACCGTGGCCCTGGCGCACAGGCAACTGAAGGAACACGGGTGGGTTTTAGTCAGTAAGAGTCTGACACGCCCTTCCGCTCCGCCCAGAGCGGGAGAGGTCATTTGATGATTTCCCATCAAAAAAAAAAAAAAAGGCCATTTCGGTCCTTTGTGAGAAGGTCAAAGAGTCTTGTCGTCACCTGATCACCGCTGTGCAACCTGTAAACACCAACATAAATAGTTTTATGAAAGCCGGTGTCCACCAGCAGCCACAGAGTGTAATAACCCGCAACCCCCAAACCTTATAGCAGCGGAGACGTTAACAGTATAATTATATCATCGCGGATGTACATACAGATTCCAGCTTTGCTTCTTTTAAACTTATGCTCAAGTAAGTGTCCTAGGTAGTTGAGGTACGCTACGTCCAGCGAGGTTGCTATCTTCGACTACGTCAAGAACAAGTGCGGTTTCTCGGTCTCAAGGTGGTGATGGACCGGATTGATATTTGAGTGCAATCTACGGATGTTAGTGAATTGCACTTTTAGAGGGAGGAAGTGCCGCCGTTGTTTTAACTTATTCTTCTTATTTTTGTGCTTCATGGGGTTGTAAGAGCTTAGAGAGAAATTAGAGGCGAATCCCATTGGCTAAACAGTTACTCCAAGTTTAATTCAACCAAAATAAAACTCATCTGGAGACTTCGGGGGCGCCCGAGCCCCCCGAAGATCCCACGGGGTTCTCCCTTCCAGTTGCCGATAGGCACGGTGGAACACTTCGGGTTTTTCACGAGGTGGCGGAGCAGCCTTTCACACGTGTCTGGCGTGCTAGTTGGGCCCCCAACTTCCTGCGGTAAGCCAACGGCAAGACCGTGCTTCAGATCCAGCTACCCTCCAGATTGAGATGCTATGACGAGGATCACTCCTAGGCAAAGACCAAACCTGGACAACGCAACTGCCAACTCTCTAATTTCCTAAGGCACTGGCACTCCCACGCATCGACGAAACACAGCAGGCTGCTTGACGCCAAACTCATGTTGGAGGGTAGCCGCGAGCCAGGTGGGCGCTAGCTCTTCCACCGCAAGGCAAAGAATTGGCCAGTCATACAAGGTGATGGGTATCTATCCACTGTCCAGGATGCGCCGAGCGCTCGGTTCAGTTCAGTGACTGGTGGAACAAACTGCGCTACACGAGGAGACTTCTTCATGCATCCTAAGTCTTTTACACTAGGTAGCTGCGACAACTATACTTTAGCTACAATTATATCTAAGGCAATTTTACTTTATTAAAATCGTGATATTTTGATTTAGGTAATCTTACACTGAAATTAAATACTATTAAAAATATATATAATTTTGATATGCCAGCGCTGGTAACCAAATCGGATACCGGCCAACTGGCAGTTGTATGAATAACCAATACCGGCTACCCAGCTGCCGGTAGTAGCGGGCCGTAACAGACGCACTTCCTATATTTTTTTATTAAACTCGTTGACACTTTGATTAATATGTTTAATAATATAATAATAATGACATGAATTTATAAAGTATAATAAAGGCTCCTTCAAACAGGGGCGACACGCGTTGAGAATCGCTCGTGACTCAAAAGCACCGCTCATCGCGCGACAGGCGAAGCCTTTGTGTCGCGTCGTGTGTCGCGCCTGTTTGGAGGAGCCTTTATTTTATTATTATTTTACTTACCCTGAACGACTATGTGGGTATTTTTTTTTCAGTAATTTTTTAACGGTTGCCTGGCAGGCCTACTTTATGCAACCTACCTAAATGACCTTTCTTTGGTATTGTTCGTCGAGTCGTTGAACTTCGTTGGGCTACACGATTGCACTGACTGGACAGGTCCACTCAAATCTGTGTGGTTCTTTCCCCAAACTCAACTCAAAGCATTTATTTCAAATAAACTAATTACAGGCCCTTTTGAATTGTCAAGGGGTCGGTCAGTTAGAAAGATGAAGCTAGTTGCCCATTCCAAAGCGAAGTAGGTAGTACCTATGGGGAAGAACGAGCAAGAAATTCCACGGAAACTCTTTTAAATCAAAATATGGAGAGTATTTTTTAAATTACAATAGTATTTACAATTAAAATATAATAACCTAACCTAACTAAAACTATGAACAAATTAAAAGATGGCCTCGAAAAATTCCGCCGCATCGCTGTCAACTGGTAATGTAGCCAAGAGACTGGCGGCATTGCCACGTTGTATGGCAATGCTTAGCCTCTGGCCAAGGTAAAATCCAGCCCTTGGGTCACGCGAAGTGTCAAACAGGCGTTTGGAGATTTCCTCGACCAAAACATGGGCACTCGGACCCCACGACCCGAGGTTTTCAACCCCAAACGGCTCGAAAATATACTCGTAATTACCGATAAGGTTGTTATACTAACGCCGATTAAGGTTTTCCGCAGCCGCAGCAGCGGCGCCAGCACACAGTAGGCGGAGACAGGAAGATGGGATGGCACAAGAGTATCGACACATGTTGTGTTCCATACTAAAGGCCTAACCACCTTCCATAGAAATAAAGACATGCCGTCCGGTCTCTTGCCATCGTCGCGTGCCAAGCTATTAGGTTCTAATACAGCTGGAACGCCGACGGTGACAAGAGCTCGTCGGATGATGTCATTAATGTTCGCGTGCCGCGGTATGCGGCCCGCACTTCGGCTGCAAGACAGACCGTGGTGTCCGAGGCTGTTGACAACTTCGCCACAGTGACAGCGATGAGGAAAACAAAAAGGAACAAAGATTATGTCTGGACTTTAAAAGAGACTGTGACTTTTGAGTTTGTTTCAGTCTTTCTTCTCGAGAGTAGTCAGTTAAGAAACACCGAACTCATCCAGTTTTAAAACATAATTTATTTTTGACGTGTAGAAGTTTTATTTTTTAACCAATTTTCAGTAATAAATATCATTCATCATCATTTATCACTTACCTCAAGGACTGAGTTGACGAAATTTGAGACGCCCTCAGCACCTCCGACCAATGCTTTACCAGCGCTAGAGAACTTGTCTCCAGAATTGCCATACTTCTCCTCTTCACTTATAGTGTCCACAATAGGCTTCGGCTGAAAAAAAGAATAATAATCTGTATATCCGACAGCCTAACTTTATATTACACGTAGATGAAAAATTTTGATCTACCATTAAAGATTCTAAAGGGTAACGTAACGTTCTACGGTAATATGATATATACAGTCGACCTCGTAATTGCTTTAAGACCTGACTACAATTCCCAATACCAAAATTGAAACTACCTAAGAGTGAAAATCTCTCAGTGTCACATAGACAAAAAGACCGTATTAGGGCCAAGATAAAGTGACATGTAATGTTTGTGCAAAGAAATATATTTTGATACAAGTGCGCAAAGTTTGACATTGCGCTCGAGGCGGGATTGCAGTGTGACCTCGTGTTATAACCAAGGTATTTTATAGGCATTACTATCGTGCATACTTTTCATATAATTCCAAAAACAACGGTATAGCTGGAAGGGGTGTCGTGTCCCCCACACCACTTTATAATGTTATCCATACCCCCTATATTTGAAAGACCTATCCAACGACATCCCTCACGATGGAAGAGATGAGCAAAAAATATCGTACCCTCTTTACGTGCAAAGGCGATACCCGTTTCACTTTTCTCGTTTTCGTTTCTTATATTTTCAGGCGTACTTACCACGTATAATCATGCCAAATTACAGCTGTTACAGCTATACAAATTACAGTATTAAGGATCTCAGAGTTAAACCGCGGACAAACAGACAAACAGACAGACGGACTTGGCGAAACTATAGGGGTTCCATGCTAAACCATAAAAAGGGCATAACTCTGATTAGTTATTCGGGGCGCACTTTCTCGCACAAGTGCGGGAACGTAAAGTAAAAAAGAGGCGTGTTAAATACACTGTATTTTGAACCTAAAAGCGGTGCAATAAGAGCCATTTACGAGCAAGTGGATTGAATCCCGTCTTTGCTGTCGCGTTATCAGATAATTAATGTACCTAGGTAACGTCAGGGTCCGTACGAAAAAAGCGATTATTCCCGATGTCCACCACTTGTTTGGCAACCACTGAGGGTCAGCGAAACAACTTTTAAAAATTATTCTCCTTATCCACCCCTGCACTGGGGGACATGGTTTGAATAGGTCGAATCTGTTCCAAAACCGAATCGGAGCACCCGCGACTTCACGTACCTAGTCTTTTGGCTGCTTCCCCTAGAGTGTACCTATATAAAAACCGGAAGCAAAGGGAGAGCAACCCCCACCCACTGTAACTAAGCATAGGCACCCATGAGAGCCGTAGCTCTCACCTCCGCAGCTTCGGATTGCTGGTCGCTTCCGGCGACCAGCTTCAGCCGTTACGGCTCGCACGGGTGCCTATCCTTTGTTACGTAAGGGCGAAGGGGTTGCATTTCCCGCAGCGCCGGAGACGATGCAGAAGCAACTAAGTGTTTTGAGGTTATGTTACAATAATTTGTCCCCCAGTGGTGTGATGTGCAGTGAGAAGAATTTTTAAAAGTTGTATCGCTGTCCGCCAGTGATGGCCAATAAGTGGTGGACATCGGAAATAATCGCGAAAAAAGAAACAGTAAGTTTGCCCCATGAAAAAAACCGCCTGTAGCTTGTCTGTAATCATGCAGCTAAGAAAACTGTAATTTGGCTCTGGACTCAAACAGCTTTAATGCTTTGTTTGAATTTGAATCATTCATTTACCTGAAATAGTCCAGCAACAATTCCTTGTATATTCTCTTTGAACGACAATGTCTTACTGCCGTAACCTTCTATTTCTTGCACAGCACTTTCCTTAGTAGGCACTGGTGCATAAAACAGCCCTCCATTTTGATGAGAATTTGCCTGTCAAAATTAAATTCGGTTTATTTTCTTTGAAAGAAGTTCTTGATGTAGTGGCAACTTGAGAAAATGAGTCTTGATTATTGTGGTTTCTGTTGACAAACTCTTAGTATCTTTAGTAAAATAATCTGTGTACGAAGAGACCGAAAAATACGTCGAGTCTTCGTTTATTTTGCAGGTCCTCAAAACTATTAGACCTACAATCAGTAAGTACAGTAGATGGCATGTCGACGGTAACCCTGTGTCCTAGGGCTGGCCTAGTGTACGGAGTTTCAATACGATAAGAGGCCAGGTCATTCTGGTTTTGTTACCACTACTGTACGTCCATCCTCATATACCTATTACTTACGGAGCCGAGACGTGGACACTCACGTTGCGGCTGCTCCACAAATTCAAGGTAGCTCAGCGTGTTGGCAAAGCTATGGAAAGGGTTATGCCAGGAGTCTGTCTGAGGCATCAGTATCTGGAGTGAGGTGATCCGACAAAGAACCAAAGTAAAATGGCGTGTGGTAGGAGAGACCTATGTCCAGCATTGGACTGGTAGGTATAATCTGATGATGATCAATTTGCCTTTTTCACTAGATCTAAATCCGTCGTTAACTACAAAATTCAGTAGTTGACTGTTTTTTTTAAATTACCTTCGCATTCAACGTGCTACCCAACAGATTCGAAGCTGCTTGAAGTTTGTAGGTTACAAAATTCCCCCCACTTGGATTATTATTTTTCACAGGTTCGCCTCCAGGGTAATTTTCGGGTTCGAGTGGTTGAGACAGGGGCACGTCCGAACCGGATTGGGGTTGATCGTAAACTGGCAGGTCTATACGAATCGGATCATCTACAGGCGCTGAGAGTGCTCCCGCGATCAGCAGGAAGAGCGTTACCATTGGTGTAAAAGCCATTCTGGAAGAGTAATGAAATATGTTTGAATAGATTGGTTGATGTGAAAAATCAACGGGCATTTTGAACTCGTTTCTTTCCAGTGTTTTAGCATAGTGGTGTTTCTGTAAAAGCTTGAACTGCGATAAATCTATCCGACTTTCCAGTAAAAACCAAGATTTATCATGTCTTAATTGTAAAAAACCGAACTATTATTTTATATAATAATGATAATAGTTAATTTTAGACTTTTCCTAGCATTCACTCAGTAAATCCTTCGTTTTAACTCAGAGACACTGTAATTATTGAAAAAAATTCAAGTATGCATGCCTATACTTGAAAATTTATTTGAAATATATCCGCACTTATGATAAAATTTAGCTTATTACGAGTATAGCCCCTTTATACGGGGTATACATTACATACATATTAAGTTTGTGAGAAGAAATAGAACTTACATTTTGAATCAAGTGGTCAAATTTAGTCATTGTACTAGAGGCGGAATCGCAGCCTGAGGGTCTACTCTCTAAGTTAGTCACCGATGATACGGGCCCGTCTGTTAGTTTTCCCAAGTTTCGGAAAGTACTCTACACTCGATTAATTAACTCTTTCAGACGGGCAAAAACACACGGGAGTAGGGACAGCTGTCAAATTGCAGTGTCATTCATTCTTAGGTCTAGCCCCAAAATATTTTTATATCTTTAGGTGATACGGAGTAGAAATCACCCGTAACTTAGGCCGCAAGTAGGTACGGATTCCAATCATATAGGTAGTAGATCTCCTGAATCGAAGACGAGGGCGTATTATAGACGGAAGTGTAATGTTAAATAAATTCTCACGCGTATCAAACGACGCTTTTCAACACACGTGCGAAGCCAGGCGGCATCACTACATGCGATTATTATTTTATAGGTTACGTACGTAGTCTCATATTACAAATTAGAGTATTATATCCTAGATAAGAATGCTTGGAAAGATGCTGGTCCTGCTCCATAGGACAATCTAGAGTTTAGACAAAATCTAACTGGTTGCTAATTTAATTGTATAATTTATAATTTCTACGACATTGATTTCACATTATGTAACTACTTTATCTGACACACTAAATTATTACTTGTGAAATTTTGGAAAAACCTGTCATTGCGTTATATTTAATTCTTTTTACATAGTATAGTAATTTTTATTCTAGGTGCATCGTCTTCACATTATAATTAATGTATACATAATATTGCAAAACATTTTTAAAAGAGTAACGGTGGAGTTTCTTGCCCATAATCTCCATACGAAACTACCTTTTGGAAGGGGCAACTAGAATCAAATCTATTTTCTTGTAAATTTTGACGTTCAAAAGTGCCTATTTAAAATAAATGATTTGACTTTTTGACTTTTCTGTTTAGTAACTTTACGATAAAATTACTGAAATTATTATGGTAGGTAGTCATATAGGGTCATTGAGATAGGAAATATAGGGTGTTTACCGAATTTGTCAAATTTTAACTAAATAGTGGATATATCAAAGAACCGTAAACTTTGGCGCCAAATGAAAATGGTGGCCGAAATCGGAAATAATCGTTTGCGGTTTGCCACTATCTCCACGTATAACAGGTGACAAGAGAAGAGTGTACTGTGTTCCATGTTTTTCAAAGAATATAATCGCCATCAATATGCAAAAATCTTATCGCGCGCAGACTTATCTTGCGCGCACTCTAACTTGGTTTGTGAGTTCCGCCGCTGGTACACTGCTTATAGGATCTTTGGCGCTTGAATGATATAGACAAGAGGGCGTTGTTGGTAAAAATAAAGCTAACCGATGGTTGCTGTCTACACATTATATTAAAACCAAAGTTCATGTGATATTGTTTTGTGAAATTTTATTGTTAAAACAGAGAGTTTGTTCCGATTTTGACCACGCGCCAAAAAATACTTGTAGCGTTGTCTAATCCTCTTTTAGATTATAAATGACTGTCAGAGGTCCTGCCAAAGTTATTGGCAACCTCAATGACTACTTTTGTCAATTGTACTAAAAAACACAACGCAATAACATTATTCGGCTCTAAATTAACAATGGTTTACTTATAAGTATTAGGTTTATCATAAAGCAAGTAAAAGAACATAATTCTAAGAACGGCATACAAACACAATCATGGAAACAGCACCAGATGTCCCAAAATGTTTTGGAATATTTCCACCAAAGGTTGCAACTTATTTTATTTCATTATTCGGATTGGGCTGCGGAGGGGTTGGACTTGCGGGAATCATTCTGTATGGCCTCGTGGAAGACAGTGTAGTTACTGTATTTTTTAAGAGTAATCCGATAGATGAAGATGTGAAAAAAATGGTACTGATGACCCTCGGTTTGAGTTCCCTCTTGCTATTCATTAGCAGTTTTCTCATGTTCATGGGGATCGTCTGCAAACAGGATAAGGCACTCGTTGTAAGTGTATGGGTCCTTTTCGTGTTGTGTATAATATTAATTAGTGGGGCTATCGGTGTGCCAGTTATGTGTTTTTTCTGGAAAGATACATGTGTTTTAAAAAAAATATCGAGTTCCCTGTTAACATTTGGTTATATATTTGTAACTTTCTTTCTTTGGATTTGGCTATATTTTATGGTAGTTGTATTTAATCATTTAAATAACCTTGGGGCGTAATTGTAAATAAAAAATAAATCGTTCTTATCCATGACCGAGTCTTTCCGTTATAGGTAGTTACCTACACTACCTACTAAATTACTTAAGAATTTACGATTTACTCATTTGTATAATTAGACAACTATACTTAACCACTTAAGTATTGGTCTTTCATTTTGGCAGTAGGTAGGTACTAAGGATTATAATAGTTAGGTATGTAGGTAGCTAATCACCTACATGCTATTAACTAATGTTCAAGATTCCAGTGAATAAATATTTCATATTTTATAAGTAAGTACCGAAATAAATTGCTAAATTGCTCTACAAACATTCAACTAAATTCTATTAAGTTAACGATCGATAGTAAGTAAAAAAAGTGCGCTATCCTTAATAATTTAATGAAAATCTATAGTTGCAGAGCGTAGTGCACATACACCGAAAATTATCTGACGAATTAATAATCAAAAAAAAATGTTTATTATTCATTATTATTGTACTTAGAACACTTCTTCCTACCTATGTAGGGTGAAATGTTTATCAGTTCAGGTAACGCCAAACTACAATCGAGAAAAGAAAGTCAGCTGCTCCATACATTTATGAAACTTCACAAAAAGTAGGGAATAACCGTTTTTGTCGCAATTTCTGGGCTGGCCCCATAGTTAAAGGTGTTCGTAATGATAAATAAGTAGGTACAATGATCCCTTTTCAAGTTTTCTGTTATTTCAATTCTATGTTGCTATCACTAAACTTAACTTCATTTCATTGATATCACTGCAGGGCCGGCCGGCAGTCTCGACTAGACAGCGACGCTGTCGCAAACTACCGATCGCTAAATATTAAGGTGAATCCTCAGTTGTAGCCGCAAAATTCAAATTTTCTTAGGTTTTTGAAATTGCAGCTCGGTTTTACGTCATATGTTGATGAAAATGCGACTCTTGATTATGGGAATTATATATTTATCGAATAATAATCATCAATTTCATATCAATCGTCAAATTCAAAGAAAATTTGAATTTGGCGGGCTACAACTTAGGATTCACCTTAATATTTAGCGATCGGTGCTTTGCGACAGCGTCGCTATCTATGTCGAAACTGCCGGCCCTGGCAACGTAATGTGATTCTATCGTAGGTAATAATAGTATTTTGAAATTAGGTAGAGCTGTGGTGGCCCAACGGTAACTGTCGCGACTTACGAGTTGTAGGTCGTGAGTTAGAACTCAGGCCGGCACTTTACTTTGTGTATTTAATTTCATCACCACTGCTCTCAAAACGGTGAAGGAAAACATCGTGAGGAAACCGGCATGTCCTAGAACCAAAAATTTGAAGACATGTGACATCTACCAACCCGCACTGAGCCCGCGTGGTGGATTACAGCCCACTCCCTCTCACCGAGTGGAGGCCTGTGTCCCAGCAGTGGGAACATTATTAGGCTGATTGTGCTTATGATACACCTACTGATAGCTAGGATTGGATTTTGGTTTAGGCAAAAGTAGGTCGGTACCTTCTTACTTTTAGTTCAACCTTAAAAATATAAAAAAACAGTTCAACTTCAAATAATAAAAGGACATAGGCTACTTTCATCTATACTAATATTATAAAATGTAAAATTTGTTTGTTTCTTTGTAAATTTGTATGTAGGGATCTCTGGAACTACCGGTCGGATACAAAAAATATTTTTGAATTGGATAGCCCTATTCTTGAGAAAGGCTCAAGCATCAAGGTACGACCTTTAGGAGCCGAGAAAAAGAGAAAAATGTCAGAAAGACCGCTAAGTGAAAACGAACCAGAAATTTTACGCGGACGAAGTCGTGGGCAGAAGCTAGCCCTGGATATTTGTATTAAAAACCAGCCAAGTGCATGTCCGACCATGCACAATGAAGGGTTCCGTAGTTGAAATGGATTTACCCTAAGAACAAACTTTACACTGTAGTTAAAAAACATGTTCTCCCATACATTCCAACTCCAAATGTAATGTGGTCGACTGTTACTCGTCAACGTGTAAAGCCTACTTAGCTGTGATAGTTTTCCTTTTAACTTTGTTATATTATATACATGGTGGCAGGGACATCGAAACTCAAACTGAAGCCATGAATTCAGCACATTGGTTCTAGACCCCCTATTGTAGATAATTTTGTTGCTTATCAAAAGACAAAATCAGCTGTTTCATAGAAAAGTGCAATACCTACGCGGTCAATATGTATGGCAGAGCAATTTTTTTTTAATAAACCATGGAATATTTCGACGCATGTGGGTTCAATGTCATGTAGGTACTTAATCCATGGTAACAAGTTGTATGGCGATGTCCCTGCCATCCTTACTACTGCCATGTTTTTTTTTGTACACAAACTAAAATCGATCATTTTGCTGGCAGGGGGGGCCACTTGACGCTTTAAAGCTTAAGAGGCTTACAAGAGCTAAAGCGCGGTCACTGTCAGATTGCATAGAAAAGAAAGAGACGCGCGATGACAAAACGCAAAATTTATTGTAAAATATGAATCAATTATGGATTTACAAAAAATCTATTCATTGGACTAAAAAAATTAAAACACTATTACGTTAGTATGTTACTTGTAGAATAATCTGACAAACAATCTGAATGTTTCTATGTATATTATTATGGTTTTTAATCGTTTTTCTACCATATCAAGTTAATTGTATTATGTTTTCAACACACTATCTAACTAGCATATATCCAGAAGAATATCATATATTTTTCTAATTTTGGTTACTGCAGTGGATCATATAGTTTTAGGCATTATAAATTTGCGTTTAGTTCATGTAGTCCCCTTAATATTCCGCAAACGGATCCCTGAATCGAAAAATGGGTTTCTTTTAAAAGACCTTTTCAACGACACCCCACACAATGGGATAGACGAGAGAAAAATCGGGGTGATTAAGGCGATGTGAGACTTGAAAACGTCGTTTTGTATTGCTTTTTATTCGTAGATAACAAGGATTAAAATTTTGAAAAAAACATATGATATATTTCACACTTCGATCTAGATATTTCGGCCGTTCGATACACGATTACGTGCACTTTACTGCATCCAATTAAATCGCAAAGACACGTCTAAATTAAGGTCTAATTCTTATTTTATTTGAGTTATATTAGACTTTGAATAATAAAACTTATACCATAATAAAGGTCGTAAAAAATGTGATATTTCTCGGCCAACATAATGTGAAATATGAAAATACTTATACCACTAATTTCAAAATCAAGCGTTTTCAACTTTTCATGCGCACGCCCCGTGTCATTTAGTCCCGAGCGGAACGTCTTGGAGGTCGGACGTGTGCCAATTTTTGCAAAACCCGCCACCCCCGCTAAGTTCTGTTACCGGCTGAGCCAAATAATTATTGTAAATAATAATAGGTACATAGTTATAGTTTAATTTTTAAATAGTTAGTTTTTATTAGGTAGGTACTTAGTTATTTTATAAAACAAAATGGGCAAAATAAAAAAAAATAAGTTGTCGTCGCTGGGTTTACGAAGGCTGAATAAAGAAAAAAGGTAAGGATGCTTTGACAATATTATACCTACATTATTTAAATGTATTTTAATTATTTTACTTTACTAACTAGGTAAGTACCTACGCGGAATAGATTTGCATATCGCAAATATGTGTGTAAAACAGTTGAACCGTATGTCAATGTAAATAAAGACGCCACACTCGCAAAAGTTATAATGGTTTATTTTTCTCGCGGAATAGATTTACCAACCGCATCAAGTGTGTAAAACAGTTGAATTTGAACCCTATATCAGAGTGCATAAACCCGCCACGCGCGCAAATGATATAATGGTTTACTATTTTCAAATGTGTGCGGGAGGTTTTTATAATGTTTATTAGCCTAGGTAGGTATTGTATTGTCGACCACACGTCGCGCGTCTGTGGTAAGTGATAACACTATGACATTGAGCTGGCCCAACGTACGGAGTTTCATTAGAATAATTATGAGACCAGCTTGACACTGCTTTTGTTTCCACTGACATGACGTGCGGCCTACTGTACGTGTTTACGCGACACGCAGGATAAACTACATAAACGAAACCGATAGGTAATAAAAAGTTACCGACTGCCTGCGTTATATTTCAACAAGGCTACAAAGCCCTAATAAAATCTCAATATGTATAATAAGAGGCTTTGCCTAGTCTTATAATATTTGTTATTTACTGTTGATATGTCCGTTATCACTTATCTTATCTTATCTTATCATCTAAATAAAAGCGCGAATTGCCTACGGGAGAGTTGAATATTCAACAGTGCAATAAATATTTAGAAGTAAGCTATAATATCCTACAGCTACCACAACACAACAAATAATAATATTTATGGTGTCTGCAACGTTTGTGTAGATCTCGTCTATTATAATACGCACAGCACACTCGTGCCATAGTGTAGAAATGTACAGTATGACCATTTCCTACAAAAATATTATTTATTATTTTTGGTAACGTTTGGGCACAAGCTCGTTTATGCGTAGTACACTCCTTACTAAAAACACTGTATCAAGTTATGACAAGCTTATAAATAAAATAAAACTACATATACAGGGTGACAGGGAGGGACATCGACGCAAAAACTGTTACCATGGATTCAGTATGTACTGAATCCATGGTAACAGTTTTCGCGTATTCTGAACCCCCCTGCGTTGAAATTTTTCGTCGGTTACTACGAATAATTCTTAGCTAGGTTATTAAAAAAAAATCTGTTGTTTTAGAAAAGTACAATACCTATGCGGTCAAAATGTATGGAACAGCAATTTTTTTTTTAATAACCCACGAAAAATTTCTACGTACTAAATCCATGGTAAGAGTTCTCGCGGCGATGTATGCCATCCTATATATGGCTACTTTGGCCGTAAAGACGTTATCCAATGCATAACTTTATGCAGTGTTTATTGGCAAGAGGAAAAGTGTGTAGAAATTGTAAATTTGGAGGTTGAATATGGAGAAACAAATTATTGATTTTTATTTGAAATGTTTATTGCCAGAGATTGTGGATCCGCGACAAATTCGCGGTATGCCCATACGAGAAATAATATTGCAAGATAACAAAGAAAATGTAAATGATAAGCCTATGCAACCAGGTCCAAGTAAATCCAAGGACAAAATTCCGAGTCAATCTACTCAGCTAGATCCATGTAAACCGAGACAGCTAAATTTCAACGAATTTTAGCCAGTTGTTGTACGTACGGTGATTTTTCAATTGTTGGGCAGAAACCACCCAGACACGACACCCATCGGAGTATCCTCCCTTTTCTATAGAGGATGAGTAGACTTTACACCCCGTTCCTCATACGTCTAACTTATTGGATAAAAAAATGTTTACTTTATTAGCATAATTATTTGATTAAAAAATATTTATCTATTTTTTTTTTATTGAGTTCCTATCCTTTAAATTATGTTCTATACAAAATAAATTTATACCTCTAACCCTTCTTGAATTACAATATTGATATTGTAATTCAAGAATTGTAATACAATTCTCCTAAAGTAAATGTGCCTAAATACTACTTGATTTTTTATAGTGTAGCACGAAGGTGTCGCATCCTTATGGAAAGTCGAATAGCGGGCGGCGCGTACTTTTGAATCGTGCCTGTATTCATGATCTTCGTGTCAGTCAGATTTTAAATCCACCTTATTCACAAAAAATTATAAGTACCTACTTATACTTATTTTTAATTATTATTCATTAGGTTTAAGTTTATAATACCTACCTAATCTATTTACAACCTTAAAAAATATTTAATAGAAAAATATACTTATATTAATCAATACAAGTTGATCTACTGCGATGCTCTATTCTGTGACCCAACTTACTACCTACTCGAGTTCATGAACTTATGAATGGCGCGCCTGGCGCGCGCGTCACCCGCGTATCGTAATTTGTTACGTACGCTACTCGTTGCGGAGGCTGGGGTAAGCGTTGAATGCCTACTGCGTTCGGAAAATGCCCGCCTTAATATGTTGGACATGTATGTAACTATGTATACCCATACCTAATTACGGCTTTCTAGTACTAAGAGTCTTTGAGCTAAGCCGCGGACAGACAGGCAGACATACGGACGGACATGGTGAAACTATAAAGGTTCCTTGTTGACTACGGAACCCTAAAGATTATGAAATACAAAATACAAATGCAGACGAAGTCGCAGGCAACAGCTACTTAGTATAAATTAAATGATAATTCAAATGAAATACATTCGCAAAAAGGTATCCTATTCTTATTCATAAAAAAATATAAGTAAGTAAGTAAGTAATTTGGTGAATATCGTTTTTTTTTTATTAATTCGTGGCTATTTTTTATTACTTTAAAATGAATGTTGATGTAATATAGTGTGAGGTAACTTACTTGCGAATCCGCGCGGTTGTCGTCTGCGATGCGTACGCGCCGGGCCACCACTGCCACAGACGTGGTTGCACACTTTCACGCCTTACGTCATAGGGCCTTGGCACTTGTACCAAATGTGATGTGGATGTGGCCACACTGACACTGACCACCTCTATACACCTTAGCTCAGCTTTGATGTACCTACCTGATCATTAGGTACTATTACCCGTAATCACGTAATAATAATTTATGATTCATGGCGATTGTTTACTTAATTATTATGTACAGCTGCATCGCAGAGCAAACTGTGAAAGTGATCGCCCAGTATTTTGTTGTTAGACACGATTGCAGATAGACGTGAAGTTAGAAGAAGAGTTGGACTTAAATATAATATTTAAAAAACATAGGCTCCTAATGGTTAAACTGGCATTGTAGTCAGCCCCCCCACCCCTAGTGCTGGGCTTCCACATAGCTGTGAGAGAAAGCTGGCTATAATCCACCAATCGGGCCAAGTCAGGGTGGCGCAAGTTACGTCAAATGTTTTCTTGGAGGTTCTGGTTTCATCCCAATTTCCCTTCGCTGCGTTTAGATAAATAACATAACATCATGCCTGTACCTTCTCCCCGAAAGGATAGGCAGAGGTGTTCCTATAGAACACCCACATTTCGCCAGTTAAGTTAAGTCCCATGTAATAGGGGGCGAGCCTATGGCTATCAACCTGGCATAAATCCAAACTCCTGACTGCTACTGAAAAAATCCCTACGGAAAAACCCAATAGATAGCACTGGCCGTTCCGGGAATTGAACCCAGGACCTCATGCTCAGCAGTCCCGCTTGCCTCCACTAGACCATTGAGGTAGATATTAGAGAAATGTTGGTGAAATAAAATTTACTGGTACTTCAATAGCATAGTGCATGCATGCCTAGGATCAACCTGCCCACGATCTACAGCTAGTAACTCATGGCTGGACTGCTGGAGCCACTGTAGGCCACTAGTCACGACTGCTCTCTTTCCTACAACCAACCTTTGACTGTATAGATCTATGCGTCTGATTCAAAATATTCACAAAAAAATAATTTAAGGCGAATCCTCAGCTATAGCCCGTCAAATATAAAATTTCTTAATAAAAGAATAATAATCATCAATTTCATATCAATCGTCAAACTTTGGAGATTGTCCCACCTAAGAATTTTCATATGAAATATTCTGAAAAAGTCTTAAAAAGTCAAAGTCAAAGTCAAATCGTTTATTTCAAAGAGGCACATGAAAAGGCACTTTTGAACGTCAAAATTTACAAAAAATAGAATTGATTCCAGTTGCCCCTTCCAAAAGGTAGTTTCGTATGGAGAAGAATGGGCAAGAAACTCCACCGTTACTCTTTTAAAAATGTTTTACAATATTATGTATACATAATAATTATATGTGAAGACGATGCACCTAGAATAAAATTACTATACCACAATAGGTAAAAATAATTAAATATAACGCATGACAGGTAAATTAATTATGAGATAGATACATGGTGCTCACAAATTTACAAATATTGAGAAGTAGATGATTTAAAAAAAAAAAACAAGTAATAATTTAGTGTGTGAGTTAAAGTAGTTACATAATGTAAAAAACAATGTCATAAAAATTATAAATTATACAATTAAATTAGCAACCAGTTTGATTTTGTCTTAGGTGGAATAATAGATTTATATTTCTATGGGTGGAACAAACCAAAGTTTGACGATTGATATGAAATTGTTGATTACTTAGTATTCCGTAAATGTATCATTCCTACAATTGCGAATCGCATTTTGATCAACATACGACGTAAAACTGAGTTGCATTTTGCAAAAAAACAAACAAAATTTGCATTTGGTGGGCTACACCGGGCTTAGCATAACGCTGTCTATCTCTTCGAAGAATATAGACGGCTATTCCCATACAAAGTGACATTTCGTTTCTCCATTTTTGACATCGCACCGTAAAAATCCTTCTAAAATCTGTCATTTTGTCTTTCGTTTCTGCCGATCGCTGTCTAGGTCCCTTTTTTAACCGACTTCACAAAAAGGAGGAGGTTCTCAATTCGTCTGTATGTTTTTTTTTATTTTTTATTTGTGTTAGCTCAGAACTTTTTTCTGGGTGAACCGATTTGGATGATTCTTTTTTATTTGATAGGTGGTGCTTCACATGTGGTCCCATTTAAATTTTATCAAGGTTTGACCAGTAGTTTTTGAATTATCCTTAATACTGCATATTTTTTCCACTTAGTTTATATGGATGATGTGTTAATAATTTCCTGTCACTGTTATTTACACACCAAGTAGTGGTATACGAATTTGTGTGGGGTAGGTACCGCAACAAAAAAGTGAAAAATAAAAACTTTTTTACAAAAAAACAACCGACTTCCAAAAAAAACACTAAAAGACGTGAAAAATAACTTTAATTTCGGAAGTCGGTGGCCAAAAACGAAAACACAAAACTAAAGACACCGACTTCCGAAATAAAAGTTATTTTTCACGTCTTTTAGTGTTTTTTTTGGAAGTCGGTTGTTTTTTTGTAAAAAAGTTTTTAATGTAGACTATTTCAGAAGACAGTTGTCTAAGGTAGTGAAGACAATTAGATTTTTTAATCGCCATGCTAAAGACAGTAGAAAACTTTTTACTCAACGGCCACAAAGTATAAAAAGGGAATGGAAAAAAGAAAATTTTCACTTTTTGTATGGAAAATGTGAAAAATATTACCTACATGTTGAGTTTTAGAGGTTTAAGGGTTCCATAAAGAGGGTCGAAATTTTCATTATTTTTGCGATAGGACACATCATTTTCGAGATTTAAGCAAAATAAAAGATAAACGTGAATAAATTACTGAATTTAGTAAAAAGTTCAGTTGACTCTTTCTACTTTGCTGCCGTCGCACTGTCTTCACGAAACGTCAGTTTTGTCTATTCTTCCGTCGACAAGACGGTGCTTGTGCTAAGCCTGCTGAGGATTCACCTTTTAAAGGTACAACATAAATGAAGTTTGGGAAAAGTTTGACTCTGTTGAGCGTTGTTTATATTTATCTAATGAGGGAATATGTGTTGGCAATGAATGAGCTGGTCAACTCACAAAAGAACCGCTGTGAGCTTTGTCAAACACCATCCATTGTATCTACACCAGACCATTCATTGTCAACATGCAATACCATCTTACCGCATCCTTGTGTTGATTTGACAGTTCCTTCTATTATTAGTTCCATTAAACAATGTAAACCAATTGTAAATAATGATATAGTATTTTTTTGTGATGACAATGGAAAGGACTTAGGCCACTTGTTGACAGATGAATATCCAGGACACTCAATAATAAATTACTGTATGCCTGGTTGCTCTTTATTTGATATTATGAAAGAGATTATAAAATGTAACTTTAAGCAGGAAACAACATTATTAATTTTTATGGGAAATAGGGGAAATGTAAACAAAGGAGAATTGCTCCAATATCATAAAACATTGTGCAACCTTCATTTAAGAAAAATTGTGTTGTTTACATTTCCATAAAGTAACAGTTTGCCACAGGAAGAAAATAACTTAAGATTTGACATTAACATGACATTGCACAATTTGACATATAATGATAATCTGTTCCATTTAATTGATACTAACAATTATGTTGGTAATAATTTAGATTTGACGGAAGATAGGTATAATATTGTTAAGTACTATCTCTCTAACTATCACAGAAGACAGATAGCTGTGTCGCTATCATATTTTTTTTCTTTATCAGCCAAAAACTTGGCTAAACAAATTGCTTCTTTTGAGCAATGCAATAACTTATCCATCAATAATTTGGTCAAAATTAATGACATTGATCATCATTTAAATTAGAAATTAGGACAATAGAGGCAACCTCTTGCAAAAATGTAACAAAGGCAAATAATAAATCAAACGGAAGCGTAAAAAAATTAAATAGTATCAACCTGGTGCATTAAAACATTCAAGGGTTTTTGAAGAAAGATTTAGAAGTAGAATTATTCCTGAATTATAGCAATATAGATATTCTTTGTGTGACAGAACATTGGCTTAAAAGCCACCAGTTCATGTTCAATTTTAGTAATCACCAGGTTGGTAGTTCGTTCAGCAGAGTAAATGCTATACATGGTGGCTCATTAATTATAGTAAATAACCAACTTAAATTTAAAGACCGCAAGGATATTGTGAGCCTATCTGTTGAGCGGACAATTGAAATAGCCTGTATAGAATTGGAGCAGTTCATTATATTAAGTGTGTACAGACCACCTTCAGGATTGTATGATTGTTTTGAAAAGGTTATGGATGAAGTGTTGTACAAAATTTGTAATTCAAACAAGTCTATCATAACTTGTGGTGATTTCAATGTTAATTTGTTAGAAAACTCTGGGTTATGTACTAAAATTATAAGTTTGTTTCAGTCATACAATCTTGCTAACCAATTTTTGGAGCCCACTAGAATAACTCCCACTAGTGCCACATGCCTAGATAACATTTACACAGATGTTACACCAACCCATAAAGAAATTATTAATTTAATAGACTCTGATCATTGCGGACAATTGATCATTATTCCTAATATTAACAAAAAAGTTATTAAAAAAGATATCACTGTTAACCCAAAAACTAGTAATCGCTTGGAAACATTTAAAACTAAACTTTTGAGTAAATTACCATTTTTGTCGACTAATGATGACCCTAATGAACAATATAATGATTTTTTAATATGTATTGCACACAATTTGATAACACATTCATTCCAAAGACTTTTTCGGTGAATAGTAACGCTTCCTTCAGTGACTGGGCCACCATTGGTATACATAAAAGTAGAAAACGACTTTATGAATTATATGATGAACGCACTTGTATAAACACTGCTGAATTTAATTTATATGTTAAGAATTATTCTAAATTATTTAAAAAAGTTTGTAGTATGGCCAAGTCACGTTATTTGAGTTCAAAAATTAAAAATAGTATTAATGTAATTAAAATGACATGGAGTATCATTAACAGCGAAACGGGAAGGTCATGCAGCCAATGTAGTAACTACAGGCTTGATATTGATGACAATATAATTAATTCAGATTCACAAGTCGCCGCGGCCTTTGAAAATTTCTTTGCAGATGTTCCCGTATCCACTACTAAATCTTTAAACTCATCACCCACTGCTGCAGAGTCTTTACTTAAGGAAAACGTTCCTGTTTGTGATTCTGAATTTAATTTCCAGTATGTCACCTGCAGATTCAGATCAGTAAAAAAAGTTTTTTCAAATATACATATAATTGTTTTACTTTTTGCTGTAATTTTTCTCCCTGCTCACACACCATGATTATTTGACGTTAAAGAATATTGTTTCCAGTAAATATAAAAATATAAACAAACAAACAGACAGATTTACTTTTACATCCGCATAATACCTATTTTTATTATAACGTAATTTACAGGGATTAAAAAAAAAAAGTGGCAACTCTTCTTTGACTCACACATAGTTAAAAAAATGGTTACAGTTTCCTATTCTACGTGCGGTATCTACCTTTTTTTACTTGATCTGAGCCTGAAAAGATATAATTAAAACCTTTCACACATTAAATGTTAAAAAGACCGCAGATCTATGGGGTAATTCTGTGGACGTTGCTAAGTCGATAATAAACATTGTAGCACCTACTTTAGCTGTTATTTTTAATAATTGTATTGACCGTGGTGAGTTTCCTGATCTTATGAAAAACAGTAAAATAATATCGTTATTTAAATCGGGTAGTACATCAGACCCTACTAATTATAGACCTATTTCAGTACTACCTTTAGTAAAATTTATGAAAAACTTATTTTGAATCAAATGCAAGGATTTTTTAATAAACACAAATTACTGCATAACAAACAGTTCGGTTTTACGAGGGGTCGTTCGACTACTGATGCCTGAGTTGAACTTTTAGGACATGTTTATGATGCATGGGAGGACAAATGCGATGCTTTGGGAATCTTTTGCGATTTGTCCAAGGCATTCGATTGTGTTCTTCATGAAACATTGATCAGGGAACTGCACCACTACGGAATCCGAAACGCCTCTCTGGATCTTCTTACTTCTTACTTAAGTGATAGGATTCAGAGAGTTGATGTTAATGGAAAAAGATCACCCGGATCGGTAGTAAGAATGGGGGTCCCCCAGGGCTCAATTCTTGGGCCATTTTTATTTCTTATTTATATAAATGACTTGCCTTACCTCATAAAGGATAAACATGATATAGTGTTATTTGCAGACGACACTTCACTTTTATTTAAACTCAAACGTCAGCAGCTGATTACTGACAATGTAAATAGCGCCCTTGCAATAGTAGTTAATTGGTTTAATGTTAATAACCTACTTCTTAACGAGAAAAAACTAAATGTATTAAGTTTACTATACCTCATGTTAGACAAGTAGAAACTAGTGTTCTCATAAAGGGTGAAGTGCTGAAACCCGAAAATACCACAGTTTTCTTAGGCATAACTTTGGATACCAAGCTTCAATGGGGCCCCCCACATAGATAAATTGTCAAAAAAGGTTAGCTCTGCAGCATACGCCGTTAGAAAAAATCGTGGTTTAACTGATTTAGGGACAGCCCGTTTAGTATACTTGAGTTATTTTCATAGTGTGATGTCGTACGGTATTCTGTTGTGGGGAAATGCCGCCGATATCCAGACAATTTTTGTTTTACAAAAAAGGGCAATTCGTTCAATCTATAAATTAAGTCCCAGACACTCCCTCAGATATAAATTTAAAGAGATTAATATAATTACTGTGCCTTCTCAGTATATTTATGAAAATCTTTTGTATGCACATAAAAATATTAATCTGTTTAAAAAATACACAATATAAATACTAGAAACAAACACAAATTTATTGTTCCTACAACCAGGCTCAAGAAAATAGGTGGCTCGTTTAGATGCCAATGTATACGTTTTTATAATAAACTTCCTAGCCACATTCAAGATCTAAGCTTTAATAAATTCAAATATTTTATAAAACGGAAACTATGCCAGAAAGCCTATTATACTGTGAAAGACTATATTGAGGACAAAAAGGCTTGGGATGGAGCTGCTCCAATAAATTTACACGGTGAATGTTGATTTTAATTTGCTAGCTATTTTAGACATGAATTTACTGTAAAAGTATTATATTATTTTCATTTTTGAGAATATGAGGACTATGTGGGTCATTGTTTCAGTTCTTGATCTGGCAGGTTAAGTAGTTTATGCGGCCTACCCAAATGTCCTTTATTTGATATTGTTCGTCGAATCGTTGAGCTCCTTAAGTTCTGAGTTGAGCTGCACGGTTACTGACAAATGCGTGCACTGACTGGACAGGTCCACTTAATCTGTGTGATTCTTTCCTCAAAAGTCCATTTCAGACACCAATCTACATGGTTCTCAAACATTATGTCCGCTTTTTTAACCGACTTCACAAAAAGGAGGAGGTTCTCAATTCGACTGTATGTTTTTTTTTTTTTTTTTTTTTTTTTTTTTTTTTTTTTTTATGTGTGTTAGCTCATAACTTTTTTCTGGGTGAACCGATTTGGATGATTCTTTTTTTATTTGATAGGTGGTGCTTTACATGTGGTCCCATTTAAATTTGATCTGGGTCTGACCAGAAGTTTTTGAGTTATCCTTAATACTGCATATTTTTCCACGTAGTTTATATGGATGATGTGTTAATAATTTCCTGTCATTGTTATTTACACACCAAGAAGTGGTATACGAATTTGTGTGGGGTAGGTACCACAACTAAAAAGTGTAAAATAAAAACTTTTTTACAAAAAAACAACCGACTTCCAAAAAAAACACTAAAAGACGTGAAAAATAACTTTAATTTCGGAAGTCGGTGGCCAAACACGAAAATACAAAACCAAAGGCACCGACTTCCGAAATTAAAGTTATTTTTCACGTCTTTTAGTGTTTTTTTTGGAAGTCGGTTGTTTTTTTGTAAAAAAGTTTTTTTATATACACATTGACATTGTTGAATTTTATATACACAATGACATGAGTATTTACTTGTAAAGTATTATGTTATTTTAATTATTGTGAATGTGAGGATTATGTGGGTCATTGCTTTTTTTTTCACAGTTAATTTTAATCATGATCTGGCAGATTGAGTAATTTATGTGGCCTACCCAAATGTCCTTTCTTTGGTATTGTTCGTCGAATCGTTGAGCTCCGTAAGTCCTGACTTCCTGAGTTGAGCTGCATGATTACTGACAAATGCGTGCATTGACTGGACAGGTCCACTCAATCTGTGTGGTTCTTTCCTCAAAAGACCATTTCAGATACCAATCTACATGGTCTACACATGATTTGACCAAGATTATGTCTGGACTTTAAAAGAGACTGTGACCTCTGAGTTTGTTTCGGCCTTTCTTCTCAGAGTAGGTAGTCAGATAGGAAACGCCGAGCTCATCTAGTTTAAAAATATGATTGACGGGTAAAAGTGTTTGTACAAAGCTACTTACAGAAATAAAATCATTTATCATTTCATTTATTTATCATTTATCACTCTTGTAATACATATTATTTATGAAAATCCATGAACTGCGTGCCATGGAAGTTTACATGACTTTTGGCCTTAACTGTGCAATTCATTGTCTCGGAAGCCATTCTTAGTTTTAGATGGTAAGTTCGTAGTGTAAGTACGTAAATAAGCTATCCAATTATATACTACTATCTGACGAATATAAGTTGGAATGCGGTGTGCGGCAGGGCGGCCTCACGTCTACCGGCCTCTTCAGTCTATATGTGAACCAGTTGATCGAGGAGCTCAGCAGGACACACGTATCCAGTTTAACAATGCTTTCAGAATGTTGTTGGGGTTGCCGCGGCATTGCAGTGCGTCGCAAATGTTCGCAAATGCGCGCGTTGACGGTTTTCACCAAAGACATTAAATTATTATAACAATAGACGGGACATGACGAACAAAATCGTAATCCGATACATTTGTCCTAGTGGACAAAAGTCGCTCAGTCTAGTGTGGTACGCCTGCATGTCAAGACTACTCAAGACTGTCAAGTCGCATTTGTGTCCACGAAAATAAAAATATTTTCTAAGAAAATATGCTGATTTACGCATTGCAATGTTGCAAATCTCGTTATGATAAAACGACTAGACATAACTTCGGTTTATTTACGTACTTATTTTTTAAAATTACTCAGTAATTAGAATTAAATAATTTTCATCTAAAGATCTAGAACATTTGCTAATTTTTGAATAAACGCCCTCTATTGCGGAGTAGCTTTACTAGCCTTGTAGAGATGTGATGTTGCTTATCGATTTTATTATCGATAATATTTAATGAGGTAAACAATAAATAATTCTTAAAATATAATACTGTTTGAACATAATTATGTAATTTAATTTAGATGCAATAAAGGAACAACCTTCCCTCTCAAAGAGAGGAGGCCTGAGTCCCAGCAGGGGGAACATTATAGGCTGATTATGCTAAAGGAACAACTATTATTCGTTCAAGTAGTTTTCTGATATTTTAGGTTTTCGAATGTAAATAAAGTAGAACGTGAAAAGTGTACGGTTTGTTCAAATAGACCGTAGAGAAGAAAATTGGCTTCCAACTGCTTCGTAGAAATTATACTCGAAAAAAAAAACGAAAAAAAAAATCGGTGTGAGTTGGTTTGGCACTCACGAAAATTGATGTGGAAACATGTGAGCTCGCATCAGTTTGCTCACATAGACACGGGTCTTACGCTGACGTCATCTGACGCTCGAAGTCTTACGCTTACGCGTCTGACGCTCGAAGTCCCAGCTAGCCCCTACCTTAGACCGAGCGCTAAGATGTTTACACATCAAAAGACTCAATTTACTAATGTAGATACCGCGCGGCTAGTATATTTCAGTTCGTTTTCATAATATCGTGTCTTACGGTATTTTTTACTATGGGGACCTGCAGAAATCGAATCTATTTTTATTTTGCAGAAAAGAGCCATCAGAGCAATATATTGTCTCCGCAGGCTGGATTCTCTAAGAGAACTTTTTAAAGATACTAAAATCATGACGGTACCCTGTCCATATACTCGTATCTATGAAAACATCATGTACTTAGGGAAAAAATTAAATATTTTCAGTAAAAGAGGTGAAAGACACAACTATTTGACTAAAAATAGGGACTAATTGGTTCAACCAGGTTTCACACTGGCTAAAGCAGACTCATCCTTCATGGGGTACTGTTTAAAATGTTACAATAAAATACCTCCCCACCTATTCCAACTGAATGAAACGAAATTTAAATCTTGTTTATAACGCACACTATGCAGCCAAGCATATTATAAGTTGGGGGATTACACCGCTGACAAAGATGCTTGGCTCAACGCTGGTCCTGCTCCAGAGGGGCGCATAAATGAATTGATTAGCATTCGAAAATACTGTTGGAGCTGCTGAAGATTGTACAAACTATCTTTGCATTATATAAATACAATCTCTTAATAATGCATAATTGCATAGCACATGTAGCACATAAAGCTACGATTTACTAATTTACTAGGTTCGTCTTTCATTGACGGGAATGTGCGCTGGCGGCTGAGAGTATGTCATGCTCACTCAAATGTCTCGCTGGTGGTGGCGTGTGTGTCGGATCATTAAGTTCCCTTCAAATTGGTAGAGCTGAATGGTGCTGATCGATACGTCATATTCGTGAACGGATGCCGTCAGTAAGGACTGGTCATCTCTTTGCTTATTGCAAAAAAATGTTTTTGTAACTTTTATCATTATTATCGATACCTTGATATCTAAATGGTAACATCACTACCACATGATATTTTATTAAAGAAGAACGGGCACAATGGGCCCAGTGTTGTAGCACTTTCTTACCCGTCTTAAAATGAAGATCTGAATAAGCTCAACATTTTATTCTATTGCAGCATTGCTCTAATGAATCAAATAATAAAGTTACAGTGATAAATGTTATATGATTTTATTTCTGTAAGTAGGTTTGTACAAACACTTTTACCCGTCAATCATATTTTTAAAACTAGATGAGGTCGGCGTTTCATAACTGACTACTCTGAGAAGAAAGGCCGAAACAAACCCAGAGGTCACAGTCTCTTTTAAAGTCCAGACATAATCTTGGTCAGATCATGTGAAGACCATGTAGATTTGTGTCTAAAATGGTAATGGTATTAAAAAAACATTCAGTATGCAAAAATTGGAGCAACTCCTTTTTGCCCTCAATATAATCCTTAACGGTATAAAAGGCTTTCTGGCACTACTTACGTTTAATTAATGATTTGAATTTATTAAGGCTTAGATCTTGAACGTGGCTTGGAAGTCTATTATAAAAGAGTATACATTGACACCTGAACGAGCCACCTATTTTATGAGCCTTGTTGTAGGTACAACAAATTTGTGTTTATTCCTACTATTTATATTTTGGATATCACTGTATTTTTAAACTATTTTATATCTTTATGAGCATGTAAATGATTTTCATAAATATATTGAGAAGGCACAGTCATTACATTAATCTCCATAAATTTCTCTCTGAGAGATTCTCTCAGACTTAATTTATAAATTGATCGAACAGCTCTTTTCTGCCAAATAAAAATAGACTGAATGCCGGCGGCATTTCCCAATAACAGAATACCGTACGACATAACACTGAAAATAGCTAAAGTACATTAAACGGGCTGTCTCTGTGTCGGTTAAATTACGAATTTTTCTAACAGCGTATTATGCTGCGGAGCTTAAAAAAGTCTAAAAGTTCAAGTTCAATAGTCCAATAATTACCGTTACAAATGCTTATATTATGACCTAACGATGCCAATAAATAATGTTTATACATTTTCGTTGTTTAATGAATTATTAATAGCTTAAGTGAACTATTAGAAATAGACAAAAAAAGGAATACTCAGGATTGATCAGGACAGAATACGCACTGGTATTGTTGAAACCCGGTCAGCGCGAGTGCAGGTAGCGACCTTTATCGATAGCACAGGAGCGAGCGGGACATATTCACATAAGTAGGATTCATATAAAAGAGAAAAATGCATTCCGACTGGCAACGTGTAGATATAATAATTGTATCTACATGTTGCCAGTCGGAATGCATAATTATATGCATCTTGAGGCCATAATATTAGCATTTATTTGTAACGGTAATTATTGGACTTTAGAAACCGCTGTTACTTTTTTATTTGATTCATTAGAGTAATGCTGCCATAGAATAAAATATTAAGCTTATTCGGATTTTCATTTTTCATCTACATCACTGGGCCCACGATCCATATAAAGTTGCCCATTGTTCTTTAATTCGTATGTTTGCTATTCAATGCTAGATGGTGTTACTGACGCTCGAGATCAAAGTTTGTATGAAAATGTTCCCAGTAGCCGCTCTAATTTTGCTATATTATGCTAGATGGCATCACTGAGACGTGGGATCACAGTTTTTCTATGACATTTCTTCGCATAGCCTCTCTATTGTATCTAAACTAAAACAACCAACCAACTTTATGATCACCCTTCCAAGAGTTAACCTCGGCAAGCGTACCTTATGTTTACCGACTAACCATCATTTCATGCAGTAAATCCTAAATCTCTTTGGTCTTCTAAGGCTTCGCCTTATTTTAAACCACAACATAACCTCCATGTTTTGACGTCTTTTTTGTATTTCGAAATTAAGTTGTCAATTAAACAACTGCCAAAACCTGCGATTTCCACGTTTTATACAATGAAAGAATTTTGTATAATTTTAATCTTATATGAATCGCGGAGAATAAATAAATAAATAATTTATTAAAGACATGAACTTTTTAAATAGTTGCTGCGCTCGTTTCGGTGGTGTTACGTTTTGGACAACTCCGTGCTGCCGTAGCGCTATGAAGTATAAACAACTAAATATTCATGAAGGAATATGGAGGAATAAGAATTCTGGCATTGTGTGGAACCTAGAAAGACTTTCAACGAAGTTATGCACAGGAAACCTACGTGTCTCATTTGGGCCGACAACATGGACGCAAGTTAGATTTAGTAATGGTTACCCTCGTCTGCACAGAGACTTGGAGTATCCAAACTTCGATGTTTACAGGAAATCGGAATATAAAGATGTGCGAAAAACTAATTGGGGTGCAGGTGATGGAAAACCAGGATATCTCTATGTAATTTGCATTTTCGGTATGCTTGCTGGGGCTTACGGAACCAAGGCTCATTTGATTCACTACGTAGCCTTTATGGATGCTCCAGCAGACGTGCTTGCTCTAGCTTCCATAGAAGTGGATATATCAAAGGTAATAGTTGGTACTTGCTTGTCCATAAAATGGCGTGGAAAGCCATTGTTTATCAAGAGTAGAACTACGGCGGACATTGAACTGGAAGAAAAGACACCGTTATCTTCGCTACGTGATCCCCAAACGGAGGCAGACCGGACAGTAAAGAAGGAATGGCTTGTGGTCATTGGTATCTGCACCCACTTAGGATGTGTGCCCATACCGAACAGTGGCGACTGGGCTGGCGGTTTCTATTGTCCTTGCCACGGCAGTCACTTTGATAACTTGGGCAGGGCCAGGAAAGGTCCTGCTCCTACAAATTTAGAAATACCACCTTACAAATTTCTGACCGACACACTTCTTCATGTTGGATAAATTTATTCAATATGATTGTACTTATTATAATTTGTTTAGTGAATATATTTCTTATTTATATAATTCATATTGCGATACTATTCGTTCGTGAAATCACTAGAGACAAAACTGAGAATAGGTATGTCTCAAGATAAATGCATGTAATCATCCCGGCCGGCCGCGGCAGTGCGGTGCGGTGGGCTATCTCTTATCATGTAGCTATAGCCCGGGGAATTTACGCCGAATTTTAGGCTAACTTTGTATTAAGTAATTTAAAACAATGTTATTTTTTGAATTATCGTGTAGGGTAGGGTATGGATAACGTGACCATAGACGCCTCGCTTTGGGGGGACGGTCCCGCTTTCCGGCTGCCCAGTATATATAGTAGTCTATGGGCTGCCCGCCCCACTGTCCCCAGCGAAGTGTAGCAATAAAATGTACTCTGTGAAGTGTAGGTACAAACACAGTGGGGGCGGCGCGGGTTGCGGGAGAACATGTGGATCCTCTTCCCACGGCGGATTACGCTGCCCGCTCGGCTGACACTTTGTTCATAGACAAAAAGGAATTTGAATTTTGTGGGCTACAACTGAATATTCACCTTAATATTTAGCGATCGGTAGTTTGCGACAGCGTCGCTATCTAGTCGAGACAGTCGGCCCAAGGTGGCAGGGACATCGACCCGCAACCTGTTACCATGGATTCAGTACAATGTGATTCTGAAACCAGGAGCCTTGAAAATTTGGACGGTTATCAAAAAAAAAATTGCTGTTTCATAGAAAAGTGTTGGTAAAGTGTCCCTTAAAGACCTTCTGATTCGCAGCGAAGCGTTTGACCTACGCGGTCAAAATGTATGCCCGCGCGGATGTCGAAAATCATCCCACGGGAACGTGCTACCGGGACAAAAAGTAGCCTATGTCCTTCCGCAGGATGTCATCTATCTCCTTGCCATATTTTATCGAAATCCGTTCAGTTGTTTAGGCGTGAAAAGGTAACATACAGGCAGAGTTACTTTCGAATTTATAATATTAGTATGGATAATATAGATTCTACAGTCATAATAACGAGACATTTGATTTCCCGCTGTACCCACGTCATCATGTACCCAGACCTATGATGTACCCCGTACCACACCTTATACCTGCTGTAGACCCTGTAACTGTAGTTACAGAGAGATATATCTCTATAGAGATAGCCGTAATAATAGGACTTTCATTGCTGAATTACTACATATTTTATATATACGTGTACCCCGAAGGGACCCACGTATAAAGTACCACGTAATAGGGGGCAAGCCTGTTAGCATCAACCGGGCACAAATTCAGACTCCTGGCTGCTACTGAGAAATTTCAGATGGAAAAACTCAATAACACTGCCCGACCCGGGAATCGAACTCAGGACCTCATGCTCAGCAGCCGCCGAGGCAGTCCTGAATTACTGAATTAATATTAATTGATAAATTACGAGTATTATAACAGCTAAAAGCAGTGATATCAAAGCAGCCCTCTTCCTGTTTACTACTTTGCTGTGCCCGACAGGGCCCACCATGGTCATCTTTGTAAAACCTACCACCAAAGTTTACATTGTCCAAAACATTGAAAGAAAAAAAAGAAAGAAAGAAAATACGTTTATTCATTGAGTATTGATTTTCCGGTGTGCTGCATCCCTCGCCACTACTAAACTATAGATCTACCCTTAGGCCCGGCACACATCTGGCAAGGCGCAGCGGAGCGCATTCCTCACTGCCAAACAAATATCATCCTTGCGTCGATAAAAAATTGAAATTATTAAGATATTATTTCGCCAATTTATTAAAGTGAAACTTTTATTACATCGTCTCAAACTTTTTCGTCGGTGTGTTGCATGTCGCGTGACGGTCGGCCGCGGAGTAGGGAAAAAGTTTCACTTTTACCGTGGTTTCATAAAACCACACAATCCTGTTTATTTTCATATAATCGATTTTTATAAATGATTTTTATAGTAATATTAATCGATTTTTTATAAATAGATTATATAAATTACGCGCTTAAATCGATTTTCGTATACAGCGCTATCTATGCGATGGATGAAAAAAACTTGAAGTAAGTTTCAAGACATGACAGATTCCAGATTCGTTTTATATTTTATTTTTTGGGACCACAACGTAGCCGTTTAGTTTTTTTTATTATTATCGTTATAAGTTTTTTATTTTAATACTAGTCAAATATAAAATAGGACTGCACATTTATGGCATTTTTTTATTTGATTTATATTTCAGTTTTTGAGACACTAAGGTTGTAATTTTGTTGGGATCATCATTTAATTTTTATTTTAATAAAACGTTTAATGGTACTGAAAATTTGTATCAATATTGATATTTGGTTTCCTTATTCCTTACCTTGAATGTTTAAAGGAACATTCGCTTTGATTTTTAGTTTTGAATTGGTTATTTTTATATTAATATCATTTTATTTGATTTTTAATCTGATAAATTGTTCATATGAATCTCTTAGGTTTATGGAATATGAAAAGCATGTAACTACTCAGATTTTTTAATAATCGAAAATATTTAAATAGCAGAAATCGAATGTTTATTTTTATTAAAATCGTTTTTTGAGAATTTGATTAATATTGAATAAAGAAAAAAACGATTTTTATTTAATCGATTCTTTTCCGTAATCTCTTATCCCTAACGAAACCCATAAACATTTAGAGAACAGCGCCATCTACCAATATGTAAATTAAACTTTTGTTATTACTTTACGAAATAAATTAATATCATCTTTTAAGAGTCTATTTTTTTTTTTTTTTTTTTGGTTTATGGCTTCGCAAAAGAGTCTATTTATTGACGTAGTGAATATGACCAAAGACAAATGGCACAACCATAGAGGTAGGTATATAACATTCGTCCACATCCTAATAAGCTACGACATCTCCTCGATAAGTCGTCGTGGCTTCGTGGTGGTGCGCCCACCGCGCCTTGCTGGCGCTTCCTGCAAGACAGCCGTGGTCAGTGGGAGACTAGGTGTCTCAGCACTGGCTTGTGGAGTGCCTGCTTGATTCTGTATGCCCGATGAACTTGGAACGATGTGCTCCATCACATTTGGATTAATATCAGGCGAGTCTTGAGTAGCCTGACAGGAGGACCAAATTGATGGTTGGGTTAGTTGAGGCGTTGGGTAAGGTGACTCTGGCTGATTGCTAAGTGTGGATAATGGTGACCGCTGTCTGATAGGTGTGGAAAAAGCTAGTGAATTAGGCGTAGGTGTGAATGGAGGCAAAGGGCGAGAACGAGGTGTGGACTGAGGTGTTAGTGGGTGTCCAAAAGGCGTTGATGAAGGTAATGGAGGAAGATCAGTATCAGCTGGACTGATTTGGTCTGTTAAACGGAAACGCACATGATCTGCATGATATCGCCTCTCTACACCGTCTGAAGTGTTCACAGCGTAAGAATATCTGTGCGTACGCCTTGATATTGTAGCAGGTACCCATCGGGATCCATCTCGGGTGCGAACAAAAACGCTGTCTCCTGTTTTAAAAGATGGGGTTAGTTTCTCAGACTCAATGTTTGCCTGTATCTGTTTGTGTTGCAGAGTTCTTTTAGGGTTAGGCCGCGCGTTGTCCAGAGCACAATGCAACCGACGCCCAAACAAAATTTCACCTGGGCTCTTACCGGTGGTACTATGAGGTGTTATACGGTAGAAAAAAAAGAAGTTTTCTAGCCTCCTTCTCAAGGTCATGCCATCGCTCGCACTTGATGACATTCTAGTTTTGAAAGTACGAACCAGGCGTTCTGCCAAGCCATTAGTCCTCGGGTGATATGGAGATGACTTAATATGTAAGATCCCCTTGTCTCTGAAATAATTTTGGAATTCCCGGGAGGTAAACTGTGTCCCGTTATCCGACACCAAGAATTGTGGAAGACCAAACGTTGTAAATATAGAGTCTAACTCTTCACACAGTTTGTTTGTAGTTATTTGGTTCATGGGCTTGATCTCAATCCATTTTGAGAGTGCATCTGCTAGAACAAACCAGTATTTTCCTTCAAATGGTCCCGCAAAATCGACATGAAGTCTTTCCCATGGGTTGTCAGGAAAGGAACAGGAATACACAGGCAATTCAGGGTTATTTGGCCGGTTTTCTTGGCATTTACGACAGTATTTGATGTACTCTTCAATATCATCGTCGATCGATGGCCACCATACGTGAAAACGTGCGAGTGCTTTCATTGCACAAGTTCCTGGGTGCCCTGTGTGCAGGTATTTCAAGGTAACCTTCCTGAGTGTATTCGGAATGATTAATCGACCTTGCCACATCAAAATCTTATTTTCGATGGACAACTCGTTACGTTTCCGAGCATAAGGTTTTAAGATGTCGGAATATGAATTTTCCCGCCAACCTGACTTAATGTTCTCCGATATTTGTTTGAAAATAGGATCATTTCTTGACGACCTCCGCTAGGAGCACAGAGTACTTTATACTATACTGAAAGCTAGGAGCATGCTAGGAGTAATGGAGTAATTTGTTCTGAGGGAGTAATGGTGTTCTGTGCCCGCGACCTACAGACTACATAGAGATACTACGTATCCGCGGTCGCGACCACCCCTCCATAAGAGTATATATGTTCTGTGGGCCCACCATACGCATAGATAATACACTCGCAACTCACGCGTAATCTCTATCAAGACTAGTAAGCGGAGCGCGGGAAACTTCAACTTGGTGGACGCGTCCTTTTTGAGATTAATTTTAAAATTTAAAAAAACCTGTTTTATAAGATCAGTAGTTGTAGTTTTTAGTGTTCTATTTTCTTTTACTTGTATTTTCATTCTAGTTTTATTTAGTTTCTTCGATAGTGGTAAGTTTCTTTTTTGTTATTTAGCGGGAAAATGAACGAGCCGCCTGACCCGGGGGTCTTTGTGCCCCCGGCAGGCAATTATGTTACTATTTCTAATGAATCGGGCATGGATACCGATGGGTCGTCTTCGGCTCGTCACTTAAAAAGAAGTCGTGTGCATGTTTGCAAACACTGCAATAAACGCCGCCGTACCCGTAAAAACCACGGTTCTGAGTCTTCGGGTTGTGGTTGCACGGACTCAACACCAATTACTACATTACAGCCTAACTGCACCGAAATTATTGTTTCCACCGATGTGCCTAATAATACAATATCTGATGTTCCTGCTCCGTCCATAATTGTTCCCACCCAGATAGGTCGAAAAACTTATGATAAAACTGACAGCTCACCGTTTGTAATTCATGTTCAAAAAAAAACCATTTCACCAGATGATGGAACGACATTGCACCCAATCACATTTGGCAAGTTCTTAAAACACAATGCCTTTCAAAATGTAATAAATGGTAGCGTCAAAAAAATAGGGCGCAATAAAATATCCCTATCTTTTTCAAATTTCCTGGACGCAAATTCCTTTATTGCGAACAATAGTCTTGAGACATATAATTATAAAGCTTTTATACCTACTTTTAATGTTACTAGAATGGGTTTAGTGCGTGGTGTTCCTGCGGAATGGTCTCCGGAGGAAGTTATTGATAATATAACAGTACCAATTGGTTGCGGTCCAATTTTAAAAGTCAGACGCCTCAATTTTAAAACCATTGTTGATGGTACAACTCTTTGGAAACCATCCCAATCCATAGTTGTTACCTTTGATGGGCAGGTTCTACCAAAAAGGATTTTTATGTGTTATAATGCATTACCTGTAGATTTATATATTTTCCCCACAGTACAGTGCTTCAGTTGCTGTCGTTTTGGTCACACTAAAATTCAGTGCAGGTCGAAACCTCGTTGTTATAAATGTGGCCAAGGCCACACTGGGGACAGTTGCGAAAGAGAACAAGAAAGTGCATCTTGCTGCCTTTGCTCGGGTTATCACTATGCTACTAATAAGTCTTGCCCAGAATTTTCTAGGCAAAAATTAATTAAATCATACATGGCACAAAGTTCAGTATCTTATGCTGAAGCAGCTAAAGTATATGCACCTGTAACTAAATCATATGCTGATACACTTTTATCTTCACCTTCCAAAAAATTTGCAGATTCTCCGTCAATCTCTTCAGCTAATAGAATGCCCGCTTCAAGTAGCTATAAAAAGACTGTCTTTCTCAAACCACGCTCTCCTCCCAAATCTGTACAAGGTTATAATAAGGTGGCTCACAATGCCATTATTAAAGATTTTGACATTCCTCAACCATCAAATGGTTGTGGTTTTTCTAATAATCATATTAATGAAACAAAAGACACAAATTTTTCCATAAACGATTTTCTTTGCGCATTACACAATCTTCTGTCTCAGTTCAACATTTCACCGTCCAACGTTGCCCCTTCTTTTAATGTTTCTCACTCCACCCATAATGGACAACACATCCAAAATAATCCAGTGGAACTGCCGCAGTCTCATAAGCAAAAAGAGTGATGTTATATATCTTTTAAATAAACATGAGCCATTTGCCTTTGCTTTAGCAGAGACTTGGCTCAAACCTAGTCATATTTTTAAAATTAACGGTTATTTAACCATTAGAGAGGATAGATCTGATGGGTATGGTGGAGTAGCTATACTTATTAAGAATTCTATCCCTTTCTCTATTATTACCTTGCCTCCTCATAGTGAGGAAATTTCAATTGTAGCTATTAAAGTGCATCATACTTGTCTTGTTTCTATTTACATTCCTCACCCTTCTTCTTCTGTTCTTCAAGAAATTAATAATCTTTTTTCCTTTCTTCCAAAGCCATTCTTAATATTGGGAGACTTTAATTGCCATCACCAATCATGGGGTTGTTCAACTTCTAATTGTTATGGCGATGAATTACTAGATATAATAGACTTACATAACTTATGCATCTTGAACTCAGGAGCTGCCACACGTCGTTCAGATCCCAATCAGAACCGAAGCGCAATCGACCTTTCTATCTGTTCTCCAAACTTAGCCTCTTCATTAACTTGGCATACTCTAACCTCTACGTATGGTAGTGATCATTTTCCAATAGTTATTTCTTATCCTCTTCCCAAATCAAATACACCATTAAGGAGATCAAGCTTAAAACATAAACTTCCTAATAGAAATTGTAATGACTGGGACAAATTTAGAAACATTGTAGACGGAAAACTTTGCTCCTTGCCTGTTATTTCTGATGGCAATGAAAATAGTTGTGCTGAAGCTTTAGCACTCATTTTAATTGCAGCGGCAGATGAAGTATTTCCTGTAAAAAATAACAATATTACTGCAATCCCTTCGCCTCCGTGGTGGGACTCAGAGTGCACAGAATTGATTAACAAACGTAAAGAGGCTGAATACAATTATAACCTTCATATGTCTGATGTTAATTTTGATATAGTTACTAACTTAATAAATGAAACTTATAAAGTTTTTAAGAAGAAAAAATTCGAATCTTGGCGTACATTTTGCTCATCAATTTCACCGAATACTCACCCTACGATTGTCTGGCGCAATATTCGTAGATTTAGGTCCATTTATAACAACCCTTCTCCTATACCCGATTCTTTAGCCAGTAAATTTTTAGATAAATTAGCTCCTCCTTTTGTTCCTGAGGGTATTAACCTTAACCTGTCTCTCGTATCCAATATCCAAGACACCCATACGACGCTAGGTCTTCCATTCACTCTCACTGAATTAAAGGGTGTTATTCATAAAACTAAGGATTCTGCGCCAGGCATTGATGGCATACCGTATTCCTTTTTTGCTAATTTAAATGATGACATCCTCAGATATTATCTACAGCTTATTAATTCTATTATGAATACAGGTAACATCCCTGTTGAATGGAAACGTCAAATGGTGTTGCCATTCCTTAAACCAAATAAAATTTCATCTGATGTTTCTTCATACCGTCCCATAGTTTTGTCTTCAATTCTAATGAAACTAGCGGAACACGTAATTAAAAATCGCTTAGAATGGTATGTTGAAAGTAAGGGTCTTTTGGCAGAATCACAATATGGTTTTAGAAAAGGTAAAAGTACAACTGACTGTTTAAGTATTTTCACGTCCGATATTCGGTTATCCTTCTCTAACAACCATTCTACCGTTGCAGTTTTCCTTGATATTAATGCAGCTTATGATAATGTTGTCTTATCAGTTTTACAAAATAAATTAATAGCCTTACAAGTCCCATTAAATTTGTCCAATTTCATTATTAATATCCTGAGTGAACGCTCTGTTAACATGTTAATAGGAGATCATGAGGTATCTCGTCTTGTGTGGAGAGGTCTCCCACAGGGTTCTGTGCTGAGTCCCCTTCTATACAATATTTATACATTTGATTTGGACTCCTCCTTGACTAACCATGTTAAGGTCCTTCAATATGCCGACGATTTGTTATTGTATTCTTCAAGCCAATCTGTTGAACAAGCTACCTTTGTTATCAATTCTGCTTTAACTACTTTAGAGTCATGGTTACATCTAAACGGTTTGGATTTATCCACGTCTAAAAGCGCAGCTGTTTTATTCACCCGGAAGAGAAATATTCCCGAAGTAAATCTCTTTTATAAGGAAATACCTATTCCAGTAAAAGATAAATTCAGATACCTGGGTTTAATAATCGATTCTAAATTAAGTGGTGTTCCTCATTGTGATTATATTGTCAACAAATGTGAAAATCACCTTAACATGCTTAGATGCCTCTCTGGTGTGTGGTGGGGTGCCCATCCCTTTTCTTTGAAACTCGTTTACAACGCAATCATCAGAAGCACTCTGGATTATGGTTTGTTCGTTTTAGAACCTGCTAGTGTTATGGCTTTTAAAAAATTGGATCGCATCCAGTCTAAGGCATTACGCATTATTTCGGGTGCCATGAAGTCTAGTCCCATTAATGCACTCCAAGTTGAATGCGGGGAAGCTCCTTTATATCTTAGAAGACAATTCTTATCTGACAAATATTTGTTCCGGATTCTTCAGATCTCAACCCATCCTCTCATTCCCAAATTGGACTCTTTAGTGTTGCAAATTGAATCTTCAAATTACTGGTCCCATAAACGTGCTCCTTGTTTAGTTGTAAGCTATAAAAAATTCCTTTCTCTTTCTTCCCCTATTCACCGCTCCAATAAACTTCCCCTATTTAATAGTAGCTATGAGAGTTTACAATTCAGTCCCATCATAAAATATAACTGTGTAAGTAAATCAGATGCCGATTGCCATTTAAGTTTTAATAATTTTTTAGCTGAACACTTAGAGTACCACCATATATTTACGGACGCTGCCAAGCGTTCTCCGACGGGTTGTGTTGGAATAGGTACTTACCATTCCCAATACAACATCGTACAAAAAATAAAACTGCCTCCAGAGACTTCTGTTTTTACGGGGGAATGTTTCGGCATTTTAAAGGCCATAGAATATATCCGTGTTTTAAAGCTCAAAAAAACTATTATTTTTACTGATTCCCAAAGTGCTCTTCTAGCCATCAATAAATTCCCATTCGAACACAAATCGCAGTTGCCTATAATTTATTTAATAAGAGAATTTGCGTACAGAACCATCTCAGAGGGTAATTCACTACAATTTGGGTGGATCCCGGCTCATGCTGGAATCCATGGCAATGAAGTGGCTGATACACTCGCCGGTGATGCGGTGCAGTGTGGGGACTTAGTTCCGTATACTAATTTTTGCTGTGACCTCGTGACGTTACCAAAGACTTTTCTTCGGGACACCTGGAAGGTGGCTTGGGATATCGGAAGCAAATCGAAGGGTCGTTATTTCTCACTTATTCAACCCGACGTTCCGGAAAAACCGTGGTTTAGCAGGGCAAAGTTTGGCAAGATGGAGACCTCCATTCTAATACGGATGAGACTGGGTCATGTCTGCTCTCCAGCCCATCTTGCCAAACTTCATATTATCAACGACCCCATTTGCCTGTGTGGCGCAGACGTAGGCGACTTAGATCACATTTTTTTCTCCTGTCCTTTATATGACCGTTCATCCTTTCTCAGTAACCTCTTGTCTCTCCGTACTCCTTTTCCTACCTCAATACTTTCTTTACTTTGCACAAATAGCTTTCCTGTATATAAATGCATAGTCTCATTCATTACTTTAAATAATATTAAGTTGTAATTTTTCGTCATTGTATTTAGCCCATTATCCTTTATTATATCACTGTATTTAAATAATACTGATCCTATAGATGTATCCGTCCTATCCTAAATCCCGTTATAATTTTTAATAATGATATTTTCGTTTCCCTAACTTTGTTTTATTCATACTAACTAAACGTGACATTGGCTAAATGCACAAACCGTGCGAAGCCATAAACCAAAAAAAAAAAAAAAATCTCTATCAAAAATAAATAATAATAATATAACATCTGAGTTGAGTTTCTAAAAATGAATTGAATACTGCAAACGATGTGCCGCGTTGAAACAGCATTCATTATTTGTTTTCTGGCGGTCCTTTATTGTTATCTTTACATTAGAAACTACATTATAAGTGAATATGGAATAGACCGTAATTTCGATTTGTATGCGTAAAAGTTTCTTGCGATCTTTTGAAAATGCTTTGTTAATTTGGTGGACGGCAAATCACTAAAATATACTGAATTAGTAATGGTGAAACAGTAATGGTGTTTAGAAGAAGAATGGGTAAATTAAATAATTCTTTTCTTTGGGGAATATTATTCGCCTCGGCGACATGGAGTATTTCCCTGTACTTGTACTGGCTGCTGAACCTGAGTGGTGAGTATTATTCACTCTATACATCTATACTCATTTAAGTACCTAGTATTAATAAGTTTACGCGAAGTCCACTGTAGGTAATGGTCATCGAATTTACTGTTACCTGTAAAATGGTTATGAGCCAATACATTCATCCTTGCTTGGCCCTACATCTGGATACTCCTCGTGCCCATTAAGCATTTCAACTCACGCATCAATTGGCGGTCTTATTTGTGTATTATTTATGGAATACTCTCACTTGCATGCTCCCAATTCAACCTAAAAGGCAACTTGTAAGATTATTAACAACATTGCTTAATGTGCCAGTAATAAGTCCCTTGTGCAAAAGAATCCAGATTAGCAAATAGGAGGATCTAATCCATAAATCTTCAGACAATTGCTCCAATTGATTCTGTGTCTGAAGCATGGAACTTCAGACTGCTTATGGATGTGGATGAGCAGTTATGATTCCTCCACAATGTTAGTGAAGTAGTTTGAATTGATTCTATTGTCTTGAGGTACAATACAAGTTACAAAACCATCTCAGCGTGAAGCTTCACATACTTCTGGTTAATTAACAAATTTGTTGAAGTTCAACTTTTTTGATATAGCATTATGACCTCTATTAGACTATTATCAGTAACAACTACACAATCACTAATTCTTTGCGAGCCATGCTGTTTATATATCAGAAAAAGTCAAGTTACTCCTCTTCTGAATAAAAATAATATTTTTAAAATGCAGTTTACAAGGGATTTGCATAATATACCAAACAGTAATATTGCCTTTATTGTTTAGTGTGATAAAAATCAAAACCATAGTATGCTAACTCATAAGTTGGGCTGAATTAATTAACACTGTAAAATACGACGTACAATACAAGCATAATTGGTCATCATTTTAATATGCTTTACATATTCTATGTAAATAAATTCCACTGCATTCCAGTGTAGCATCTGCTTATTATGCAATCAAGCGTTGAAAAATCTGACGCTATGGCCTAAATACACTGAAAATGGTGGCAGATTTCCATAATTAATAATTGTTTTTTTTTATGGTACAAAATTCCAACAATTAGTTTATTGTTTCAGAATGTACTACATCCATCAGTTTTTGTGACCTAATTTATATTTTCTTTAAATAATTGCCCAACTACACAGTCAATATTTTTGACTTTATTAAGGGTTTTATAAATAAATTGTTGAAAAGTACTCTTGAGTAACATAACATTCATTATTTATAATTCCATATACATAATAGGTAATTCTCCCGGTGTTATATTTGGCTGTACATATTACACAAGTAATTATCTATATTTTTAAAGTGAAACTTTTATTACATTGTCTCAAACTTTTTTGTCTGTCTGTGTGTTGCATGTCGCCTGACGGTCGGCCGCGGAGTAGGGAAAAAGTTTCACTTTTACCGTGGTTTCATAAAACCACACAATCCTTTTTAATATAGTCAATTAAATTAAATGCTCTAAATTGGAATCAAAATGCTTGGCTTGCTCAAAACACCACCTCACCTTCATTTTTCATAAATTTTAGGTGACAGTATCATTAATAGCACTGAGCACAGGATCCATTATCGTCTTGTGAATACAGACGAGAAGAACCGTATAAAGAACAATGATAAATCTATTGCAGCATTAGAGGGAAAGAATTTGCTGTATGACAATGCAAAAGCCATGGAAAAGTTTACAGGCAACACATGGCAGCTTTACAAAGGTAAATCTGATTACCTGAGCAAGATGCTGCTCAAAGAGAAATATGCTAAACATCTTGAACTGAAGATGACAGCGCAGCCCGATAATGCTCTGGGTAAGTCTATGAAATATTCAGCATGTCGATTATTTTAAGCTGTGCGGCCTCAGCTGTCTGGCTCATTTTTGTATTTATCAATTGCGAATTCATTTTAAGATAACTCAGACAGCTGATCAATCTTCGTATTTTTTTTTTATATTTTTCAGTATTTAAGAAAACATAACATGACAACTTTTTTTTTCTGATTTCCCTGTTAGATTAGGCAGAGCTGTACCTATAGTACATCCACATTTCGCCAGTTATGTTTAAGTCCCATGTAATAGGGGGAGCCATATTACTTGGGACTTATGGGTTCTAGAGGCTCTAAACAAAAATGAGTGGCAAATATTTTATGTTGATTTCATAAATTACTTAGAAATTGTACAAAAACATATTTTATTTTTGACCCACTTCTACTGTCCAGAGTTTTTGCCTCCCATACAATGAAAGAATATTTAAATAAAAATGAGTCAGTCAGCATTAAAAAGAAATTGGTATACTACTCCAATACAAAATGTGACCTAAATTTTCCAGTATTTTATTTGACCCAATCCCCCGTTTCTCCTATGGATTCGGATTTCCTCATACGGTCCTAGTTAAAAAAAAACACTGTATATAATGTAATAAGAAAATAATGATATTTCATGAACAAAAATATGGCGAATCTTTCATTAGAATACCTCTCATTCCATAGCTGATATACCATGTTAACATTGCATCAGTTTATAATGTTGATGTGTTGAGCAAATACAGCATGTACTGCATATTGCAATATGTACTGTGCGGCTGCATAAGCTACTTCAAAAACATAGCAAGCTCTTTTTTTATCAATCCGCGACTGACTATTACGTCCAGTATTATAATGATGCTCTGTGATCAACTGATCACGTCAATTGAATTTTATTCCATCTAACAAGTTGCAATTGGTCTATTATTGATGCGAATGCGATCTTCGTGCTGAGCGGTTTAGTAACGTAACCATAGAGTAGGTATATTATGAACGTAACGTTCTGGGTAAAAAATATTCTGTTGTACATGGAAGGTACTCATTAAATGGCGCGGTGCGACCTCTATTCCTAGTGAATTTAATATAATTTTGAATTCGCGATTATTTTTACTCTGCGACTATTATTGCGACGAATATTTACAAAAACAAATACGTACTATCTCACACACGCTGACCCGACAGACGATGTCCTGCCTTAACTACGAATGTCATTTATGTCGTTTGGTTTTAGTTTTGACTATTGACTTAAACTAAAACTATCGACTCATTTACCAACCGATACATCTGTGTTAAACGATTTTTGCAGCGCGCATTTTATCAATCGCTGATAGTCATTTCAAACAACTGACAGTTATGTAAAACTAATATTGGCGTTAAGTTTTCTAAAATTTTCTAATGTTCCGTTCAACTTCCTTAATTTTTTCTTTCATAAGAACCTTCTCGTGACAATAATTAATACAACAAAAAAAGAATTAGCGAAATTGTTCCATCGGTTCACGCGTGATGCGATGACCAAGGGAAATAGAGATTCATTTTTATATATATAGATTCAATTCTTAAATCAGTTTATAATGTATGTTTGTCATAATAAACTAAGTACGTAGCGTTATTGTGCATGTCGTATTATATAATCCTTATTATCCATACTAATATTATAAATTCGAAAGTAACTGTCTGTATGTTACCTTTTCACGCCTAAACCAGTAACTGAATTTCGATAAAATTTGGCAAGGTGATAGATGGCATCCTGGCCCTGCAGTCTCGACAAATATAACGACAAAAATCAGTCGTTAAGTGTTATCGATGTCAAATTTCTTTAATAGATTTTCAAACTTATGCTTTAGCAATGAAGTTGAAAATCTTTTAAAGGAATTTGACAACGATACGACATAGTGACCGATTTTTGTCGCTGTCTAATGTCGAGACTGCAGGGGCTGGAGAAGGACATAGGCTACTTATTGTCTCGGTAGTACGTTCCCGTGGGATAATTTCCGACAACCACGCGGGCGAAGCCGCGGGCGAAAGCTAGTGTTATATAATTTCGTTATTGATTGAACATATTTTTGTTGTTCCAAATAGACAACCAGTTTGGATTGATCCGGAATGCTGAAGATGTGAAAATCCGTGACAGCGGTTACAGCGTCCATGCTTTTAACACTCTGATATCACAAAGAATTGGAGATCACCGAGGGTTACCTGATACCAGGAATAAACTGTAAGTATTTGTTGGGTAATGTATAGTGGCTGCTAACATATAAGTACCTTTGTAGTTTTTTTATCCACCTCAAATGAAAATATTGACGAAAATAGTCTTGACAAATGTGACATTTAAGCCTAATAGTTGAGTTACTTTTTTACAGGTGTCGTGTACAAAAATACGCAGATAGGCTCCCGAAGACCTCCGTGATAATCTGTTTCTTTAATGAGCACTATCACACTCTGATGCGGTCTGTGCACTCAATACTGGATCGTACTGATCTAAAATATCTCAAGGAAATCATTCTAGTTGATGACTTTAGTGACATAAGCGGTCTACATGATGCGGTGCAAAAATCAGTTAATGAATTGAATAACCAAATGCGCAAGGAAGAAGAGATGCTTGAAACCAACAACATTGATGTGGAGAATGTAGTAGATTATATAAATGACGACAATAATGTTGTGGAGAAAAAAACGACTGAAAAGAATAGAGATGAATTTAATATAAGACTGTTGAAGACTACCCAGCGAGAGGGTCTAATCCGGGCGAGGCTGTATGGAGCTGAAAACAGCGTTGGTGAAGTGAGTACAATCTACTCTTATATTGCTATCAGTAGCATTTTTTAGCCCGAAAGTACTCATAATGGTGTAACAAAAATTAATCGCATTTTTTATTTCAGGTCCTAGTGTTCCTTGACTCTCACATTGAAGTGAACCTAGAATGGTTGCCTCCGATGCTGACACGCCTCGCAGAGGGAGTGGACCGGGTCGCAGTGAGATTCTCCCATCGCGCGGTCACCCCGGTCATTGACGTCATCAACGCCGACACATTCGAGTATTCGGCCAGTCCTTTAGTCCGAGGAGGTTTTAACTGGGGTCTTCATTTCAAATGGGATAATTTGCCGAAAGGTACATTGAAAAGTAAGTGCACTACTGTTTTTATCGATTGTTATGCTAGTTTTAGCTCTATGTATGGATTGTTGAATGTTTTCCTTAAAGCAGTGTTTAGTTTAATCAGTACAATCCTTCTACCGTAAACAATGGTGCGTATTCCCCAACATAATTCTATGTTATTTGTGTTTAATTAAAAGTACCTGTGTCTCGCGTCTTTCTGGGCCGTGTTTCTGTAGGTATTAACCTATCTATGCTGTATTTCGTAATAAATAGTTCTGTATTCTAATCCTAAATCTATACCGAATATTATTGAACACTTTCGAATGAATTATATTGTGACTTTCTTTTCAGCTGAAGAAGATTTTGTGAAACCGATCAAGTCACCGACTATGGCTGGTGGACTATTCGCTATTTACCGCGAGTATTTCAACTATATTGGCAAATACGATGATGGCATGAATGTATGGGGTGGAGAGAACTTAGAGATATCTTTCAGGGTAAGTATACTCGAAATCAGCGAAACTTCCGTTGTTTCCCATTCTTTAACATAATTATTTAATTTAATAAACATAACATAACATCACGCCATGTGTCCCCGAAGGGTTGGGCAGAGGTGTATCAATAGTACACCCACATTTCGCCAGTTACGTTTAAGTTTAATTTAATAATCACAGCTAAACAGGTTCTTTAGAGCTTGAACTAATTAATGATCAGGCTTGCATGGAAGGATGTTGATTATCAAATCAAGCAAAGGATCTAATGACCCGAAATAGTAGATTGTTATACAAGAGGCTAAAATTTCCCATTATATACGAGGGGAGTAAATAGAAACCGAGTTATTATGGGTTTTAGCGCCGTGTGTTACACTCTACTTTTCACTACGATTGCGAGAGAATAAAAAATCCTATAGCCGCAACGCAATGCATTCATTCTACCGAAGAGATCGCCGCCATTTTCAAAAAAAGAATTTATTTGTTTTTTTTTATGAAACAGTAATAAGTCGAGTCTTTATTCATGATTATTCTACTTATGATTAAATACTTTTTCGTTTTTGTAGGCTCGTTGGTAACAGACAACAATAAAAAAATACGCTTTTACACCCTAGTGGTAAATAATTATATTTAATCCCCGCTCTGGTACGCTACAATGACGGACTTTTTGAGCAAGAGGAGTGAAAAATATATTTAATTATTTTAGATTTGGATGTGCGGCGGATCCCTGGAGCTGATCCCGTGCAGTCGAGTCGGCCATGTTTTCCGAAAGCGTCGGCCTTATGGGATAGGAGAAAAGGAGGATTTTATGCTACACAACTCTATGCGTATGGCCCGCGTTTGGATGGACGATTATGTGGTCAGTAGATTTTATTTTTCCCTTTTTCCTTTCGGCTGTTGTGATGATGATGTTGTGGTTGTGATACATAATTAGAAAAAAATATCGTTAAGGGTTCATATTCTCACTAGCTGTGACCATGGCGCCGCTTGTGTTTACTAAAATGTACCAATAAACATAAACAGCAAGAGTTTTTCTCCTATATCTATACATATTATAATTTGAAGTCGATTTTAGTGTCTGTCTGTGTAACCGCGTTGTTCTTCTAAGCTACATATGCGTATACATATACGTATTTTGACGAGGTTTTACATATTTTTAGAGAATTCAATTCAATTCATTTTATTTCAGATAAATTACACAATTCAGTTATAATCATCCATACATATTTCGTGTTTTAAATAATATAATAAGAATAAGAATACAAGAAATAGACACAACAATACATTGTTGTGTATCTATTTCCTGTATGGAAACATTGGATCAGGACCGCACTACTCGCACATGTAGTTTAGTCCAATGCTCCATGAAGGAGCAATCTACATCCATTCTCCCTGCAATAAGCTGCAGAAAGCTGTTGGGGCTGCCCCGTATGCGGCGCATCAGAGACGCTATTCTTTTGCGATGTATCGCTTGAAAGCCATCCACTTGAGCGCCTGCAAACATACCGGATGCGCTACAAAAGCGTGGCAACCCCATCAACATTCTGAACGCGTTATTGTATTGGACACGCAGGGCATTGTAAGTCATCTGCGTATGCCTCACCCATAGGCTGCACGTATAAAAAGAATAAATTCCGGTAGGTTTACTTGTAAAATACATTAATATTAAACTTACATAATAATAAAGAGTCTCGATATTTTGTCATGTCGTAAAAACCATGCGTAGCAGGGGCTGGTTCGCAGTACGTTATAATTGCAATAAACGCACGAAGAGAATGATACGTTCAGGCCCGTATTACAGAACCTCACTCACCGACTCAATCATTACGACGTACGCACGTACGACATAAACCAAAAATAACTTTCCCCAAATGTTTTTCGATTTCTTCAGACTTTGTTGAGCTTCATCTACGTTTACTTAGAACTGTTCGTCATGAACAAACTGGAGGGTTGGAGCGTTGCGCAACACTCCTACCCTCCTTTGACGTTTTCTTCTAAACTTAGTTGAAGCTTTAAAAGTCTGAAGGAATCAAAAATCATTTCAAGACGATTGATATTGCTGATCCCCGCATCTACAATTTTTTCGAGGCGGGGCAAAAACTGACGTCTGCCGCCCCCCGCCCCGCCGCATGCAGAAAAGCACAAATGAAGACAAACCACAAATGAAGACAATTTGAATATACGAGCGAGCGTAGCGAGCGCTACAATTTTTGCACTCTGCCTCAGTCAAGTTTAAGAATTAACGAGTCGCTCGGGTGCAAAAGCGAGCAAAGCGATCTCGAAAATTGTGCCCGCAACATATAACATAATGTGCCAATCCAACGACGGAAAGGGCGGGGCGCCCGGCGCCCCCGTTACGCAAAATAATAATTCTAAAATAATGGATTTTATCCTTAAATTTTGAACATAGAGGTGCTCATCCACCTCTGGTTCGTCGCGGCATAGACCTGTTGTAAGAGATAAAAAGCTAGCCTTTTTTATCGACAAATAAAAGTGGAACATGTGCTTTATAAATGAGTTCCTGGAAGAATTCAACTGCGCCTCGCGCAACTCGCTCACACCGTTTGACGGCAGACGAGATTATGTAAGCAGCATCCATGGAACCAGTATTTTGGAATTGTACATAGGCTACACAGGCTTAGATAAATATTAATTATAAAATAAAATAATTTCAGATTACAATAGGTATCCTTTATTACCTATATGAACAAAATTATTATTATTAAATAAATTAGTTGGACATTACACTAATTGTCAAATTAGTACCTGGGTTTCAAAAAGGGACTTTAGAAGTAATAGTAATACATACATGCATAAACTCACGCCTTCTTCCCATGGGGTAGGCAGAAACTACAGAACGCCACCTGCTACGATCCTTGCTTGATCCTTCCTTTTGCTCCTTAGTAATAGTGTTTTGTTTTACGTGAACCGACAGAACAACGACGGACGATGTTACGGAAAGTTTATGTATATAATACATTAAATGATAATGATAAATGATTCTATTCCTGTAAGTAGGTTTGTACAAACACTTTTACACGTCAATCATATTTTTTAAACTAGATGAGGCGTTTCCTATCTGACGTCTCTTTTGAAGTCGAGACATAATCTTGGTCAGATCATGTGAAGACCATGTAGATTGGTATCTGAAATGGTCTTTTGAAGAAAGAACCACACGGCTTGAGTGGACCTGTCCAGTCAGTGCACGCATTCGTCAGTAATCGTGCAGCTCAACTCAGGAAGTCAGGACTTAAGGAGCTCAACGATCCGACGAACAATATTATAGAAAGGACATTTGGGTAGGCCGCATAAACTACATAAACTGCCAGACCAAGAATAAAACTGAAACAATGACCCACATAGTCCTCATATTCACAATAATTAAAATAATATAATACTTCTTACAGTAAATATTCATGTCTAAAATAGTTAGTAAAATGAAATCAACATTCACCGTGTAAAATTCGAGCAGCTCAATCCTAAGCCTTTTGTCCTCAATATAATTTTTCACAGTATAATAAATAGGCTTTCTGGCATAGTTTCCGATTTATAAAAGATTTGAAATTATTAAAGCTCAGATCTTGAATGTGGCTAGGAAGTTTATCTATAGTTATAGGTAATATTATATTATATTATATTTATTTTAATATATTTTTTTATATTATAAAGCTTAAAGCTAATATTATAAAGCTGAAGAGTTTGTTTGTTTGTTTGCTTGAACGCGCTAATCTCAGGACCTACTGCTCCAATTTGAAAAATTATTTCAGTGTTAAATAGCTCATTTGTCGAGAAAGGCTATAGGCTGTATAACATCACGGTAAGGCCAATAGGAGCGGAGCACCAATGAGGAATGTTTCAAAATCAGTTTCTTTTTTCCTTTTGAGAGCTTCCGCTGCGTGCGCTGCGTAAACGGTAAAAGTTTCGCAAAAATCATGTATGACAGTATTGTACCCCTTTAAAAGTTCGAAAAAAAGTCCGCGACAGTATATGTCTATCTTCTAAGGTTGGCTCACTATAACCATTTTTATGCTAACCAAATTTGTTCTAAAATAATGCATTATTTGCGAATGTGTTTTTATAAACATAATATTAATTCTTTTCCAAATAAATACGTTATTCATCACAATATTTAATTTAAAACAAAATTGCCCTTTACATCATTTGGTTTCAATGAATATCTTAGGAGATATCGCAGTTTTAAAATAACATCGCAGCAAAATAATGATCAAGTACTGTGCGCGTATTTATGATGTACAAGGCGGGCGGGTGGTCATAAGGGGAAAGGGCGGTGGCCCCAGTTAGCTCTGCGGGATACCATGCCGCGCGGCTCAGACGCGTGATCGGCCCCTTACGGAACGGTTGTGCTCAGCGAACTACTTCTTAAATTTGTTTTTCCAAAATATCATCGTATAATTGTTCTGCCGGAAGGAAACCAAACTAAAAATATACTGTACGCAGAAGTACTTTAAAATAACATTAGTTTTGAGTATTTTTGAGAATAACCCATAATCTACATGATTGATTAGAAGACCTAGTACATTTACTTAACGTTTTAAAGTTCCACTCTTACACGGAGAAAAGATTTCTTGAACTATTCCAGCAGGCTTAGCACGAGCACCGTTTTGTCGACGGAAGAATAGACAACAATGACGTTCCGTGAAGACAGTACGACGACAGCAAAGTACAAAGAGTCATCTGCATTTTTTACGAAATTCAGTAGTTTATTCAAGTACCTATTTCTTTTATTGTGCTTATATCTTGAAAATGGTTTCCTATCGCAAAAATAATGAAAATTTCGACCCCCTTCATGAAACCCTTAACCTCCTAAAACTGAACATGTAGGTAATAATTTTTCACATTTTCCATACAAAAAGTGAAATATTCCATTTTACATTGCATTTTTATACTTGGTGGCTGTCGAGTAAAACGTTTTCAGCATGGCGATTACAAAATCAAATTGTTTTCACTACCTTAGTTAACTGTCGGTTTTTAGTGTGACTTTGACAGTTTGGGATAGAAAACTTTCTTCTGAAATAGTTTACATAAAAAAGGACCTAGACAACGATCGGTAGAAACGAAAGACAAAATTACAGATTGTAGAAGGATTTTTACGGCGCGATGTTAAAAATGGAGAAACGAAATGTAATTTTGTATAGATATAGCTATGTCTATTCTTCCAAGAAATAGAAAATAAAATATGGCTTCATATTTAATCCTTTGGGCCATAAAGCACACAGATGCTTAAGTAGAACCTAAAGACTAAAGCTTATGATCGAAATGCAAAGTCAAATCATTTATTTCATATAGGCAGTCAAAAGGCACTTGCACGTCAAATTTACAAAAAAATAGAATAGATTCTAGTTGCCCCTTCCAAAAGGTAGTTTCGTATCGAGAAGAATGGGCAAGAAACTCCACCGTTACTCTTTTAAAAATGTTTTACAATATGATGTATACATTAATTATATAATTGTATGTGAAGACGATGCACCTAGAATAAAATTACTATACCTACAATAGGTAAAAAGAATTAAATATAACGCAATGACAGGTAAATTAATTATGAGATAGATACATGGTGCTCACATATTTACAAATATTGAAAAGTAAATGATTTTTCCAAAATTTCACAAGTAATAATTTAGTGTGTGAGTTAAAGTAGTTGCATAATGTAAAAATCAATGTCATAAAAAATCTACAATTAAATTAGCAACCAGTTTGATTTTCTCTAGACTCTAGATTGTCCTATGGAGCAGGACCAGCATGTTACCAAGCATTCTTATCTAGGATATGCATGGAATGAAATTTGTTTATCGTTAAAGTACAAGAATTATTATGGTTAACCATGTTTATTTGGTGAAAAATCAGTTTAGCTCGGACCGTCTACCCATTCAACTTAGTAAAATTTACTGAGTACGCCAGTAAAAATTGAATCGGTAACTTAGTAAAATTTCTAAGACATTTTTTTTTTGTCCAAGAATTTTCCTTAAACTCAAACTCAAACATAAGCTCAAACTCAAACTCAAAGCATTTATTTCAAATAAACCAAAAACAGGCACTTTTGAATTGTCAAAGGGTCAGTCAGTCAGAAAAATGAAGCTAGTTGCCCATTCCAAAGCGTAGTAGGTACCTAAGGAGAAGAACGGGCAAGAAACTCCATGGACACTCTTTTAAATCAACATATAGTTACAAAAAACAAATTGTTTACATCATTCATGTTCAAATAAAAAATGTGAGAACGATGTAGAAAGACGTGCACGTTTAAAGTATCCGTAATAAAAAGATAAAAAAAACAATTCTAAAATTTAAATTAAAATAAGCCGTGGCAGCCAAGAGTTGACCAGTCCCTACTGACGGCGCCCGTTCACGAACATGACGTATGGATCAGCACCATTCAGCTCAACCATTTTGAAGGGAACTTAATGATCCAACACACACGCCACCACCACATTTGAGTGAGCATGACATACTCTCAGCCGCCGGGGCACATTCAAGTCAATGAAAGACGAGCCTAGGAAACGGTGGCTTTAAAGTAGGTACATAGTGCTCACACATGTGCTATGCATGTGCTGTGCTGTGCATGTAATTATACATTGTTAAGAGATTCAATTTATACAATGCAAAGATAGTTTTTACAATCTTCAGCAGCTCCAACAATATTTTCGAATGCTAATCAATTAATTTATGCGCCCCTGTGGAGCAGGACCAGCGTTGAGCCAAGCATCTCTGTCAGCGATGTAATCCCCCAACTTATAATATGCTTGGCTGCATAGTGTGCGTTATAAAAAAGATTTAAATTTCGTTTCATTCAGTTGGAGTATGTGGGGAGGTATTTTATTGTAACATTTTAAACAGTACCCCATGAAGGATGAGTCTACTTTAGCCAGTCTGAAACCTGGTTGAAGTAATTGGTCCCTATTTCTAGTCATATAGTTATGTCTTTCATCTCTTTTACTGAAAAGATTTAAAAAAAATCTTATGTACATGATGTTTTCATAGATATATTGACAAGGTACCGTCATGATGTTAATATCTTTAAACAGTTCCCTTAGAGAATCGCGCCTGCGGAGACAATATATTGCTCTGATGGATCTTTTCTGCAGAATAAAAATAGACTCGATATCTGCAGCCCGTCCCCATAGTAAAATACCGTAAGACATGATACTATGAAAGTAACTGAAATAGACTAGCCTCGCGGTATCTACATTAGTAAATTGACGGATTTTTCTCACAGCATATGCTGCTGAACTTAGCCGTCCTGCAAGAGATGTTAAAGGAGGGCCCCATTGTAGCTTTGAGTCGAGCGTGATCCCCGGGAAAACAGTTTTATCGACGAATCCTAGTTTCTCTTTATTCAATACTATGCACAATCATTACTTTTAACATTCGGTAAAGCAAATCTTATGCATTTAGTTTTATTGCCATTTAATACAAAATTATTAGCAGTGAACCAATCATGTACCTGCAGTAGGGCGTTATTTACGTCGTCAAGATTTGATGCACGTCTATTTATCTTAAAAATTAAAGAAGTATCGTCAGCAAATAACACTATTTGTGGTTGGTTTTATAATAAATGGGGTAGATCGTTAATATATACTAGAAAGAGGAAAGGACCTAATATTGAGCCTTGTGGAACACCTATTTTTACTTTTAAATCACGTGAATTGACACCATTTATTTGGACTTTTTGCTGTCTATCATTTAAATAAGATTCTACTAAGCTAAGCGCAAGTTTATCTAGTCCGTAATGCTCAAGTTTTAAGAGCAAGGTTTTGTGTTCAACGCAGTCAAATGCCTTGGAGAGGTCACAAAAGATTCCTATGGCATCCTGGGCCTCCTCCCACGCTGTAAATATGTGTTTTAATAAAGTGACACCGGCGTCAGTCGTACAACGTCCTCTGGTGAAACCATATTGCTGATCGTGTAAGATTTTGTTGGTATTAAAATGATTAAGCATCTGATTGAGCATTACCTTTTCGAAAACCTTGCTGAATACCGGCAACACGGATACTGGTCTATAATTGTTGGTGTCTTTGCTGTCCCCAGATTTAAAAAGTGGTATAACCTTACTGTATTTCATTAAATCTGGGAAGACTCATTGATCTACACACAAATTAAATATCAAAGCTAGGTAAGGTGCTATAGTCTCGATTGTGGATGTACAAACTTTGATTGACATTCCCCATAGATCTTCGGTTAATTTAATTTTTATTTGCCGAAAATTAATAACTATCATATACTATCATAGGGTTGATTTATAACTATCATAGGGTTGATATGTTTAATTTTAAATTTAACCAGGCAGCCTGGAACGTTCGCTCTTAATAAATTAATTGAGACATCTGGTGAGGAATTTAAAATCCTGGATTCCCCAGTAATTTTTCTTGGGTTTGCGCATATGGTCCCGCGTTACTGCAGAGCCCCAGTAAAAAATCATAAACCACACAGGAATATTTCAAGAAATCTTTTCTCCGTGTTCTGATAAAAGCGTGATGTAGGTACCTAAAACAGTTCCTTAACGTACGTATTATTTAAAAATATTTTCACTTTCTACGTAAATGAAGTCGCGGGTTGAAAGTTAGCGTTAGCCCAAAGTAACTATTCTACGCGGACGAAGTCGCTGGCAGAAGCTAGTTATAATTTAATATTAAACTTACATTTAATAAAGATATCTCGATGTTTTGTCAAGTCGTAAAACCGTACGAAGCGGGGGCCGGACGCTAGAAATCTTTAAAAATAAAATTCAATTGCCCAAAAATTTTTTCCCGCGCATCACTTCAAAGCGGTTGCACCGATTTGGCTAATTCTTTTTATTGTTGTATTTGTAATTGTCAGGTCAAGGTTTTTATGAAAGAAAATATTTGTAAAGTCGTGCGGAAAAGTGAAAGTTTGTATGGAAGTTTGAAAGTTTGTATAGAAGTTTGTCATTTTTGCTGATGGGAACCCTTGTAATATTATAATATGAGGTCGTGTAAGGAAATACATTCACCGCACAAGACCGGTTGGTGTGGCGATTCTTGGACGAGGCTTATGTCCAGCAGTAGACGTCTTTTTGGTGATGATGAATTCAATTTCAAAATATTTTGTTTCACACCTACATGGGCACCCATGAAACATCAGAATCTAGGTGCACTGTACCAATTTTTCGTTTCTTATGAAAAAAAAATCGGTAAGAAACTCCACGGTTACACTTTTAAAAATATGAAGTCTATTGATGACTCAAGTTTTTGTATAGGTTACCCGGTACCCGTCCCACAAGATGGTAAAGCACGCCTGGAATAAATACTACAGTACAGTATGAGAATTGAGAGATGTAGAAAGATCTAGCAGAAATTGCTATTAACCGCTTATTCCAAATCCTGGGTATTCCATGCCCACATTACACCTGCAGCTGAAAATCCGTGATAGAAAATTGGAATGACCATCGTAATAATCATAAATAAAAAAAACGAGCCTGCTTGAATTCGATAAACTAATGACTTGTAGATCAACTAATAAGTACATATACTAGTTAATATATTTCAGTCAAAAAATTTCGTTATGTCGATGGAATTTATTTTCTCAAAGAAATGTGTAAATACCTACTTATTCTTACAGAAAAATATTGCACCGAAATAACATTTAAAAAAAAAACAAGGTCCATGAACCTTCCTATATGAATATAGACAGCAAAGTAAGTAGGTACCTACAGTGAAGCTACATTTAAAAAACTGGAAGTGTAGCAAAAATGAATGGGTACAGTTCGCAAAAATAATTGCGATGGTTGTACCAGCCACCTCCAATGAAATGCCATAAGTATGTATGTAGGTAGGTACAATTCATACAATCATACACGTAATGGCAAAATGAACACACATTTTTCAAACACGTCATCTGTAAAGGGTTTAGTTTTTTTTTTCTACACTCAAAACAGTGTTTCATTGTAATAAAACAGTTCACCTACCACCACACAGCGCATAAAACAAAACACTGTTACTATTACTTCTAAAGTCCGTTTTTTTAACCCAGATACGAATTTGACAATTAGTGTAAAGTCCAACTAATTTATTTAATAATAATAATTTTGTTCATATAGAATGAAGGATATTGTAATCTGAAATTATTTTATTTTATAATTAAACTGTATATTGATTAACATTCATTAAACTGGGTAATAGTCTCAAAAATGTGACAATAGTAACAAAGTATATTCGAAACTAATGTTTTTCTTTAAATTACATTAATTTACAGGTAACCCTTATATTCTCTTTATAGTTATATACGAGTACCAATTAATAAGGGAAACACAAAATAAAACCAAAGAGTAAAAATATTTATTTATTTATATGAGAAAATAATTAAAAATATGTAGTTAAATTATAATATATCTTAAATACCTACCTAGATAACTCAATATACATTACAGCGATGCAGCGCTAATGTTAAAGAGACCGAGGTCACACACTCTCAAGCTGCGAGGAACATAGAAACTATGTTCTTGCAAAAGAATTATTTTAAGGAATTGCGGGACCAAATGTAACAATCTGTTTCTGCATTGTGGAAATATACATTGAATAGATGTGATTGAAGCTCGCTTATAATTAGGTAATGATATAGTGTTAGTTTCCCTTCGAAGGAACCCTTCCCTTGAACAGGCGGTAACGGTGGTGGCTCTGGTGGCCTAACCACTTGAACAATAGGGGCTGCTGCATTGTTGTCCAAAGCCAATTCCTGCATGTCTCGTGATGAGTCATGCACTACCAGGGGGTCAAGTCTACTAGTTTACAAACGTCACTATGGTCTCTGCATTGTGAGTTTTTGACAGATTTGCCATACAAAATCTGTCTATTTGCTCGCACCCAACACACATGACAAATATAATTGTTTCTAGAGGGCTGAAAACAAACCACGGTGAGAATACACACAGATAAAAACATATTATTGTGTTTATGCATTAAAATAAAATATGCTTTTGATAAGAAATAAAAAATTACGTGTTTTAGCGTTTTTGTATAATCATCCCCGATCGGTGTAAAATAGGGGTTGATTTTAAAATTCACATGTGATATTGAAATTTTTGTGTACCTCTATTTAAGCAATTTGAAGGATTGGAAATATAGTCTGTCTGCTCCCTGTCATGCCTTAACGGCTGAACGCAATTGGATGAAAGGCACATGGATAGGTCATGACCTGGGTTAGGACATGGGATAGTTTTTTATCCCGGTTGTATTTGTTGGCTTTTTATTCCCGTGGGATAATTTCCGATAATCACGCGTGCGAAGCCGCGGACAAAAGTTAGTATTTGAATATGATTCATTTATAGGTGCACATAAAGTAACAAAAATGTGTATACCATCCATACCATGTTATGGTGTAGATTATGGCTTGTTGACAAAACAGTGTGTTTAATAGTAAAGTATGCTTTTGTTTCTTACCATGAGACCTAAGGTATTCAGGGACAATGCTCACACAAGCATGAATAATATTATTAATACGTAATTGTTTTCTGTATTTGAATAGAGATAATTGATTGAGAATCTTAGCCTACCGGAATCCGAAACATTTTAGCATTGCATTGGAGCCCGCTCATCGTTCTCTCACAGGACTATTCCTCATAAACATTGCTACGCAAAATAAAATATGTCTCAGAGATGATTGGGAGATAGCCCAATTACTGACAAACAGTATAAGAAAAGTTTAAAAATATTTTCCGGGAACGATTTCAGCAGGCCTTGAAACAAAACCTACTCGTATTTCAAGACTAATCATGTAAAATTTCTGACAAAGGCACGAATTTAATAATACATACATAAATTGACGCCTTTTTCCCATGGGAGTATGCAGAAACTACAGAACGCCACCTGCTACTCTCCTTACATACTCATTTTGTTACGTTTACGTTCATACATCAGCAGGGTAATTGCGTAACACACTATCAGTATCAGTAGCAATGGCTTTTATTTTGACAGTTCAACAACATTCATTGCATTATTTACGTTGTTGAGTAGACACATTTTTCAAACAAATGAAGCAATGGATTATAAATACAATACCCTTCAAAGCGATTCAGCTTGTGGTTGATAGTGTGTTACGTAATTAAAGTGCTGGTAATACACGCACACCGGTTGCGAGTACTGCGAATTCAATAATATCATGTATTTTCTCAACAATTTCAGAATAAAGTGATAGAACACAATCCAGCAGTAGTTCAGGTAGAACTCGGTGATCTGTCGTCTAGACACAACTTACGTAAAAGCTTGAACTGCAAATCTTTCAAATGGTACCTGGAGAACGTTTACCCTGAACTAGAGACTGGCCAAAACGCAATTTCTAACAAAAGAATGGCTACTCTGAATGATGTTGATAAGAATAAGTTCCAGCCGTGGCATTCGCGGTAAGTTTTCTCTATTTTTAATAGGTTCTTGTGGCCTTATACATAAATGTATGAACATAAAATATTTTTTGCCATCTATACAGCATGTATGTATAAAAACAAATTATTTAACAACCAATGGGTTGCTGAAATACTTAAATGTATGAACAGAACATATTTTTTTGCCATCTTTATAGCATGTATGTATAAACACAAATTATTTAACAACCAGTGGGTTGCTGAAATACTTAAATGTATGAACAGAACATATTTTTTGCCATCTATAAAGCATGTATGTATAAACACAAATTATTTAACAACTAGTGGGTTGCTGAAATACTTAAATGTATGAACAGAACATATTTTTTGCCATCTATAAAGCATGTATGTATAAACACAAATTATTTAACAACCAGTGGGTTGCTGAAATACTTAAATGTATGAACAGAACATATTTTTTGCCATCTATAAAGCATGTATGTATAAACACAAATTATTTAACAACCAGTGGGTTGCTGAAATACTTAAATGTATGAACAGAACATATTTTTTGCCATCTATAAAGCATGTATGTATAAACACAAATTATTTAACAACCAGTGGGTTGCTGAAATACTTAAATGTATGAACAATACCGCATGTACGAGGGGCGTTCAATGTATTCTCGGTATGAAGGTGATTTACTAATGATGTGGGTAATTTGAGTAATGAATTAATTAATGACATTATCTAAGGGTATAAAGGTAAAATTTAATATAGTTGTGATCATTAGCTTGCTAGTTATGCTTAGTCAACGACAACAGGAATAGCTAACGTGACAATGTTGAAGAAAATAAAGCACCGCGCTGTTATTAAAATCCTTACCAAACAAGGAAACGTCAAAAAACTGTTCACGAAGAGATTGTGACTGTTTACCAAGATTATGCACCTTCGTTATCCACTGTCCAAAAGTGGTTAAGTGAATTTAAAGGGGGCAGATAGAGTATTGAAGACGATACACGCTCGGGCGGCCCGGTTATTGCCTCTACGGATGAAAACGTGAAAAAAGTTGACAAGCTTTTACTGGAGGATGCCCGAATGAAGCTGAAAATGCTAGCAGAGATGACCTACCTCTCCGTTGGCACCGTGAACACCATTCTTCATGACCTTCTTTATCTTTTAAGACAGTGCAAGAAGGGTGCCGCGAATGCTCAGGGCGCCTCAAAAACAAGTGCCAATCGAGTGCTGTAGAGAGTTTCTAGAACTGTGGGTAAGTTCCATCAAGTATTTTCGATCGAATTGTTACTGGAGATGAAACGTGGGTTCATCATTATGACCCTGAAAGTAAGCAGGAGTCCCTGCAGTGGCACTAAAGGGTACTGCGCCCCCTAAGAAATTCATAGTCGTTCCGTATGCCGGAAAAATCATGGCCGCAGTGTTTTGGGACTCAAAGAGAATTTTGCTGATTGAATAAACAGAAAAAGATGAAATAATAAACACAGCATCCTCTCATCCGCTTTACGAAATTTACGGGAAGCAATTATAGAAAAAAGACGGGGTAAACTGACCACCGGTGTGTTGCTTCTTCACGACAACGCCCCGGTCCACACGGCGCGTGTTTTCAAGGCTGCTGTGCGAGATTATGGTTTTGAAGAAATTTACCACCCACCCTATAGCCCGGACATAGCCCCAAGTGACTATTATTTATTCCCTAATTTGAAAAATCACCTCCCTGGAAAACAATTTTCCAACGATGAAGAGCTCAAGGCAGCAATAAATGCGCATTTTTCAGAGAAACAGGAAAGTATTCTTTTTTTTGCAGGGTATTGTAAAGTTAATTTCGAGATGTAATGAATGCATTGTAATTTAAATTGAATTTACGTTTTTTTTATGCCGATACCGATAATACATTGAACGCCCCTCGTATGTATAAACACAAAGTATTGAACAACCAATGGGTTACTGTAAAGTGAAAGGAAAGGCTTTTTGTACAAGAAAATTATAATTTTGCTGTCTGTGAAATGATCAATGAAAACTTGGGAAAATTAAATGAGTGTCGTGTTACGAATTTGGAATAATAGACAAAAACACGCTACTATTATAAAAGAAAGTTCAACGCTTCAGTTTATTAGATCTTTCATGACGTAATAGCTCTTCCAGGCATTTTCATTGCGTCTTGAAACTCCTTTATTTTGTCTTGCCTGGAAAGAGACTATTTGACCAAAATAGAAGATACTCATCAACGTATTCAACCTGCCGACCCGCCACAGTGATCCTTCGCGCGTTCTTTGCGCGCTATTCGTCATCAACTTTGTCTTTGACATATTCATCTCAAGTTCGACCTCTAGGCTTGCCGTGATAAGATCGTCTAGCATATGAGTCAACTCGGCGGCTGAAGACGAAAAGAGGACAATATCGTCGGCGAAACGGAGATAACATAATCTTCTATGGCCGGCCATATTGCCCTTTTCAGTCCAACCCGCTGCCAGCTTTCGGAAGATTTCCTGCAGCACAGCTGTGACTAGTTTCGGAGACTGCGGGTCGCTTTGCTTAACTCCTTTCTCAATCTGGAAGGACGGTCTCGTCATGGAACTGATCTTAATCGATGCAGTACTGTTCCTATCAATATTTTGTAGAAGATTAATGTAGTGGTGTCTATGTCTTGATTCTGTAGGGCGTAAAAAAATGAGCTATGGGTGGTACTAACGAAAGCTTTTGAATAGTCCAGAAAAGCGATATAAATTGGAAGCTGGAATTCTAAGTGTTTCTCGAGAATCTGGTTTATGTAGTGAATGTGGTCAGTAGTAGAGGCCGTGGTGAAATCCGACCTGTTCGTGAGGCTGTTGTTTGTCAAGTGATTCTGATATTCGGTCCTCGATTCTTGTAATAAAGGCTTTGTACAGGTGCGGCACCAGACTGATACGCGGTAATTGTTGATGTCTGTTTTGTCACCCTTTTTATGGAGAGGAATAATCAATGAGTGGCAAAATTTGTGTGGTAAAATTCCGGTTTTTAAAACTGTTGAAAAAATTCGTAATTTGATTTGGAAGAAGAATCGGCTCTTCCAATTTTTGAGGCTTTTGCGTTACGCCATCTTCGTTTGGGCTCTTGCTGTACTCGTATTTCATGCTCCGTAGTGCCTTGTGGACTTATACTATAAAACTTAAACTTAAATTTAACGACGACGTCTTAAAAAATCTTGTATGTTTCAGGAAACGTAACTACACCGATTCGTATCAAATCCGGTTGAAGAACACTTCACTATGCATCCAGACCGAGAAGGACGTAAAGACCAAAGGCGGTGGCTTGGTACTGTCTAGCTGCATCAGGATTTTAAGTCAGGTTAGTAATTCTTTGTTTTTGTTGCTTCTTATGATATGGTGATGAAAATACTATATTAAAAAGTAACAATGAAGTTTTATGTGATGAGGGCAGTACAAGCGTTCCAGTTGCTATCTGTCATAAATAAATTGCTTCTCGATAAATACGTAACTACCTAGCAATCGGCAGATTTTATACACAATTTTAATAGAAGATAAACCCTATAGTTCAGTCGTATCCAGTCATCAAAATTGACCTTGACGATGAAATGAATGAATTTCAAAGAAATTAAGTGTCAAGTTCTAAAATGTTTACAATTTAATATATTTTAGATGTGGTTCGAAACGAGTCGTAATGAGCTGGTATTGGGACGAACTTTATGCCTGGACGCATCAAACAATGTAGCACCGAAGCTGGGCAAATGCCACGAACTTGGCGGCTCACAGGAATGGAAGCATAAGGGATCGGTGAGCCACTGTTTTTTTTACATTTGTTGTTTACTATTCTCTTGTATTATTAGTCGAGTATCGTCATCGATGGGCCACGTATATGTCTGTTGTAAATCATTCTCTTATATTCATTAACAAATGTTGACCACGAGACCACAACCAGTGCCGGAGACGGAACGGTAAGCCCATTTTTTGTATATGTATGTTGTATTAGTCAAATGTTATCAAGTATGGATCGCAACGTCCAAGCACATGGGATTGGTAAGCCAAATGTGTGGTGAGACAACAGTGGAAATATCACAGATTTCTTTTTAATATTTTATTGATTTCTATTCTATTTTATAGATTTCTTTTTAATTTTTAATTTTATTTAGATTAGTTTTTAATGCATGGTGTGTTAAACGCTGAAACGTTTAGTAGTTGTTGTAGGAACCTTTGTACGCATGAGTATTTTTTAAACTCAATTGGATGAAATATAATAAAACTGTGTCCAATATGCGTGCGATTGAAAATGTTTCGTTTCTAGCTTGCATACAAACGTGTGGAATTTAATAACGCGATAAATAATTGGGACATTTACTTTGTTATGATGTCTTCAATAATTTGGTTCTTAGCCAAAGGAGGTGTAACGAACAGCCATCCTCAAAGGAGTGAAAAAAAATGTTTGGAGCTGTGAGTCCATTACTAAGTCGTACTCGTGTAACTCGTAGTTTAGATCCCGTAGTTAGAGTTTCCTGTCGCAAAACTACGGTCATCGTAGTTGGGCTATTAGCATCGTAGTACCTAGTAGTTTTTTTTTCTTTTTTACTTGTAGGTATATGTTGTGTTGTGTTGTGTTTTGTAGTTTGTGCTAAATAAATTTATTTACTTTCTTTCTTTCTTTACCTAAGACCTTCCTGTGAGAAAAGTAAGAGAAATGTTTATTTTCACCTCAGCACCTCAATCAGGCAGGTTTTCCTGTTTAAAGACAGTGAGCGAAATTCGATTTTGCTGCTAGCGTGAGACAAAATAACTTTTTAATTATTATTTTTAAATGCCGATTTCACTGCTGGTTCTACTCACAAAATTAAAAGATTTGAACCTTACTATGTTCTGTCACTTCCAATTCGATACGAAAAAGGCGAGAGATAGAAACAAGTCGATTCGATGTTCGATTTTCAAATTCCATACCCAGTAGGCTCAAAAGAGAAACTAACAATAAAACGTTGGGATACACGTAATTCATAAAATTGCAGTTCACTCTAATGTGTTTATTGTATTATAACTAACGATTAAGTGATCTTGTTGGCAACAAACTATATTATTTCAATGTTAAATCCCTTTTAAAGTTTCGTTCTGATTCAGCCCTGCAAATCTATTCGCCCCGTTTGACGGTACTAACTTTATTCATACATTATTTTACTGCCGTTCCAACACCGGCTACCCAACAGCCTGGCCGTGTGCTAAGAGCTTTGCTCGCGTTTACTTGTTTATGCAATTAACTTACCTGGGCCCATATGAATAAATGTCGCTTATTTGTGGACTCCCAATATTCTCTTTTAGGTTTGATAATACCGGCCCTAGAGGTAATTTTCCCTTTTTATGTGTTCCAATAATATTTAGTTGCACGTTGAAATTTAATTGAATAAGATCGTGGAACGGTTTTTTAGCCTTGAGCCGAGCTATTGCCTTTTGATATGAAAACCAGTCCCATATGCTCACTTTAAACTTGTTACAATCAAATCGTTTGTTGGACCACCTACTAGGACATAAGTTTACTTACCCATTATTTATAATGCCCGGTTCACATTATTCCAGTAGCATTCCAGTCCAGCGATCGATATCGATACCTGCGCTGGAATGCCACTGGAATAATGTAAACCGGCACTGGAAAGTACCCATTCCAGTAGACAATTCAGTCCAGTAACTGGATTGACAGTCAACTTTTCATTCCAGCTCGCCCAGCTGAAATAGTGTAGATGGCAAATCCAGTGCTGGATTAAACGTTGAACAGCGAACACGCGTTGTTGTTTTTGTCTGACCGCCTAAATGACTGGAATAATGTTGACGATATGATCCAGTATAGCACTGGACTGGTTTGACTCGCTGAATTTCTGGCTGGAATAATGTGAACCTGGCATAAAGAGCCAACCAGAAAATTAATAACATGATTTCGTCATATTTTCAGGCTGGCAGTCCAGTTTACAACACCGCTGCGGGCATGTGCCTCGGCGTCGACCGAGCTTACAGGGGCGAGCCGCTCATCATGGTCATATGCGACAATCAACCCACCAACCAATGGGACTTCATCCGCTCTTAAAAACACATTGGAACACGGCTATAGAAGTACTGACATACGGGAGTAAAATATATCATATACTTAGTAAATATCTTGATTTAAGATGTATCCAGGCTATATGCCGATCAGAGCTTGTAGAATTAGTCTCAGCAGATGTTGTAATTTGATGTCATTAATACATGTTCCACAGTATGTTCCGGTTAAAATTAGGACCTGATCAAAATAATGATCTCTTACAAAACTGACTTTTTGAGAATATCTTCTTTGTAGACCATGTTTATCAACATTTATACAAAATACGAAATAATAAATGTTAGTTTTAGTTTACTAGCTGGTTTAGTAATTTAAGGACAATTATACAGATAAGATAATCAATCAAAAATTATACAGATAACATACCCGATATTATACAGATAATCAAAAATACCCGCGACTGCGTGAACGTCGTGACTTCTACGATAATATTTATATATTTATTTAAAACACATACAACTATCATCACTGGCTTACCTAATACAATAGTGTAGTTAAAATGAACAACTAAGAGTAATTTTACAAAATTCGGTCCGTGTGAATTCACTCAGAGTACAATTGAAGCAATCAATCTGTTGTGACACGATATTGAGTGTACGCAGGTTGGTGCGAGCGGGCGGCACCCACAGCAACGCCGGCCGCCTCGGTCGCCCCACGTGCCCATCAGGTACACGTAACCCAACCGTCCGTAGAACGCCTGGGTTGTGTATTTTACCACGCATAATCTTAAATAAGTGGCCAGAGCTACTTCCCTTCTTACTTCCATTTAATATACATTTATATTAGACAGCTTTTTGTAATAAGTTTAGTGATTTGAAATTTTTACAGCTTATTAGCTAAACTATCCTATTCGCCCGCAGTCGGGTAAAATTTAATCTAGAATCTCAATTAATTATAGCTTATTCTTCATTAAAGCATTAGTGGCTCGTGAAATATCGATACCGTCCCGTCTTATTTTATGATTTGTTCCTGTCGTGAAGTGAAGACGTTAGTATTTAAAAATTTACACTAGAAAACAAAGGATATTTTGTAAAAATATCATTCAGTAGTTTCTATAGAAATAGCAGAGAAGATATATATTTTTTTGCTGTTTTTCTGAAATGCACTGTTTTTTAAAGTCTGATTATATGTTGTGTTTGTTGTGAAACTCTTTCTATTGTCCTTTCAGTGACGTCCTTATTATAAATAATATTGTTTTCCATTTTGTGATAAAGACAGTGTTTTAATTAACATCACCTAATCGTGTACAATTTATGTTTTAAATGGTACAGTTTGGCAAAAAGGAGATAAAATGGGGCTCTTCTATCTTTAATACAGCAAAGCGATTAGACAAACAACACATCGACTTTAAACTTTTATAAAACTTCCTGTGCAGATTCTGCGTGACCTAGTTTGTTGCAAGGAAAGAAAAATAATAGTTCCACTTCAATACTTTTTAGCCAACATGTACGAGTATTATCCGAGTACCTTTAACAAAATACCTTTTTACACCTGTATACCTTATACATCGTACAATATAGTATTATACAAACATTATGTATTTTAGGTTAACTTTGAACAGTTTTACAGTATATTTGTGTATCCTAGCATTATTTCATTATGATTAAGCTCACGTTTCGCACTGTGCATCACTGCAAACACTCATTCGTTTCAAAGATTACTCGTTTTGCTTTTAAACTTATTGGTCGAACTTTTTAAGTGGATTGTGATTTGCTACGACAATCTACGTGTTAAACTGTTAATTATTGGACTTATTAAGTGTGTATCTTCTGTAATTTTGTTGCCGTCGCAGTTTCTTGAAAAATGTTAAAGGTTTAGCGCGGTTTAAGAGCGCTTAGCGATGGAGGTGGGTGATTCACGCATGTGTACATTCAGGCATAAAATTACTAAGTCTGATTTGAAGTAATTATTTGTTTGTGGGTAGTTCAAATGTGAAGAATTGATATTTAAATACCTAATTTTAACACAGTGGTGTTTAGGCACATTAGCCTATGCTGCTAGCCTATCATCATATTAATAAATACTTTTACATATTAATAATACAGAATAAATACAGAATTTTACATATATTTTTGTTTTCTTTCTATATTTATAGAAAGAAAACAAAAAAATATGTAAAATTCGTAAGTTAATTATCCTAAATAATATATATGTCTGTCTTATCAAAACCGCGGGGCGCAACTAGTATATAATATCTAATCATCAACGAATTCATCTGTCTCCTTTTTTATAAAACAATTCACATCGTAAATCATTTTTCGTGCTTGCTTCGAAATGAAACCAAACGAACGAAATTATTAAACACTGATAGGAACTTCAGCTTATTTAACGACTTCTGCGCATTCAAGGCCAGCGCTCTTAAACCGCGCAGATACCTATACCTATGTAGAATTTTACACCAATTACCACCAGTACATCAGTTGATCCTGATGTAAAAGACTATTGTTATGTTAACTTGGCTGCTAATCATATTTGTAACTAATTCGAGTAAAGAAATTATTTTAGATATTCGCTTTTTAATGCTTTTAAGTAAGAAAATATGGTCGAATACATTGGTTATGGAATAAATTCATTAATTCTATTCTTCATTCAGTTATCCTGTAGATAGCAAAGACTTTAATCGCTAGATTTGCCCTCACCGTACTTAGGTCACACGAAAAAGTGTTCATACTGAGATGAGTGAGGTCACATAATAATAGCGTTTCCTTGACAATCAAGACTAGACACTGCGGCATTGTGTGGGTCAAAGGTGTCAACATCAAACAGAAACGCGACTATCTTTTGTCGCGGTAGGGCGAATCTAACGATTTCAATCTTTGATAGGCTGACGTAGTCAGGAAAGCTTTGAGTAGGTATTAGAAAGTTTGTTATCCTAGGGTTAATTGTGGACAATAAAAAACTATGTAGGGACCTTAAAATGTAGGTACCCCGTAAAAAATGAATATTTTAAACCTGAGAAACACTTGGTAAGAAATCTATTTTTTAATATATTTTTTATTTTAGGTTATCATAAAAAAGTGTATGAGAAAGAACACAGGTGCAAAGTAGAATTAATTTATAATCAGATAATTACTATTGCGCTCAAGTGAGGGTGGAGTTGTGGTCTAGATGTTGGATTGGATTATAAAAAAACATTCAATTTTATTTCAATTTACATAAAAATAGGCCTTGAGCTTGTGTTCCTGAATGCATGAAACAATTTTGCTTACAATTATTTGCATCACTATGGGCCAGTTTCTCGAACGAAAATTATCGCAAAATTAATGTGACCAATTGTCAAGCGTGCATCAACTGCTGTGATTAGTTTAGGCCCACTTGCGCGTTCATGGGTTATCCTAAATAGCACTTAGTTAACAACAAATAATTCATCTTGCGCCACCAAGGGTTAGAGGTAAACCTAGAGTTAAACTTTAAAATATTTAACTCACCGCTGTGGGAGACTTAAGTCGCTAGCGTTAGTTCTAGTAATCTCAAACTAAATTGACGTTATGAGGTATCGCTGAGAACTTATTTTGTATTTAATGATAAAATAAAATTCGGTACTATATCTAATATGAACTTTAAATTGATGATTGATGAACTTAAATTCATGAACTCATAAAAATATGTTCCCAACTAAAAAAAACACAAATATTTGGCTTACTAACCCGGTGTTAAATTTTTGTGGCGCAACGCGTATTAAGAGTTAAAAATGTTAATTACTTAACTCCGAGTTTACAAACTCTATATTTATTCATTTAACCCGATTAAACGTGCAAGCAGGCCTAAAGTGGCGCAACGCGTAAATAAGAGTCAAAATGTTAATTACTTAACTCCGAGTTTATAAACTCTATATTTATTAATTTAACCCGATTAAACGTGTAAGTGGGCCTAAAGTGGCGCAACGCGTAAATAAGGTTCAAAATGTTAATTACTTAACTCCGAGTTTATAAACTCTATATTTATTAATTTAACCCGATTAAACGTGTAAGTGGGCCTAAAGTGGCGCAACGCGTAAATAAGGTTCAAAATGTTAATTACTTAACTCCGAGTTACAAACTCTATATTTATTAATTTAACCCGATTAAACGTGCAAGTGGGCCTAAAGTGGCGCAACGCGTAATAAGAGTCAAAATGTTTATTACTTAACTCCGAGTTTACAAACTATAATTTATTCATTTAACCCGACTAAACGTGCAAGTGGGCCTTAATTATATAACAACAGCCAATCGCAGCAGATACGCGCGCTTGACAAGTTGTTACATAATTTTGCAATCATTTTCCTTCGAGAAATGGGGCCCTAAATCATAACTTAGTTTTAAGCGCGTCTTTTATGACGTATTAACTTTTATTTTGCTTTTTAATACTCTGCTCATGATTTTAGGTTTGACTGACTGATCGACATTGCTCGACGTACATATTCTAAATAATATTATGATATTCTAAAAAAATATATAAGTAATAATACGTATATCAACAGCATATCCAAGGGTCATGATTGAATGTACCTTATTAATATCTTTTGAATGTTGGTAAATGTTAGGCAAAATGTATTGACACAATTATTTTTAATATTATTTACATAGTTCTTTCCCGCCGATGTCTGCTTGTATTAAGGGGATGTTATCGACTCATAATAAAGCCCCGGCTACAGGCAGCGACTTGCATCCCTGTTTAGGCAAACATGTGGCGTCCACACTGTAGAGGACAGTTTGCAAAGTATGCAGTTTTGCCGTCTTAACGCTGCATGCTTGATTCTGAGACGGAGCGTGTAGCCGGGCGGTTGGACAGGTGGAAACTTTCTTTTATTATTATTGTAAATACAGACTGGCAAGTCCGTCCTCTGTACCCTGATACTTTTCAGGCTTTTATAGTGCTATTACACACGTAACATAAATAATTAATCAGTCAATGAAAGCTGTCCTACAGACCTACAGTATGTAATTCTCGAGCCATTTCTAAATAATGGTTTTGTCTGGATAAAGATAGCACCAATTTTTATTATCTTTAGATTACTAACCAAATTGAGACACATTTTTTTTTCTTTTTGATCTGCTCTCCTGCTTTGTCAAATGCACTGCATTCCCGCTTCGTTGAAATATCTTCACACCCCGCGGAACCGTGGGTGGTAGTTTGACTGTGATAGCGCTTTTGTTTCGTAGTAGTAAAGGTGGTTTTGGCAGTTCAAGTGTTACTACTGACTTGCGGTTGGCCGTATTTTCAAGTTGTGGTGCCTAGTTATTTGCCTGCGTATAATATACTCATCCTCTTATGTTGTATTAGTTAGGAATTGTCAGTACTATTGTACTTAATTATTCAGATAATGAATGACATTGTGTAAAAGTTGATGTCTATATATATTTAAAAGAATCGTACGTAAGGCCAAATTATAATTTTTACTCTTTGGAATTATTTTGCGAATATTTACAATTTTGTAAAAGATGTAAACTTTTTAGGTATTTGTGAGACATGGTGTGGACGGAAGTAGGATTTGAATGTAATAGTAACCTTTCTATTAATTTTGATTTATCATTAGTTATCTCCATTTTGGTTCTTGAATAAATAATACTTCAGAATGATGAACCACGTATTGTAATCATATTTGCAGTAGAATTTTCTGGTGTATGTATCAGTACCTATGCAGCCTATTTGTACTGTGAACCTTAAGTTCAAATTAGTATAAAACGACTTCTCAACTTATGCTTTCGCATATAATACGTAACAATATACACTCTGTATGTAAAATTAGTAGCCAACCCTACCACGTAGATGCATTAAATCCTTTTACCGTATTTTGTTGTTTATATAAAGATATATTTTGTTTTTTTTTATGTAAGTATGTTATATTTAGGAAGTACCTACTTGATAAATAAAGGAAATACGTGTAACTTTGACTTTTCTATTATACCTACATATTGTAATACACAACCATAGGCCTCATATTATGCCAGTAATCCATTCACCCAGAAGGCAATAGTAAAGTAGTCCGCTTGTCAATGGTAAGAAGAAGAATAGAAGACTTTCAAACTATCCAAGTCATAATCAACAGCCCATAGGAATCCACTGCTGGACAGGACTCCAAACGCACACTATCCGACTAACTCGATTCTGTGCTACTACTTATAACTTTTGGTTAGCACGCCCCGTTGCGGTGTATCACTAACTTCTACTTACTAATGTTATGAAACGCCTACGTCCTTCATAAATCAGGCACCTTTTATGAACCTACGTTTAGAAAAGGTGCGTGTTGGTCATTTAGTAAGTTTAGTTGCTATCTCATAGATGGCGTTATTCTCAAAGACAAATCAGTCTTCGTGGTTCAAGAGTTTCGTGGTCCCAGATGGCGCTATTTTCAAGAAAGAAATGCGATGGAATTCAGCAGATGATGGCAGATAAACTGCCACTGTGTCGTGTGAATCAAGTGGGTACCTAAGCTCTCAATTATTAAAAAACAAACCGCCAAGTGCCTTTCGGAGCACGCAAAGTAAGGTGTTGCGCAGTTGGGATGCATATAAGCAAAAATAAGTATGTACTTATTGCATAGTAAGTATCTCTCGTAAAACTATGAACAACAAAGTTACTTATTATAAAATATCCCATAACTCAAAATCTGTTGACTTAAATGAAACAGTCACTTAGAAATATTATAATCATTTAATTACGGGTTCCAAGGATACCCCACACGCATACGTGAATGATAAATGAATGATAAATGATTTTATTTCTGTACCTAAGTAGGTCTGTACGTAATAGTTATTTATGATATTAGTGCGGTAAGTTGGTTTTTACAAACGAGTTGACGAATGTAAGCCCGAGACGAAGTCGAGGGCTTACCATAGTCACGAGTTTGTAAATACCAATTTCCGCTCGTGTGTCATACAACGTTTTTCAACACATTTACGAGAAAACTCTAAAATATCGGATTCCTCGCTTTTTTTTTATCTTTTATTAAAAAGAAACCAGGTTCTTAATAATTAATTACAATCTAGCCTATGAGACTAATAAGCAATTTTAATCTAACTTAATTTTTTACGTGATAATTATTTTAAAACTTAGAATAGTGTTGATTGTACTTTACAAGTCCGTTCCACTTTCTTAGAGTCTGATATAATGATATAAACACTTTGTTCATGTGTTATTATGTGTGTCATTGTCACTATTATTTCTACACTTTTTACACTACACTAACTCAAAGGGTTTTGTTCGTTTTAGTCTTCGCACTATATTTGTTTGGTCTAACAGCTGAATTGCCTCGATGTTCACATGTCGGTGGAGTCGGTGTTCATGGGCCTCAGCAAATCTTTGTATTATGTTGGTGACTGGTTCCATTTTTAGGTCACGATGGAGGTCGTCATTTCTTATATACCAGGGCGCATTAACAATACTCCTGAGTACCTTATTCTGGAATGTTTGTATAGTTTTGATGTTGGTCGGTTTAGTACAGCCCCATAGTTGGATGCCATATGTCCATATTGGCATAAGAATATGCTTATATAATAAAATTTTATTATGTATCGATAGGCATGAATCCCGTCCAATCAACCAATACATGTTTTTATAACGCATGTCTAGTTCTTGTCTTTTCTTTTTGACGTGCGCTTTCCAGCGCAGTTTCGCATCAAGCGTTATGCCAAGGTATTTGGCTGTATTTGCTTATGGCACTTGTTGGCCATTTATGTAGATTGGGTGGTAATCACAATTCCTGTTGGTGAAATCAATGTGAAGTGACTTCGATTCATTCAATTTGATTCTCCATTTATGTGCCCATTCATGAACTTTGTTTACAGCGATTTGTACCTTTTTTATTGCTTCCGTATGGCATGAATCTGTCGCCATAATGGCTGTGTCGTCCGCAAAGGTTGCAACAGTATTATTTTCCTGCTCTGGTATGTCATACGTGTACAACAGGTAGAGGACTGGACCCAGCACACTACCTTGAGGCACGCCAGCTTTAATAATTTTTAATTCGGAAAAGGCATCCTCGTGCCTTACCCGAAACATTCTATCTGTAATATATGATTGCAAGATATCAGCAAAATCATTGGGCAGCATTACTTTTAGCTTGAATATCAAACCCTTATGCCAGACTTTATCAAAAGCTTGTGCCACATCCAAAAATACGGTGGAGCAGACTTTTTTATCTTCAAGCGTTTTCTCAATAATGTTGGTAATTCTATGTACTTGGTCTATGGTTGAGTGTTTCTCTCTGAAACCGAACTGATGGTCGGGAATCAGGTTTCCCTCGTTTATGATGGATTTTAGCCGTTTTAAAAACAATTTTTCAAACAGCTTTGATAGTATAGGCAACAGGGAAATGGGCCTGTATGATGATGCTTCGTGAGGCGGTTTACCGGGCTTTGCAATCATAATCACTTCAGCAACTTTCCATGGCTCAGGAACATGCTTTAGCACGAATGCAGCATTGATCAGCCTAGTAAGCTTAATTATGGCTTTACGCGGGAGATGTTTTAGGATTTCTCCCGTAATAAGGTCATACCCTGGGGATTTTTTAATGCTAGTGATTTGGATTTCCTTTGCAACTTCTTTCGGGGTCACAAGCTTAATTCTTTGATCTTGCAGTATATTGGCAAACTGCAAGTTGTCAACAGACCCGTCGTTTGGTTGAAAGGTTTCTTCTAGGTGGTGTGCAAATCTTAGAGCTTTTTGCTCATTGCCTATGGCCCACTTTCCGTTACCATCTCTGATAGGGGGGATTGGTGTAATTGGTCTTTTGAGTGACTTTGTCGCTTTCCAAAGAGAGTATTGCGTTGTATGGTCGCTGCTTAATTGACGTAGGTTAGTATTGAGAGCCTCATCTTCAAAGGTTTGTATTTTTCTCTTCAGTCTTTTCGTAAGGTTATTTAATAGAGTTTTATCTTGCGGGAATCTAGTTTGCTGCCATCTTTTTCTTTGGGTTCTTTTTTCATATAATAGGTCTATTATTTGCTTTGGGTAGGTATTTCCTTTAATTTTTTTTATAAGCTGTGGTGTGTTGTTCCATGCACATTGTTGGATATTATTGCTAAACTTGTTTACTTCAGAATCGAGCTGATCTTTGCTTTTTAATGAAGTTTTTAGGTCAATAATATTTTGTAGGTCTAAGCTAAAACTTTCCCAATCTGTAAACTTGTTAACTAATGTCAGGTGGTTTTTTCTGAGTAATATTTTGTGACTTAATTGTAATAATATCGGAGAATGATCGGAGTTCATATGGTACCCCTCTTCCACACTCAGATAATTTGTTGATATATTTTTGACAATGAAAAAGTCGATAAGGTCAGGTAGTTTCTGGTGGTCAGTCGGCCAGTATGTAGGTTTTCCAGTACTTATGACCTCACATCGCATATCTTTCACTGCACTTAGAAGTTGTCTTCCCTTAGTTGAAGTTAATCTCGATCCCCAACGAGTGTTTTTAGCGTTAAAGTCACCGCCTAATATAAATCTCTGACCAAGGAGTCTGAAGAAGTGTACATATTGTTCTTTGTTTATCGTATGTCTTGGTGGACAGTACACAGCCGCTACTGTAACGTTAAATTGATTTGTTTTAACCGATATCGCCACAGCTTGCGTGTCTGGCTCCTCGTATTTACACTGTTCGTAATGACAGATATTTTCTCTAATAATAACTGCGCTACCTCCTCGGGCCGTGTTGTTAGGGTGCAGCGAGTGATAAACCTTATAGCCTTTAAACTTTACAAAAGACTGTTTAGTGAAGTGCGTTTCAGAGATCAAACACACATCAATATTTTCTGAGTCTAAGACTACTTGCAACTCATGTTGGTGTTGCAGCAGTCCGTTGGAATTCCACGCCATTATTTTTAGTGTGTTATTCATGATTTATTTTTATAGTGCTTGATTCTAATTTCTCTAGTCTCTTGTCAAATGTGGATATGCACTTCAAGATCTGGTTGAGCTTGTCCTCAAGACTTGATGGTCGTGTGCTTGGTTTTACCGCTTGTGCATATGAGGCACTTTTAGATGTATGTGCCGTTATCGGGGCTGTCTGTGCAAACTGTGCACTTTGCTTTGTTGTCTGTTTGTCGATGTATGTTTCAACAATTTGCTTAACGGCAGGGTTGTTATGTGGATTATTTTTTGATTTTTTGTTCTTTATCATTTGCATCTCCTTGGCAACTAAACACCCTCTGTAGTTGGCTGGGTAAGGTAAGCCACAGTGGACACACATAGGTTTGTCTTGTGCAGGTTTGTTGCAGTCTGCTGTGAGGTGTTTACCTGTACATTTAACACACCTTGGCTCTTTTGAGCAATACTTTTGGGTATGGCCATAAGCCTGGCATCTCTTACACTGTGGTATTATTTTTGACGTTTTAAGCGGGTTTATTTCAACTTTACACCCTAGGATATGTTTAATACCGTATATTTTACTGACATCTTCGTCATTCTTGAACGATAATATAAACATGTTCAGTGGTTCTTTTGTTTTCCAACTTAACTTATTAATTGCATTTTCTATCTGGAACCCTTGCGACGTTAAATCATCTTTAATCCGATCCGGTAGGCAGGAAGAATGCAATTTTTTCGCCACTACTCTTATGGGCCTGGTCTGCTTATCCTCGTATGAGTGCCATAGACAGTTATTTTCTGTTAGGCGTCGGGTAATCACTCTGTAGGACTCTTCAGTTTTAGCATTTATTTTGACACTATTACCGCTTAACATTTTGGCGGTAAAGGTTTCTCCTGGCTGAGATTCAGTAAAAAAATCGTAGAATGTTTGATAATTCTTAACACCGTCCACCACGATTGGAGGCGGTGCTAGAATTTTTTTAGTGGTTGCCTTCTCTTTTTTTTTGAGTTGCTGCTGCTGAGCGTTAGTTCTAGCTTCTTTTAGCGGTGGTGGAGTTAGGGTGGTGTTCAACTTCCTTTTCTTCCTGTTTTTTGCCCTAATCCACCCAGTCTCTCTGGCGAGTTCATCCTCATCCGTGCAGTACTCAACGTCACTTTTAGTAGGCTGAGCAGGTGTTATGGTCTCACTGACCAGTTTATCTGAGGGTTCTTCTTTTTCTTGTGCCTTTAAGCATTTTACTTGTCCTTGAAGATCTTGTACCTGTTCCTGCAAGCTTTGAATATGGCCGTTCAGTTGACGTACCATTTGTAGCAGGTTTTCCCTGTCTGTTTTCTCCTGGATGTAACAGTAATACAACTGCTTTTCCAGATCAGTTTTTATTTTAATAGACTGTTTTGCAGCCATTATTTAGTTTTAAGGCGAGCGTGACACCTAAACAATTATAATAAACACTTACATTTCGATTTCCGCACTTGTAACTGGGTCATCGCGGTGGCCCCGATAGATCGACGTACACCGTGACGACGGTGTTGTGATGCGTCTGCAAAATACTCTTAACTAGAGCACGCGCGCGCGATCGGTACGTCCGTTCACAATAGTAGTTAAACACACTATGGATTCCTCGCTTGAACTCATAATATTATTTTGTTTTTAGATATCAGTCGGAAAGTCGCAACAATCTTTGACGTTTCCAATATGAAAATGGCGCGAATTTGCAAATGGCGCCACGTGCGCGTGGTGAAAATTAGAACTACATCTTTCGTCTCATTTTCTCTTTAGTATTAAAGTGAGACAAACGTATTGAGCAAAAGCGCTTTCACGGAGGTTCGATTATTCACCTTATTTATTCTCGTAACGTGAAACTCCTTGATGGAATTCTTATTTTTTTTTTAAAGTAAATAAACAGTTAACCGTAAAGGATACGCACGGCGCTTTACAACCGAGTATGCGGTAAAACAAGTACTTAGGTGTGAGTACCTATTTTACCGCACGTTCCGTTGTATGGTGCATAATTTTTAACTTTCGAACAATGTATACAGGCATCGTATATGCATTTTATGAACAAATGTGTTGAAAACACTTTTACACGTCAATTCAATTTTAAAACTAGATGAGGTCGGCGTTGCCTATCTGGCTACTCTGAGAAGAAACGCCGAAACAAACTCAAAGGTCACAGTCACTTTTAAAGTCCAGACATAATCTTGGACAGATCATGTAAAGACCATGTAGATTTGTGTCTGAAATGGTCTTTTGAGTAAAAACCACACAGAATGAGTGGACCTGTCCAGTCAGTGCACGCATTTGTTAGTAATCGTGCAGCTCAACTCAAGACATAAGGAGCTCAAGCTCAAGAATTGTTTTCATACCTCGGTTACAATCTGTTGGTACGGGGAGGGCCACTTCTAATTGCTTTTTAACCGGTTTCAAAAAAAAAGGAGGAGGTTCTCAATTCGCCTGTATTTTTTATTTTATTGTATAGGTGTGTCAGCTCAGAACTTTTTTTCTAGGTGAACCGATTTTGATTATACTTTTTTTTATTTGAAAGCTGGTGCTTCTCATGTGGTCCCATATAAATTAGATCAAGATCTGACCAGTAGTTTTTGAGTTATGTTTAATAATGCATATTTTTTTTACTTAGTAATACTTAGTATGCTGTATACTAAGTAAAAAAAATAGCGCTACAATGGCGACATTAATTTAATACATGGGTAGGGCTAGAAGCCAGTAACAATAAAACATAAAATAAGAAAGTTTTTGTATTAATTTAATAATTAATTTTTTAATAATTAATTTGTAATTTGGTTTAATTTCAATATGGGTGTATTCCTGAAAAAAAAAATGATATTTGATTTGACTAATGCTGAAATGAACCTATTTGGCGCAGCCGTGAGGCACACACTGTTGTTGTTAACACTTTTCTTTTTGTTATTTGTATGTTGTGTTTCACGAATACTTTTTTATTGTTACTGGCTACGAGCCCTTACCCATGTGTTAAATTAATGTCGCCATTGTAGCACCACGCTGTATATTGATTATGTTTTAATAACTTTCTGTCACTGTTATTTACATATCAAGTAGTGGTATACGAATTTGTGTGGGTACCACAACTAAAAATAAGTTTTATTAAAAAAAAAAACACTACAAAGTGAAAAATAACTTTAAGTTGGTGGCTAAAAAAGAACGAAAATACAAAACCAAAGAAACCGGCTTCCGAAATTAAAGTTATTTTTCACTTTATAGTGTTTTTTTTATTGAAGTCTGTTGTTTAAAAAAAAAAGTTTTTCCGTGATTTCATTAGGTAGGTACGACATTGTCTAGCGGTGCACACAATACACCTTCTTTCCAATTTTCAATATTCTCTGAGTAAAATGGCTGTGTAAGTAATATCTGGACGGATGGACAGTCGGACAGACTGACAGACGGACAAACGTACAGACGGACATGACGAAATTGTAAGGGTTCTATTTTTACCATTTGGAACCCACGGAACCCTAAAAAACATAATTTGATTTCCTTTTTAGATCGTGTGTAGTGTTAGCTTCTTATTTTGCCAGCGCACTAAATTGAGGATAGTATTATAGGTAGATACATGTCATATGTAAATAAAACACCATTCATTTTGAGGTGTCTTCCGACACACTTTTTTATTAACATTTAAAATTACATAAAAAGAAGGCATTTTGCCTTAAAAGTCTTTTATTATGTTTCCTACATGATTAAGTACTGATTTACAAAATATGGTAGGTACGTCGAGTGAAAACATGCTGTCTGAAACCTTGCTATAAACAAAAGTGCCTTTTAGATGTATTCCTTACTTGTGCATACCTCGTAATTCCAACGTTAAGGAATACCTACTCATTCCATGATTACTTCATCATTACTTAAAAAATGAAACGTGTACAACTTCAAAGTTGAATAGATACCTACCTAAAACAACATAATCTAAGGTGGAACTCTATCTAGCACATCTCCAGAACTGTATTATCTAAAATGCAAAACGTAAGGAGGTACAGATAGCATGTTCAACACTTGAGCAATCGAAATACTTAAATTAAACAGATATGTTTGAAGTAACGATATATCCAATGTTCTTGGGCAGCAGTCAGAGTGCTCTCAAATTAAGTAAGTAGTATTAGTAAATAGATATAGGTAACCACGAAGGGTACAACAGTAGACATTTATTAGGTTAATACGCGTTTATGACACATTTTTTAATAAATTATACATCATAGTTATGTACCAAAATTGGGTAGATACTGTCGTTAAAATTATTCACAAATACTTAAGTTTCTGAACACATTGAACTTAATGTAGATCCAAATAGTTAAATAATAGTGACAATAATATTGTCCAAACACGAACTTACAATTTACACGGACATTTAAGTAGTTAAAGTAGATGCCACCAATCTTTATGACTGGCTAGTTGGCTACGCCTCATCAGACGAACATTGCCAATGCAGGCAGAGATCTAATCCGTGTTTACATTGGTCCCAACGCTTTGCAAAGGGGTCTATAATCATAGATTTTTTAAGAACAATTTACCATTTTGATTACGAAAGCGAAGCGCTTGTGGTTTACCTACTATCAGAGACGACAGTTCAGCACTGAAAGTCATGTCACCGAATATTCTGATCTGCACCCACAGTGCGCGTCTTTTCACAATAATTTTGATCGTCGAATAATATTTTAAAATATTTTAGTGCCCAAAAGGACCCCTTTATCTATTCATTACTGTTTAACATGAAAATACTTAGTAATGACGAAAACGTTGACCGTGTTTAAGAATTTTTGATGATATGACGCGATGATAATGATACATTACATATTATATTAACCTGATTTGAGGGAATCGATAAAAAACTGGCATATATGAAACAAAATTCATAGACATATGAGAAATATGTATCTGTTTTCGAAGACGAAAGGATAGACAATCTTGAGATGGTTATATCAAATCGAAATATTGACATCGAATATAAAAGATTATGAAGCTAGTGTTGTCTGAAAAACCTTAAATGTAGACACATATTAAATGTATGACACTTAAAATAACTTGGATTAAACGCGTGATAACTGGACATATTATTTGTAACATTGATTAATATTGTAAGAATACAATTGAATGAATAGTTCACAAAATATTACGAATATTACTACACACGTCGTATTATTTTTAAAATTAACATCGAACATTTAGTATCTACAACACTGAAAATTGGTATTTTGAAGAAACTGGATCACATTCGTGTTCCAGATGTGGCCAATCTGAAGGGAATATGGTGCGAGATGCAGGACTCCCAATAATAGTAGCAGCAGCCTCATACATAAGAAGATTTGCCTTAGATGGTTAGTCCACGTCTTCGTAGACACTGGGAGGAGATTGTGTACAGTAGCTATTGAAAGTAAGATCCCACAAGTGGCCTAAAAGCGCTGGCCTAATTTTATTAGGTTTCCGCGGAATTCAGATCAGTTTGACCAGTCCATCAGATACATTGGTATTCATTAACCTATATAATTATTGATATTAATAATGCTACGTCTGTGTAGTGTTTTCATGTGAAGATAATGTAATATGAAATCCAGTTTCTAAACACGAACGCATTGCCATTTGCTTGTAGCTAATAAATAAATGTTACTTTCGTTGTAATCAACCCACAGAAAAGACATCAACCTAAAGTATGACCTATTAATAATTATTTCTATTTTACTCTATAGAATGCAAATAAGTTCCGTAGGAGCTTATACTAATTATAATTTATTTTAGGTTCTCCTTAGCTACCTGTTTTCTTTAAAATATATAGGTATGGTTATGTGTTTATTGGAAATACATAGGGACATACAGAGCTAGTGACGGATAGAGAGGTGCATAGGATCCATCTTTTCTATTGTCCACCACATAAATTATTATATTATGTGGTGGCGATTCTCTCCTGAGCTTATACATAAACGCTTATAAATAAACACTAATGCGTCGATTCCGAACGCCAATTAGGTACTATAATGTAACTTAAACCATTTAAGTACAATTAACAGATGAACATGAAACACTAATAACGTTACAATTTTAGGTATGTACCTAACTAATAGAAAAAACGCACTGAAACTAATATACTTATTAATTAACTCAAATGCGTGCAGTTGTTGAAATATGGTTTTATATAAATGAACAAGACCAGTTATTCTAACCTGTCTGCTGTAACTGTACTACGTTAGGTATGGTTAACCTATCTGGTTCTATAAACTAGTTTTTAAGCCTAAATTGGGCACCGGAGCCGGGATTTATGTTTTGTTTAGGGCTGTGTGATCTGATGTTGACGGCGTTGGTCTCAAGCCTCAATAGCCTGGTTCCGCAGGCTCCGGTGCTGCTAGAGCTAATTTCTTACTGCAAACTTACCTAAACTTAACTTATTGATTTTTGAATCTATGTGAGAATAACAAGAAACCTAAGTAAAGTTATAAATCTACTTAAACATATTTTTGTATTTTTTCTTTCTTAGCGTGTATTTGGACGACAAAGAAGCAGGTGACTCTGATGTAGGTAGTTCGTCACCGCCACCTACAAACATCTGTAAAGCTTCGAGTATTCGAGAGCTGGTATTGTCTATAGGCGTAACCATCATAGAGACAAAGTTGGAATGTCTCATGTGCCTGTAATTATACCGGCGGCGGCACACACCCCTCGTACCGGGACACAGCAACGCTGCTTTGCAGCTGATAAAGGTTCGGTGGAAGTACTTCCACGGACGAGCTCTGCCACTAAGAACTCTACTAAAGTATGACCAACGAGACGAGATAAAGAATGTAAACAATTTTTCAGGGGTTCAGAACATTTTTATTTAAATAAGGTTTTATTCGTGGTGAACTGAATTGAAATTGAAAATATGAATTTTTCAAAAGTTGTCTGGAGGTGCTAGGCTGTGATTCCATAATTAAAACCAACAACCACTAACTATGAAAAACTAACAATAGCGGATTAATAACAACCAAAAATTAAACAAATACAGAAACGAAAAAATTCGTATCACTTTGAACGCAATCCAAACAGGAATGAACTTGTTCACAAAAAGTGATATCTGCCAAATGTTGATATCTGCTGTACGGACCGCTTTCCTGTACCACAAATCACACAACGACAGCCGTCGTCGACAATCTGACACCATTATTGCGTGCAAGAGATAGGGACAGAGATCATAATCCCTCGCTATCGTAGTGTAACTCAGTAAACGTCATGTTGTTTACGTATTTTATCTCGTCTCGTTGGCCTTACTTTACTGCATGTGGTCTTATCTCTGGGTGTGGAGGCTGTGCTTGAGCTATTTTCTGCTTGACCATGAAGTAACGCCATTAACTGCCTTCTGTTTAGTTTAAAGGAGCCAGAGTGGGTTAAAGTCTACCTCATCCTGCGACCAACTTGGCCCCATCGACTTCAAGTAAAGTTGACGTTAAGGTCTAAATAGAGGTTCATAAGCGGTTAGAGCCAGTAAGCAGGTTTTTGTGAGGGGTGTCGTAAGTAATTGTGGCAACCTTTCTATGTTATAGATGACCATGCATGAGAGTAATGCTGATGGTGTTGATTTCAAGTCTCCACAGCCAGATTTATCCTTTTGTGTTTCTCTGCTTATAATTATATTCCCGTTTAGCGAAAACAAGACAAGTGACTGTCCATATACAGTCGGGGAATGAAAAGGTTAAGCACAGTAAAATTATTTCTACTACTTAAGTAGGTACTCAAAACAAATCAGAAATGTGTATATTTTTTTAGAATGCGGGACTGCCAACATTTTGGATCAAAATAAGTGCGGTAAAATGCTCTCTGCTTATTATGATCCACATGGAGGCTGTGAATGAGTTATTCTCGAAGAAGCGATACAGGCAGCCTTTTGTTTATGCTCGTCTTATCGTGTGCAGGTAGAAGGGCATGATTACGAAGGAAATTCGTATCTTTGTATTGAGTGCATATATACCTATATTCAGAGATCGAACCCAGTAAGCGGTCCGGTGGGATGGTGCCGGAGTGTGATGGTCACATGACATTCAGTCACACTTATTATGGTGACAGCAGTTTTCGAACCTTTCATCCAATTTTATATGAACACCTAGCTCTCTTCTAATAGTCAGTTTATTGAAAATGGTGGGTTTGCCAGAGAGCATAAATCTGATGGTATTGATTCCAAGCTTATAGTGTCAGCTTCAATCTCTGGTGAGTTAACTCCTTTTGGTGAAGCCACCTAAATTAACTAATATTAATAACATATTTTTCTGTCTAACGATCTACGAAACGTAACAAGAAATATAACTTATATTCTAAAGTTCGGGAATAAAAAGGCTAAGCACCGGTTTTGTTAACTTTTTTTTTTTTGTATATTTTGTATTTTTTTTTTGTTTATTATTTTGAGAATGGCTTAACCTTTTTGTTCCGCATGCTCAACTCTGCTTACGACTAACCTGACTGTATTTGCTCATTAGGTGTTATTGAGCTTGGGGCTCCTCATGATCTTATGGAGGCTGTGTATGGATGAACCATTATTTCCTTGGCCATGCAGTAACGAGATCATTTGCCTTCTGGTTCTGCTCGTCATCTCGTGCAAGGCTACTGGGGACGAGCAGGGAGCGCCAGCAATGTTCAGTTAGAGGAGCCATGTTCTTGTGAGTAACAGCCCACCGATTTCTGAAAAACCAGCTCGCGCCAATCAGCTCAAAGCGAAGTTGACGTTTGGGTCCAAGTCGAGGCTCTAAGGCGGTTAGAGCCCATACGCAGGCTTGTGAGGGATGCTCAAAGTAACTGTGGCAACCTGTCTAAATAAACACGTCTCTATAAATTGCATGCGCGATGCGCATGTCAAGATACGCACACAGTTAATCGTTACAATTATTATTTGTGTGATCAGTTGATCACCACAGTGCGTACTTAAGTTAATACCCTATTTTAAATTGATGTTTGGTCCCTCTTGGCCTGATGAAGGCGCAGGAGTGTGTTAGATGTTAGGCCTCAGGAGATCTCGCATGGGAGTTTGACCCAGATGTTGTTGGTCTAAGTTCTCCACAGTCAGGTATTAGCTCCGATGGTGTTGGAGCTAACCGCTTATGGTGAAACGCACCTAAAACTTAAAACTATATCTAGCAAAACTACAATAAACACCACGAAAAATACAGTCACAAGATTTTTTGCAGGACGTTTCCGTCTACTGCAAATATAGTATGTACAAGTAGTCAAATCATTATTTTGGTAAATTGCTGTCCCCTTAAAAACTACTTACTTTTCACACCACTTGCTCGTTAATGTCAAATTATATTTATGTCATGTGAACCTAATCCTAAAGCAAGTCATTAAAGTGCTAGGCTCAAGCCGGGCATTAATATTGTACTGGATTTCATTATCACCCACTGACGATATGAATCAAAAAAAAATTACTAGGCAAAAAGAAAACTTTTATACCACAAAAAATAAAACGATTAAAGTACAGCTCGACCACCGAGTTTAGTTGACGTCAACGAGCAAAATAACCGCAGTTTCTACATTATCTGTGGCGGCATGTCATGTCATCGCAACAACTGATCGGTTGGACGGTTGCTGTGGCGACTGCTGTGGCCTGTGGCGCGTACCCCCGCGTTGGAATGTTGGATTTGGGCGTCATAATTACGATATTTTTTTTAGTGTTTTTGATGAAATTGCATGACTTTAGATAACATTGTGTATGAAACAGCACATAATTGGGTATTCTTCGGGTATTTAACAGATTCATAAGCTCCTAAATTAATCTAAATTGAATTGGTATATAAAATCTCGCAGTAGGTGTGAAAAGTATAGTATTCTCCTCAGGGATAAGGGTGTCTTCGTCTTGGGCGAGCTTGAATTCCTCGCTACACTCAGGATTCTAGTCTAAACTCCCTCGCTTGACTCAGGACTTAACTCAGAGCTACCTCGCTACGCTTGGGACTACCTACACGGGAGCCCAAGAATCCTTCGTTACGTTCGGGATTCAATATAGCGTCCGTGACTTAAGGCACTGCTTTATCCCCTTAGTGAATACTATAGTGATATACTGATTACATCACGAGAAAAACAACGGAATCATACATACTTATGTAAACATGACTTGCAAAGTTGGAATTCTATTTTCTTTTTGTGTTGTTTATTTACTTACAGTTACAAAAAGAATCACTACAGTAATTAATAATTTGTGTTATAAGAACTTATATTATATTGCTGATTTTTTATATGAATTTTAAATAAGTATAAAAATACCAAATATTTTTTAAATGATGTGGATGTACACACGGCTACGTATCAAGCTGATCTCTCAATGTACGGAAATCCTATACAAAGCGAGATCAACTTATGCTGGAAATGTATAGCTTGATATGTAGCCTAATATTTTTTTAAATTAATGCTGTTTCATGGTTATAATCAGTATATTCCTAAATCTACTAATTCTAATTCTAACCACTACTAATATAAGTGGGAGAGTATATTTCAACTTCAATCCCATTGAAATAATGCAACAAAAAAATCTTACAACCATATATAAGTGACTGCAATGTACCAAAATATTATCACTGTATTAATCCTCATATTTATAACAAATTAATACAACTCTTTTATTAGGTAGGTACTATTAAAATCTTCTTATATATAATCACATAGATTCATGTATTGCTGATTTTGAATGCACGCGTGTGTAAATCATAGTCTTTTAAATCAACAACAAAATTATATCAATACAAAGCTCATGATTCACGGATTCGCAATCAACAAAACATCCAGAATATTTTGCCTTACTTTATTATAATAGGGCGATTTAAACTAGGGGATCAGTATCGAAATAGGCATGCGTATTAGTAAATATATTGGGGATACAGGCTGGATGCAAAATTATTGAAAGTGCACAGAATAGTCAGGCATAAGCACCTAGAGGTACCTAGTCCCTAAAGTAACTTAAACCTCTAGGTTTCTGACAGGTATAACAACCCAAAAAAACCTACCTCCTTCCATAGACATACTCATGTCAAGTGATTTGATTGGCTGTAGTTGTCGATACAGTCAGCCAATCACAGCAGTTACCATGAGTTTGACAGTTCGTTAGCTGCTTTTTGTGTTTCCAAACCGGTTGTTACTGTTTCATACAGAAAGTCAACGAAGTTGGAAATAGAGTTCAAAGAAGTTTCATAAAACTCTGTAGTTATTTTTTAAGATCCCGACCCCATATAACATGGGACAAGGGAAGGCAGACGAAGATTTATTTAGAACTCCGTACAGCAACTTATTTATTAATACGCATCAAGATGTCATTAATTTTAGGTTAGAGAGGGGAAGCGAAACAATAATTTTGCCAATTGCATCAAAATTAAAATACTTGACTCTAATGTCGAAATCTGTAAAACTCACTTAGCACGTGCAGCCTTTCCTGTAAGTACTTGTAGTTTGATAGTAGTGCGACAGTGACAACAGTTACGCTTAGTCAAAGTACGTGCTAAGTAAGGTGGACAGATCTCGGCCTAACTACTTACATACTAGTCTAAACTACAAAATTATAATTTCATACCAAAAAACTAAAGACCGGGTAAAATCAAAGGTAAGAAAATAATAAGAGATACGCTTCAATGTACTAGTTACATTAAGCGCATTGTCCTAACTAAACTAGTCTAGCTATAATTAACTAAGCCTACCTAAAACTAGCTATGATCTATCTTAAATTAAGCGATACTGTTCAACACTGACCCCAGAAAAACTATACTTTATACACCTCTCTGTCTCGATGCTAGCTCAAGGGAACAGCCATAGGAACACATTGAATATGACCCTTAACAGCTAATTGAAGGAACAGCAAGTACATTCGTCGAAATATGTAGACACATTAGGTTTATGTAAACTATCCCTCTCATTACCCTGGATCTTTGTATGTTTACTGGAAGTCAGCAAAATCAGGCACCTTTGAGGTGGCAGGTTGGTGTTACGTGTGTGGGTGTTGTGCACGGTCAGATGTAGATGTTCAAATTCCCAAGATACTTCCTACAAAAGTTAACGCTAAAATGTAGGTGTAGTATACACTCATTCCATGCAGACGACCTTGATTGTTCCATGAAACCATAACGTGTGCCACGCGGATCATCCGCGACGGATGGCGGGTGGAGGTCCCGTTATTAGATATTTTCTTAGGTAGACATTGTGGTCCGTAAGGAAATCGCTGACTCAAATGCAGTTGATAAATATTGGAATAATAGACCATAGCTTCGTGTTATGGTTTCTGGTAAGTTTATGAAAACATGTCTGGTCCATCGCCTTCGGGGTTGCGTGCCCTGCGGGCTTAGTGTTTCGTCAGTGACGGGAACATACCACTAATATAATTTTTTTATTTCTCATACACGGAAAGTAGTGTTTGTTTGATCCAAGTAGCGGGTGGAAGACGCTGCTCCCCGTTTTAGGGCGGGGAAGACTCATAGTAATTCCATTCCTCTCTAGGGCGGGAATGAATTTAAAAAATAGAACATAATTTGGTTATGTGGTCGGCTACGAATTTTTTTACATAATTAAGAAAATACCGATAATAAAAATGGCTATGAGAGTGTATAAACAGCTAGTGTGAATAAAAAATAACTATTAAAGGGGATGCCCTAAGGTAGCTCGCGAAATTCAAATTTACTTACGTTTTTTGCAATTTGCTGTGACCAGAAACACAACTGATAAAGAGCTGCAATTTACAAAATAAAAAGACTGTAATAATTTGGCGGGATACTAACTCTGTAAGCTTCCCTAACTTTGTTTTCTTAGTACTAAAGAAACTAAACGTGACTTTGGCTGAATGCACAAACCATGCGAAGTCACAAGAAAAAAAAAACAACTCTGTAAGCTATACCGAAATTCAAAATATCAGTTGTAAAGAGTAATATTTGATTAAAAATGAGTCTCATGTTATTAGTATTAAGAATTATTTTAGTAAAACTACTACTTTTACTTTCCTTATATTCGAAATGAAAACCAGAGTGTTTAACACGGGTGAAAGTCATCGATTCCTTCCTACTCGGCATATAGACGCCCTCGCTGCACTCGGGCGACTAAATACCTCGTATAGGAATTGATTCCTTTCGACACTAGTATAACAATCTACTATTTTATGAACTTGTTCACACATATTTGAGGACCGACGCGTCCCGGAGCCTGGCAGGCCCTGATCCAAAACTGTATGAGTGTATATGTCGCAGTATTGAACTGAGACTTATTTTGATCAAAGCTGGATAGTGACTAAATGGAGATTCCTTTTTTTATTAAAGTATGCTGCAGTAAGTATAATTATTTTATGACATTTTGTGAAATGCATCTGTTAAAACAAATTTTCTTCATTTTTATCTAAATTGTGTCAGCCCAGAACGTATCTATGAGTACAAAAGATCGTGTAACAATGTAACGTGCAGGTACTGCACGTTAAAGGAGTTTATGGACGCTACATGATTGATATTGTCCATCGTTTTCGGAACAGCATCGCATTTGTTGCAGCGCTTCAGGTTATTTGCAGGTCGTTCGACACGGTTCGTCCGCGTGGCATGTCCTCCAGCGTTAACCATTTGTAGAAAGTGTCTTAGTTGTCATGCAACTCTGATAGACTGGACTAATATAGGTTTTTCTTGTGGCGTAAACCATTTAAACCCAACGTGATATGATACTTTGTTGGTGTACAGTGCTTAAGTGTAGTGCTGTTTTTGATTAATTTGAGGTGAGACGAGGGAATGACTAGTTCTTACAAATATACGATATAATAGTGTGTGTAGTACATGGTGACATTGAAACATTGACTGTATAATATGTGTATTCTTAATATCTATTACATAGGTATATAATGGGGCCACAGGGCAAGATCAGATACTAGAGTTAGTTACACGAGTAATTCGGCTTTTGTAAACCATGTGACCTAAGATCGCACGCCGCTTCCGAAAATATTGAGTGCAAAGCAAATAGAAAAATCACCTTTCAATTTTATTGGCCCTTCACTCCGGTCGAAAGAAGACCGTATTCACGATACTAAAATACATTACTCTCTCTCTCTCTCTCTCTCTCTCATAAAGTTCGCTTTGTTACATCGATATTTACGGAGGCAGAGTGACCTCGACATATCATGTGCATTACGAAGAAAACAAGAAGCACAGGGGGCCAATATCGGCCTGGAGGTCCTACCCACCTCCCGAAGTATACAACCTTAACATTTAAAACAGGTTAAAAAAATAGGAGTTAGACTTTGGATATACTATAGAGCAGAGGCCGGCCACATGCTGTGTCCAGCAATACATAATGGCGAAATTATGTTGTGTCTGGGGATTATATGGACCAGACACAAATGATATACCGACGTTATTCTTAATCATGTAGAAGAATTCATTATCATGTAGAAGCATAAATTCAGCGCACAGTCAGCCTCTGCTCTAGAAGACTACTGCTTCAGTATGCGAGACAGCAACGACCCACACATTCCAATGTTTAAACTGACAAGTGCTGGTAATAAAATACATCACAGTGCTTTGATTAAAATACAAGTTTCTGTCGCATATTGAAGTAGTGGTCTGAAGGGGTTTGCCATACAGGCGGTGATAGTGGAAGATCATGGGAGCGCTAGGCGAAGGGCGCTGGGAATAGCGTGAAGTGTTACGCAGCCGCGATGCCCCTACCAACATTATCATGCTGATATACATACAGTGATTAAATGACTAGAATGGTTGCAAACAATAATATTGGCAGAAACTTCGGTGCCTTGGCTACAAAATAAATTTCTGTTTCGCAAACGCATTCCTTTAATTTTGACTAATTTCCTAAATGCAAATTATATACATATAAGTATACGCATTCGTTTCTACCTACCGTTGGCGCGAATCAGAAATCTATTTCTAGATGTAAAACATCGATATCCGATATAAAACATCGGTGCTACCGTTGTTTTTGAGATCATTTAAATAAAATCCCTTAGTGGGCGTGGCTAGTCCGAGAACTTGTGACGAGGTCTCTACAATGACCGACGTCAGGAAGTATGCGAAAGGTTGCAAAGCGGTACATCGCCTAGGTCCTAGACTCTAGGACGAATGTACAATCTTAGAATCTAATAAAATGCCTTAAATGTAATACTTAGTTAATACTGCTTGATTCCTATCATATCCTCTACGCAGTCTGTTCTGTACACACAGGTGTGTCAGATGAAAGCAGGGATATGCTATGGTTCTTAATTCTATAACATGTATACATAATAGAATGTTAGAAGCTCGTTTCGACGTTTTCGCGGATGAGAAAGGAGGACAAAGCTGGTAGACGTTGTGATAATGAATACTGATGGTGAAGTCGTCGTTATTCGTGGTATATCAGCGGTTGTTGGGCGGCTTGTACCCGTGGGTCATGCGTTCGAGGAAGCGGTGCAGGTCGTGGAAGCGCGGGCGCTGCATTGGCTCGCGACGCCAGCACTCGTGCATCAGGTCGTACAGCTCACGGCGGCAGCGCGGCGGCGGTGCGGCAGGCACGCGCGCCCCACGCCCTCCGCTGCGCCATTCACTGGCGTTAGCCACCACCTGATTAAACAATGATTCTCCTTGAAACATCTGTCTTTACTCTGCGATCTCACTCGAAGTTAATTTAGACAAAATCGACATCTCCAAGCCTGCTAAACCCAAGTCCTGGGTTCCAAAACCAACCCTAGTTCTTTGACTTCTAATACACCATCATCTAAATTTATTAAGATAATCCTCACCTCACTCAAAAAATCTAGCCGCCTTATGTTTATCTGGACATTAATATGGCTATACAGCTGGTTAATAATGCTTACCTGGTCATCATTCATCTCTTCGAAGGGCTTTGCCAAGCAGTAGGTCAGAACTTCCCAAACGGTGACTCCGAAAGACCAGACATCGCTTGCGGGTGAACACATGCCCTGTTTACCAAAATGTTGCTGTTAGCTAAAATAAGCGAAGAGTTTATATGTATTTTGTTCCAACTCTATGGTAATGTGATGTAACATAATCTGTGGCGACCGCGTCTCGGAAGGTGCTGCGTGAACTGGCCGTAATAAGGTGGACAGTCAAATGTTTCAGAAATTCCGCTGATAAAGGTAGTGTAGAACTGGTCGTTACAGCGATGCTTGGGGGAGGCCTATCTCAAGTAGTGAGAGTCTATCGACTTGTGTGATGATGATTTTGAAAGTTACCATGAGCAGGCTTTCCCAGGCCATCCAGCGTAGAGGCAGTCGGGAGCCGTCAGCCATGACGTGGTAATCGCTGACGAACTCCTCACAGAACATTGCGTAGTCAGATACTTTAACATGGAGGTCTTCAGTCACTGTTACGTTCCTGTAACAATATCACTCATTAGAAAAAGTTTTTCCGTAGTCCCCGAAGGGTTTTAAAGAATTGTATGGTAGGTAAGTGCACCCATATTTCGAGGGAGCGAGCCCTTTGCTATCAAATCGAGTATTGTCTGGGGAAAGAGCTATTGCTCATATAGCACGATTTATTAAATTATGAAATACCTAAGTATTCTTTATTAGTAAATAATCTGCGGTTTAGTGCCCGTAGTCAAATTACTTCAAGAAAAAAGTGCACATTCCGACAAGAAAATTGATCTTTGTCACGTATACGAGTGTAGCTGTCACTCTGTCACTGAGAACTAAGCGTCGTAAAAATGCGGAGCCAGTGCAGTACTTCCACATTATTTTTATTTATTTTATTTGATTTATTTAAAAAAAAACACGGTTACAAAAAACATGGTGTACATAATAAAGAGTATTCTATTCTATTCTATTCTAAAAAACGGTTTAAAAATAAACGGTAATAACGTAACAATTAAGTTAACAAAATACTACCTACTACATTTTCGACAAATTACAAGTTAGATATTTACAAAGTGATGGTAAACGTAACTGTAGTCACGGCAAAATCAATTAAATGAACAAAATAAACTAAACATAACAAAACAAAACTCATCTTATGGGTTCTATAATAATAATAATTTGCTTAGGCATACGGAATCTACTGCTGATCCCTCAGAATTTTAACTATAATATTATATTTAAAAAGAAATAGTAGGTATGTCCATTTCACTAAATCGCTCATTATGATGTTACAACGGTAATAGATTGAATAGGTACATTTTATATTTTTCTTCTTTCAAGCCCCGGTTTAATGCCACGATCCGCAATGCGGCTGGGCCATCCTCATTTTGATTTAAAATAAGCAAGTGTGAAGTGAATTCTTATTAGATTATTACCTATTTGCCACTGTTAAACGTCGAAAGTGATTTTAATGATGTATTTCATCTATTTTCAACGTACCGCTGAAAAAAGTAGCTGAAGGCTTTGTTTATAGTTAAGAGGAAAAATAATAGCCAAAAAATATGGCATATAAAATAACTTAGCTACAAAAAAAAAACTGTTGGATGAAAAATATTCAAACCGATAATTTTAAGTTACAACTTTGTACCTATGGCTCGCAATACTGTGGTCAGCTAAGAAAGCTATAGAAGTAAAACGGCGGGGTAATTGCGTAACACATTCAGTAGGAATAGCTTTAATTTTGACAGTTCAACAACATTCACTGCGTTAATTACGTTGCTGAGCAGACAAATTTTTCGAACATATGAACCAATGGATTATCAATAGGCTTCAAAATGATTCAGATTGTGATAGATGGTGTGTTACGCAGATGTCAAAAAAAAATCCGAGAGCAGTTGTTCTTTCCGTCATTGCGATGTTTTTTTTACAACTTAATTTTAAATACCCCGCAACCCCTATACCGTTACATGCACTCATATACATAAGCACAATGTTTTGATTGCGCGCTACCGTATAAAGCAGAGATATCCGTAAAAAGCGATTGTCACGCCAACAACTAAAGTCTATTCCCAGCAGTTATTTTTGTACAATGTTACTTAATTTGATGTACAGAATGCTTATTATAATTATGACGGCTTTGTGTTGAGTCTTTTTTACAGCCTGTATGTATAACGATACAGGGAATGACTACGGAAATGACGACTAATAGAGAGGTATGAAAGAAAGAGACACGTTGCACCGAACCCAAATTAATTGGGATAAAGACAGGAGAATCACGATAAAGATAATTAAAGTGTTGCTTACAGTCACTTAAAGAGATAAGTAGGGTCTTCCAGGGTCTTCGGATATAGTTGAAGTTTAGTAAGAAACCGATGGATGTTTTAGAATTAAATTAAATTTTATAAATGACCTGTTTGTTTTCTATTAAGGCGCTTCCCTGACCAAACGACCTTGAGAGTTCGGTCCTTCTCTGTCCCGTCGCTGAGTCTCGGTCTGTCTCGCTCCCTCCGCACGCTCATTTATCATTTATCATAAAAAATGTGGAATTATTTTAATAAAAAAAGTAAAGTGAGCTTTTGAAATAAAATAATACTACAATTATTTAGATTTTTAAACTATCTATCCATTAGTGTAATCCTTAAATTATTAGAACGTCACCGTTAAGAAAAGATGCATGCAATCAATAATTATAGTCACTTTTTTATAAGGAGATTTTAAATGTATTTACAACACATAAAAACAAATAAGAACGAGCAATGTGATGATAGGATAACGAACATTAATAATGTGCTTTTAGATGTAGTTTATTACTCTTAATTAATGAGTTAATAGCCGCTTAATAACGCACTGTCGCAAGGTTTTGTTCGTGGTAGTGCTTTAATTAAATTAGTTTTTATTCGAAAACATTCATCGGTTTCTTACTAAACGTCAATTATATCGACGACTCTGGTTAATTATCACTTTTTGTGACCGTACATAAATGCAAATTACCTGGCTGCAAGATCGCGGTGTACTAATTCGAATGATTCCAGATATTTCATGCCTGCTGCTATCTGACAGCATATGTGAATCAAACTCGAATAGCTGCAACAAAAAATGTTTATATTTTAATACTGACTTTTGCTCCACACGGTTATCCTTCCTTGAATGTATTTTAAGTAACTGCACAAAAACTGGTCCCAAAAAGATGGTGAATACCCGATCAAAAGCCACCAAGAAGTTTAGACGAACTAAACCAATGCATAGGCAAACGATTTTGTTTGAAACTATTTAGACTTGACGAAAATTAACTCAAAACGATCAACGATATACTTATTAGAAACAGTGGTATCACAATGAAAGTCCTCAAGTTGAACAAATAAACTAAGACAAAGACTTACTTCAATTTTCTCGGACTGCGCAGCATCGTAGGGAGAGGGGCGGCATCCCCGCGATCTAGGGCTGCGCACGGGGGTTCGAGCAGGCTCAAACCGAGCACCCTGGCTAGTTGTGGGTGCTTCAAACCGGCGCCCCAGGTAGCTTCGCGGGCAAATGCCGCTCTACAACAAAAGTACTTTTTGAGTACACTTCATTGCGACGTATCAGTACCTAAGTACAGTCCTTGCAATTCACGAGCTTGTCATGGGACTCATGATTTTTCAATCGTCTGATAATCCTACTTAAAATGTGAAAGTTTGTGAGGATGGATGGATGGATGTTTCTTACTCTTTCACGCAAAAACTACTGAACAGATTTGAATGGAATTTGGAACACAGATAGTTTATAAGTAACCTGAACCTGAAAACACGTAGGATACTTTTTATCCCAGTTGTACGTTCCCATGAGATAATTTCCGACTTCCACGGGGGCGAAGCCGCGGGGAAAAGCTGGTTTTTAAGTAGGTATATGAGAAAATAATATGGCAGGTTGACATATTTTCTATAAAAAATGATTTAATTTTATTCGGAGTCTGTATTTGTGCCCGGTTGATGGCAATAGACTCACCCCCTATTAAGTATAAGTATGGGATTTAAACATAACTGGCGAAATATGGGTGGGCTGATGAATGAGGTATCAATATATTCGTAATAATGGTCCCGGTGACATAGGCTTTATAAATTCTCCCTCTACCTATTTAATATGGTGGACCTTACACGTAAAATTCTGACTTCGAAAAAAATCAAATCGATATAATCATGACATGTTTGTTATCAAAAGAAAAGCCTTGACGAGCACATTACAAATAAGTACCTACCTATATATATCATATTGTCTTAGTAAATAGATATGTTTAAATTGTTAAAAACAAACAAAAGTGAGAGTGCGCTACGTAGGTACTGTACAATTAATACCTATTACATAGACAAAAATAACATGATTAAAATGAGACCAACGCGCAGTTAATCAAATGTTAATATATATAGGTAAGTAGTAACGGTTTGTAATTCCATTCATAAGATGGATTTGGGATGTCTTCGAAGTTCGATATATGGCACAGATTACTTTTATATACGATATATGGTGTTGGCGTCGAAGTAAATCGCGCTAATGCATATGTTTACTTACTACATGATCAACAGTATGGTTTCACCAAGGGACGTTGTACGACTGACGCCGGTGTCACCTTATTAAAACACATATTTACGGCGTGGGAAGAAGCCCAAGACGCTGTAGGAATCTTTTGTGACCTCTCCAAGGCATTTGATTGCGTCGACCACGAAACCCTAATCTTGAAAATTGAGCATTACGGACTTGGAAAACTTGCTCTCAGTTTAGTAGAATCTTATTTAAATGATAGACAACAGCAAGTTCAAATAAATGGTGTCAATTCACTCGGTTTAAAAGTAAAAATGGGTGTACCACAAGGCTCGATATTGGGTCCTTTCCTCTTTTTAGTATATATTAATGATCTACCCCATTTGTTAAAAACCCTACCACAAATGGTGTTATTTGCTGACGATACTTCTTTAATTTTTAAAATTAATAGACGTGCATCAAATCTTGACGACGTAAATAACGCCCTACTGCAGATCCAAAATTGGTTTACTGCTAATAATTTAGTATTAAATGGGAATAAAACTAAGTGTATTAGATTTTCCTTACCAAATGTCAAAAGTACAAATTGTGAGATAGTATTAAATCAAGAGAAACTAGAATTCGTCGATAAAACTGTTTTCCTGGGCATCACGCTTGACTCAAGGCTTCAATGGGGTCCTCATTTAACATCCCTTGCAGGACGGCTAAGTTCAGCAGCATATGCTGTGAGAAAAATCCGTCAATTTACTGATGTAGGTACCGCGAGGCTAGTCTATTTTAGTTACTTCCATAGTATTATGTCGTACGGTATTTTACTATGGGGACGGGCTGCAGACGTCGAGTCTATTTTTATTCTGCAGAAAAGAGCCATCCGAGCCATATATGGCCTCCGCAGGCGCGACTCTCTAAGGGAACGGTTTAAAGATATTAACATCATGACCGTACCTTGTCAATATATCTATGAAAACATCATGTACGTAAGGAAAAATCTACATCTTTTTAGTAAAAGAGGTGAAAGACACAATTATATCACTAGAAATAGGGATCAATTAGTTCAACCAGGTTTCAGGCTGGCTAAAGTAGACTCATCTTTCATGGGGTACTGTTTAAAATGTTTCAATAAAATACCTCCCCATATTCTTCAACTGAATGAAACTAAATTCAAATGTTGTATAAAACGCACACTATGCAGCCAGGCATATTATAAGTTGGGGGATTACATCGCTGATAAAAATGCTTGGCTCAACGCTGGTCCTGCTCCACAAGGGCGCATAAAATAATTGATTAGCATTTGAAACTACTGTTGGAGCTGCTGAAGATTTTAAAAACTTATCTTTGCATTGTATAAATTCAATGTTTTAGTATTGTATAATTGCATAGCACAGGTGTGAGTACTATGCACCTACTATAAAGCTACCATTTAATAGGTTTTTCTTTCATTGACTTGAATGTGCCCTGGCGGCTGAGAGTTTGTCATGCTCACTCTAATGTCTCGCTGGTGGTGGCGTGTGTGTTGGATCATTAAGTTCCCTTCAAAATGGTTGAGCTGAATGGTGCTGATCTATGCGTCATGTTCGTGAACGGGCGCCGTCAGTGGGGACTGGTCATTTCTTGGCTGCCACGGCTTATTTTAATTTAATTTAATATTTGAATTGCTTTTGTCTTTTTATTACGGACGCTTTTAACGTTCTGCATCGTTCTCACATGCATAATTTCAAAATTAACGATGTAATCAATATTTTGTAACCATTTTTTGATTTAAAAGAGTGTCCATGGAGTTTCTTGCCCGTTCTTCTCCATAGGTACCTACTACGCTTTGGAATGGGTAACTAGCTTCATCTTTCTGACTGACCGACCCCTTGACAATTCAAAAGTGCCTGTAATTGGTTTATTTGAAATAAATGCTTTGAGTTTGAGTTTGAGTTTTTGACTATTAGCCAATAGATGTCGCTGTTTTAATGGATATTTTGGTGCAGTGACCAGAGTAACCTTCCTCTATTAGACCCTAGATAGCACTGTGCTCTTTGATATAATTTTATGTATCTTGGTGTTTAAACGTTGTTATTAACATAGGAGTTAACGGTTATTAACTCATAGATGGTGCTGTGCTAATGCTAATATTTTCTGAACTGCGGTGTACAGATGTTAAAACGGCAAAGTATAAAACAATAATAAATAAATAAGTTAAAAACTGTAACCCGACTACGGAAAAATAAAAGTGATCTAAAAAGTACGAAACAAGAAAATATTACAGACATAAATCATGACATATATACAAAAATGGTCAAGTGGTAGATTGAAAAATCGACCCATGAATAAATATCTAATAAATTGCAATAACTGACACGCGTGAAATGTAACAACTACCTTCGTTTCAACATCTTTAATAAATTTTAAGCATAGGAGGTTTTTCGAATCAGAACAGTTTTATTTCGTAAGAATCGAATTAATTGATATTCAAAGTTTTCCCTAAGGTAATGTTTTGTGGAGATTGTTCAAAGATAAATCGCTTCAATTAGTCTTGTACAGAAAAATAACCATGTTCTCTAAAATAGAACCTTATTTAGTACTTTTTTTTGCGACGAAACATTAAGTATCTAAGATTAACTTCGTTTCAAGGTCTTAAGAACTTTTAATTTTTGTTATAGTCGAGGGTTCTCGAATCAAATACTTACTATAAAATTGTTAGTTACTTACACTTTTAAGTCAAGAAATTGGATCCTATTGTTTAGGTAGGTACTTAAGGTTTTAAAGTTTTTCGAAGACTATTGAAAGATGTTAGAACTTAATGTTCACAACTTTTTATTAAGTTTAATGATCAGAGTAAGAAGGTATTTATAACTGTAACTTGCTTGGATTTAACACGACATAAAAAAAAATCAAGGTCTGAAATCGTTTGTGCATAAATAATAATTTGAGCACTGGCTTACTGGAACAGCATGTAGATAGGTACTAACATGAGCTAGTACTACTCGGCATGACTCTTTGTAGTTAATACATGAGAGTATACTCACTTCACTTCGTTATGGCAGCCGCGCCACAAAGTCTTGACAACAACGAGGCGGTGGCGTCCTCCAGTCGGTGACTCTTCGTCGCTCAGCTCTTCGATACCGTCGGTCTCGCATATCTGGAGCTGCGGACAATACGGTGACGTCAGCACTCGTGCACATACGTACTCAAGCAAACTTTCCTACCTACAATTACAACACGGTCAAATTTTCATTTTTATTCCACGACGGGTAGTAAATGCCAAGGAAATAGTTCTTAAGCACGTAATATAGTGAGGGACCGAACAGAATTTCCTGTATATTTAGCAAAAGCCTACTTTGGCCCAGTTTCTAAGTTTACCGAGCGTAGAAAATGGCTTGGCGCCTTGCGGATTCACAGGCCTAGAGAAAAACCCTATATCTTCCCTTGTTTAGAGCGAAACCAAGGTGCGCTTGTTTGATTTGAAATATTTCACCACCAGAATAAGCCTTTCCTTTAACAAATATTTTTGAAGTGTTGTTCATGTTTGTGGATAGCGGAACAGAATGAAAATTTTATATTCCAAGATGTTCGATGTTACTTTTCCTCACTGAGTAACTCAAACACAGATGGGGTCGGAGATAAAAGTAAAGTATTATTATGATTCAGCTCACACACGTATTCGAAAGTCTGCTAGCATTTCAAGGATTATTTTAAAGCATTCTCTGGAATGAGAATGAGTGCGGACTTTGCAACGACTCGTTAATATGTGATATCTCTATAGCTCTCAAAATAATTGAAACAGGAAGTCCGTTAAGAGTGCCGCAGGCGGAATTCAATATGTTTCAATTAAAGTTACGTGGCGTACAAAAGCCTTGCAGTGAAAGAGTTGCTCTCCTTTTGGAGGCAACACATCTCTGTAAATATAGAAACTAATGGAATTAAAGTATTGTTTGTTCAGGTGGCTCGTCGGACGGCGCCGGTAAACAACCCACTCTTGCAGCCTCGTGTCGCTGCGGAAGGGCTGTTATCCTTCCATCAAAACTGAAATAACTCATGCTCATAACCAAATTATACGTTTATTTTTTCTCCCAAAATATTTGTGGTTATCTTTAAAGAATAGTACCTGCGCGCAGACGTAATTTGGAAAATAATTAAAAACAGGCTGATTATTTGCTTTTTAATTTCATTTGAGTGCTCTGAATGTGAAGTTGAAAGAATAATAAAAGAAAGTCCTCTCGTCGAGAGCCACTATTGCGATGGGGAACAAGCCGATGAAGCATTCTCGCCCTAAATGCGGTGAATTATGTTTACATTAGGTCAAGTATTATTGTCCTTGAGAATAGAGGGTAGGAGAGGAAAAATTGCCTAATCTGCTCCCTCGCTCGGAGGGGCCAATCATAAAATTTTGTAACTGGCATCATTCTACACTGAGCTGGCTAATGTACAAAATTGATAATTTAATAACTTAAAAGGATCATGAATATTCAATAGATTGATGGAACACCAACTAATTGATATGTTTACTGGATACGTGAAGAAATTAATGATTGAATAAGGTACTCTGTTATAAGCAACGAGAACTCATCCATCATTTAAAACTCCCACATTTTATAATTACATGCAAATGGAACTCCGTTTGAATAAATTAAAGCTCGTTATGCACACAATAATTATTTTTTAATATCGCTCCATTAACAAAGGGACTGAGTGCTCTGTCTACCCTTTTTTTTTTGTCGTTCCATTAGCGACGCTCGTATCGATTTGCGTTTAAACTTACAATTTTGTAGCACTGAACCGAGTCAGTGATAAAAATGTGATTATATTACTGAGCGTGTATTCAGAAATTAATTTGGTATTGAGCAAGTTTTGCCCTTTAGCAGCGAGTCGGCTAGGCGATTTAAAATTTAATTTTAGTAGCAGCTCCGTGTACGCATTGACTAGGTACGTCGTTAATATAATAAAAATATGAAAAATAAACGCCCCAAGCTATTAAACCGTGTTGTTGGCGGGTGGTGAGACCGCCGCCCGCGCCGCTCGTCGGGGGGGACTGAGCCAGATTGCATTTTCTTGCTACGGTCAGTAATCAATTTTTATGGGCATTTTTGTAGACCAACGTTCTATACGAGTCTCTGGGTATACTGCTCGATAGCGTTGCCGCCTGCCCGAGTAGCAGCGTCATGCGTCACCTATCTAAACATTGTCCCCGAATCTTCGACTCACTTAATATACTTTTAGGGGTTTCGCAACCAATTTTAATAATGTGTAACGATAATTGGATTACTTAATCTAGATTAGAAATTTATGTTTTCTCGGCTACGCAAACTTAAGAAGGCTTTCATTAAAAAAGTTTGTTTATCTGATCATCTGCACAAAACATTAACCAAATCTTTAATATTAAAACCCGAGCGCCTTTACGCATACTTCTGCTATTGAAGCGTTAAGCAGAGTTAAGCTACGTTTCCCAAAAGAGCGGTTCCATCATAATATGCCGGCCGTCATGAAGATCTTTAATGTTCACCAGTAGTTGTCATTCAGGTGTCAACAAGCGCTCTAAGTTATTGCGTGACCATTCACCGCTTTCTTCGAAATCAAAGCTTTAGTTAAAGCAACGGAACATTTTATTACGCCAGTTACAGGCTGGTGATTAACATTCTAGTTGTAGCGTGTGCACGTGTATTGAATTAGTCTTTGCACTCATCATCGGACACAGCCGATCTAAGTGATTAGCACCGACGCCTAACCACGGAAGATAACCGACTATATCGCCATAAAGCCACACCATATGGGAACGTACCTACGTTAGTACAATTTCCATATCATCTGCGTATTACGTAAGTATCTTATTTTATGTATGTGGCATAAGTACTTGCTTCGAGTGCTCGATATGAAGATCCAGTGAGATTAGATCTGTCTCATGGAGTATGCAGAGAGCTCTATCATTGGAATCGAATCGTTTATATGATTTGTTTCTTTCATTGGTACCTACTTTGAAAGAAGTCTATTGCTACGATTAATTATGTAAGTTGGAATTGGAATGCATCTATTCTGTACATATTTAAGCCATTATGAGGTTATTTCGATTAGTAGTTACAAATTTTTGGTTACTATCGAGAAATAATAATATTATAATGACTATTGTAACCGTAATTAAACGCGGCCAAAGTTTCCCGGAAAAATAATGAGATATCACAGAAAAATGGAAGGCACAATATCAAAAATCAGTGTCCACCTGGCGCAAAGAAGGAAGTAAATAATCTTAATAACAATATAGACTGTCATCCCGAACGGTTAATATTAATCGAGATTCCCTCCGCTTATTACAAGCACGGGGGGGAAATGAGTGAGCATATAACATAAAACATTCAACAAGGAACGACACAGCCATGGAAGAATAATTAACAAAGGCTAATTAAGAATAACAAAACATTTGGGAGCAGTTAAAACACACTCGTAACGCAAAGAGGCCATATCTGAGGGCATGTAGCAAACTCCGCAGCTCTGGGTGAATGTATACAGGTGGCCGCGGTTCACTAATTCACTGTGTTTGTTCGTTCTTAATGAAAATACAACAGGGGCATGCTCTATTGTTTACTTTACATTCCAGCCGGTGGCGTTGGAGTAAGTGGCTGCGCTGGTGTGCGCCGGCGCGCTCCGACAGCGCAGCATAGCCCAGCGTAGCTCAACTCGGGTAAGATTCTAATTAGATCGGTCGCACCTCTGGTAACCCACGAACAGCGATCAACCACTGCACGGAAAGCATTTGGTTTCATCTAGCTCAGCTGCTTACCCTAAAACTACATTAAAATGTGTGTATTATTTCCCCGTATTAGCAGCTCTATTATTCATGGGCAGACTTCTTAATTTGTTTATGCTACTATTACCGCTAACCAGCATAATATTTAAGTTTCGTTGTCGAGTTTACACGCAAGTGCGTGACTGGAGGTTGGATTCATTATTGTCCGGCCCGATGGGTCGTCCCGTTGCAAATCATTTAAACGGCTTTTCGAATAATTACTGAATACGTAGACTGAGAATCGATTAAAGAAGATAGTTGTATTCAAAAAGGATAGACTCGAGTTCGAACAACAAGAATATTCGAATAGTTCATTAGTTATTCATATAAAGCGTTTGAAAACCATTGCCCTATATTTCAAACACACATAATTTATCTTTTAGTGGTAAAAGTCTGATTGTGGAACACCAGCAAGTCTCTTCAGTTCTTATTACCGGTAGAGTTCTAAAAAATCCAATTATAGTATGAAAACCCTTGAAAACTAGGTTGTGAAAGAATTCTATGATAGTTCTTGTCCCTGAGTATCGGCTCTTGAGAAAAAAGACAAAAATCTTGGAGCACCGCAGTCGTGTCCTTCGGATGAATAATAATTTGAGGGAACGAAAGCTAACTTCAGGTTTTTTTTATTTCCATTTCATGGTAGCTAAGGTAATAAAAATTAAAGCGAAAAAATTCAGCGCAAGGTAAGTAAAACAAATATTTATTATCAGTATTAATAAAAGTACCTATGCAGTGTGTGTGTGAAGTGTAGTGTGGTGTGTGTGTAGAACTAGGGTGTGTGTGTGTATTAACCACATTCACTACTTTTTACTTTATAAAACGAATTTCAAAATAATTGGAAGCCGTATTTTCCTTCTGATTGTAGCAGATGGTGCGTCAGTTTTCATGTATCGATTCCCGCCACGAAATTAAGTTCCCACCAAAAACGAGGTAGGCGATTAGGCCCGAGCTGACCGAGTTGTAGGTAGACCAAGTTTTCCCTTTCGTGTAGGATTGCTTTTTGTCTCTATGAAAAATCATGTACTGAAAATAAGCTATGGTTAATTTTTTGTGTTGATTCATTAAGCTACACATATTTTTTGAATCAATTGCCTCACAAAAAAGTTTCTAAGATTAATTTTTTACAAGCTGTTGCAGCTTTGACTGCGTGTAAATTACACGTATTTCATAATCTTTTAATACGAAAATACAGGATGAAAAGTAGCCTATGTCCTTGTCCAGGTCCATGGCTAATCATCTGTCAAATTTTATAACGATCCTTTCAGTGGTTTAGGCGTGAAAGGTAACGGACAGACATAGTTATTTTCGCATTTATTATCGTATGGATTACACGAGTGACAAAGTTCTAATAAAAATATCCCGTCGGGACATTGATTTTCACGAAACAAATAGGCCTGTACCTATTTGTGTTTTTAAGGCGCTACTCAAACGTAGGACACCATAAAACGCTCAGTTTTTTGTCGCATAGTTAGGCGTAATGTACAAATTACAAGGCAGTTTTTTTAGTGTAAGTATTCATAGTCAAGGCAGTTTTTTTAGTGTAAGTATTCATAGTCAAATGTTTAAAGAAAAGACTTATTCAAAAATGTTTCATAAAAATAAAATGGTATCATGATAAAAAATCGTAAAACAGAGCAAATGTTTTTTGTTTACGCTCAATATATTGAGAATTATATTAATAATTCTCAAAATTTTGAGCGTAAACTATCATATTTTATGTAATGTTAATAAAGGGAATTGAATCAACGAAAGATAGAAAGAAATACTATTCAATCAAAGAAATACCTAAAAATATTCCAGTGAGCCGTGCATTTATTTTTTAATTTAATTGAAGCTGTAAAATTTAATAGTCATTCGATTTAACTAACATCAAATGCATCGCTGTTTTGACTTTATTTGTTGCTGCGAGGCGCTATTGTCAATTTCCAAAACATTTGCTTCTTACCTACAGTACAGTTTTTGCTTGCTGAATTGTTATGTAAAAACATAACAATTCAACAAGCAAAAACTGTAACAAATACCATAGCCCGTAGCGAGCCATTTATTTCAAGTAGCGGGTATTACAAACAATTTTTGGTGGTGTCCCAATATGGCGAGGGCGACATGGTGACAGTATGGCCGCCCCGTAACGGCGTTTGTAATTGCCGCCTCCTCCCGCACACCCCGCGCACTCGTTTTATAATAACATAAATACATTATAATTTATTAACGGAGGGATAGAGTTTCTAAGCAGGTATTTTCTTTAAGATAAGACGATAAAATTAAACTGTTAGGAAAAGTATAGTTTGATATCAATTATTGTGACCGATAGAAAAGACAGATTGATTTTGCGAAACTTAAGAAAGATTGGCTCGAAAAGTAAGAAGGCGAATGTCTTATTTTTCCAAATTCTACCATATTATCTACCATTCGAGAGAAAAAATGGTAGAATTTGGCCAATGGACATTACTAAATCATTCCCTATTTGTTTAAAAGTTAGCTTTCAAAGTTGCCAAGCTCAATAAAAAATAGAGTATTGGGGAGACTGGGCTTTATTGAACTGCTCTTCTGATACCAAAACGGAGAATACCCATAGATTAGTTATAAGCCATTTTCTGGTCCAGTAATTAATTTATTTGTACAAGTACAGATTTGAATCGTGCAAGAGATAGTGTATTGGTAATTTATTTGCATTGTCTCATTGCCGGAGCTCCACCTGGTCTCCAGATTACGGTTAAACTATTCGGCTGTTGGGATTGGCCATCCTCGAGGCAAGGGAGGAGCAGGGTACGCCATGATTTATTTACACCACGATTGTGATACGAGAGCTTTTGGGATTACATAATATAGATTTTTATTTATATCCTCTAATTTTCACAAACCTTTCAATAATCAGTGTAATAGTAGACGACAGATTACACTGGTTTATGTATTTTAGTTTTTTTTTCAATCCTAATTAGTCATGACCAAAAACCACAGTACTTGGATATCCATTTTAGGAGCAAGCTCCTAATGGGGCCGAAAACTGTCAAAGTGGCGCTAGTAGCGCACAGGCCAATAACAAAGAAGTTTTTTTAAGGAATTAATAGTGAATTCATAATTAGAGACAATTATTGAGGAAATGCCTAGATGTTGTGTACCAAATTGTAGAGAAACTGGAGGCCATCAGTTTCCTGGAGATGATAAAGTTGAAATTTTGTGGCTCCAAGAGATAAGGCGAGTAAAGTTTGAGCCTAAAAGTGGGGCGAGAGTGTGTCATAAACATTTCAAGGAAAGTAACTGTCTTTGTAAGAACATCTTTTGGGGTAGGCTACCCGATACACTAGATATTAAGTAAGTACCTACAAATTCTCCGCGCATCGTAAATAAGTATTAGTGTCGACAGTATTGTAGTATTCCTTATACATTCAGGTTGCTATCTGTTGAGAAACACTACTTCGTTGTTCTTTTCTTTTTGCCTAAGCGTTAAGGGCCTTAGTACATCTCTGCCGCGAAAATAATGATGGAAAACCGCTTAACGAATTCCGCTGAGAAACATTACTACATTATGTCGCGATTCGAGTAGCGACCATCATGAGGTTCTGTTGAATTGTAGCAATCGGAGCAAAATGTCGTCAATTTCGGCTTAGTAAATACAGTACCTATAAGTCTACTTCGGACTTCTTGGATTAGTTTTTCCGTAAAATCCATTTCCTCATCATCCATTTTACAAAAAATATGTAGTTTCATTTTGCACGACTCATGATGCGAAGCATCAGAGAGTGCTTTACGATCGAAAAAAAATTTTCGCCTCATTTTGGCGGCTATTTTTATTATTATAGCCTTGTTAGTTCACGGAATCAAGATATTTTGCATACTATTGTCGAGATAATTTAATGGAGATTAATTTCATACTTTTTAAAAATTGATTTACGGCAATAGAATTGGAAAAAAACACCAAAATAGGTCAAAAAAAATTCCTGTCCGTCATGTGTGAAACCCGGAAACACTGTAACTTGTGAAAAAATCCATTATTTGAGTTAATTTAAAAAAAAAAAGACTAATCGACGATTGTAGGTTACTGAATGCGAATGATTAATTAATTCAGTGTCGTTTAATTGCAATTAATAAAAAACGAAAACTACAAGACTGTACATCTATATATATCCATGTAAAATTAACATGGATGGTGATATATCTATAGATATTATGTACATTTATTCCACCAGGGGTGCTTGTGCAGTACCTTCTTCCTACTACAGCTGTTTTTTCGGCAATTAATTTTGAAGGACTTAAGTTTTGGATTTTCCAAATTTTTATTAATTTATATCGACTACCACAGATACGAGCGGAACAAACGCTGCACCACAAAAAAATAGCGGGCTGAGCGTGGAGGTGTAACTGGTTTCCGAGCTGATCGGCGAAATCACGCGGGAACAGATAGAATCATAATCAAATCTGTGCGTTAGGTTAGCTTTGATATATCAAGATGCCATGGAAACCACGGAACATATAAATAAGTAAAATCGGAACGCTGGCAACCAACCGGAGTACCTATATATGTTCTGTGCTGTCAACAGTGACAAAAGCAAAATGCAAAATCAATTATAGAAAAATGGACGAATTTTTCAAAAGAATTTCTAAGAATGCACCCATTATTAAAAATTATGAAATTGATACAACAGTAACCAGCGCGAGTAAGTATGCGAATATAATATGTATATTATAAATGCGAAAGTGGGTTTGTTTGCAACGGAACGAGAGATGGATGTGATTTTAGGTTTTTTTTTTGCAAATGGTTGAGATTTATTGATTTAGTACGAGTATAGAGATAGTTTATGGGCTACAGCTCAGGGCTGCAGAGTGACATGGGCTACTTTTTATCCCGTCAAATGGGCATTTCCTGTGGGATAGACCACGGAAGCCGCGGGTAATATCTAGTGACACATAGGTAAGCGGAATCCAATGGGGCACACACGATATGTTGCAGCCGCAGATGATGTTGGCGCAAGAACATTGTAATAGTAGATTGATAGACAAGGGTCGAAAGGAATCAGTTCCTATACGAGGTATTGAGACTATAGTCCGGCTGTAATCCGATTAGGAATTGATGAATTTCACCCCGGTTAAACACCCTACTTTTCATTTCGAATATTACTTATAGGGAAAGTAAAAAAGTGATGCATTTATTTGCACTTTATATTTGATGAAAACAACTATAAATTGTTTATCAGCTGTTTAAAATAATAATTATTTTAAATAATAATACATTTATAATTTTATATTATTAGGTAACATGAACCAAATTTACAAAATAAATATAAACTATAAAATAATAATTTCATAAACAACATAATTAAATTACCTACAAAAATAATGGTGTGGACTACTTATAACTGTGTCGGAAACCAACTCCGAAACCAGCTTAATAATCAGTGGTTAGCTTTGTTTTAATTTAAACTGGCATCGAGTTTTTGTTTTGGCGAGCTATTTCTGAATGGTATTATTGCCATTCAGAAATAGCTACATAAGGCGTAGTCGACGGAGCCGCGCCCTCTGGGGCTCTTACTTCTAGACGGTTCATAAAAAAATAACCATCCCCTTCTAACCTAACCTGTCCGAGTCGGGGTGCCCCAAGTGCCGAGCTCGCTTCGCTCGCTCTTAAAGTGGAAAGTATTATTTTCATAGTTCATTCAATTAATTTTAGAGCTAAGCAATTACTATGAATCTTTCTCGCCCAAAGATGGGGAGCAGCGTTTTCCAGCGGAAACTAGGATAAAAAAACCGAGTATGAGAAATGAAAAAATCTATTACTTTTCTACTTTTTTCTATATTCAGAAATATAAGAATATTACACAACAAACAAAAACTCCTGAATATGACAATGTCCTGTTGAATATAACAATGTTTCTTCCGCTAACCATAGAACCGATAGATTGGACTAGACGCATTCTTCACGCGACTTCTGAGTTTAGCAACAGTAAATGATAACTTACGGGCACAGTACTCGAATAATAATAACAATTAAATTTTCAACACATTTGCCCGTAAATTGGCTCTAATTGCAGCGCTTTTACGTTCACATTGCAGCGGGAATGCAAAGTAAAAAGCACCCGTATTCAACAACACGCGTGCTTTTGACTTTGCATTGCCGCAGAAGCGTGGGAAAGTGCGCCACAAACTAGTAGGTAGAGATGTGCGCTTGTATTTTTAAACTCGGCAGTCAGCAAAGAACCTGCATGCCTTTTTATGCTTAATTTTTAAACTGTGTAAATAAAAACAACATGATGAATATACATTTCACTTAGCAATTAATTATCTATTATTTATTTATTTACTAGCTGCGCCCCGCGGTTTCACCCGCAGCGGTATGAAATATATTTTTCATTTCTCATCCACGGAAAGTAGTGTTTGTTTGATCTGAGTAGCGGGTGGAAGACGCTGCTCCCCGTCTTAGGGCGGGAAAGACTCATAGTAATTGCTTCCCTCCCAAGGGCGGGAATGAATTTAAAAAATAGAAATAAATTTGCCTATGGAAAAAAGTTAAATGGCAAAGTTGTAGGTAATAAAAAGATCTAAAACTTTTGTATTTACACTTTTTTCACATAGCCTCAAAATTTATGTGAGAAATTCAAATAACCAAGGTTTTGGTTTTTAATTTTTATCTTTTACAAAGAAATATTCTTTTTCACGAAATTTGGTAAAAACTTACCTTTTTATGTCCCAAATACACTGTAATTTTTTTGATTTAAAATATTTAATTTATCACCTTATTTTGACTTAATAGCGAAAAAGCACCCTAATTTTCGCCCCGTTCACCCTAATAACGCATATAATTTAAAGTAAATTCTACAACTTTCGCAAAAAATTGTAGATGTCTTATTAAATATTAACTTTTTTAACTTATTTGGTTGTTAAATATAGTAGTACATTTCGATTTGCAATTTTTTGTTTATCAATGTACCATTATCTGAGCACATTTACCGTAGCAATGTATATATTTTTTACACCATTAGAAAGTAGAGATTTCAACGAACAAAAAGCCTGCTGACTTTTTTTAAAAAGCAGATATTTTGCCGTGAGAATTTTCGATTGAAAATTAGGATGCTTTTTCGCTACTAAGTCAAATTAAGGTGAAAAAATTAATATATTAAATCAAAAAGAATTACAGTGTGTTTGGGATATAAAAAGGTAAGTTTTCACCAAATTTCGTGAAAAAAATGTTTTATCTCAAAGCTTTTTTATGTTTTTTGTGTTTGTTGTTTTGTTTTTGTTTTATTGTTTTTTGTTTGTTTTGTTGTTTTGTTTATGTTGTTTTGTTGTAGTTTTGCCGGAAATCGAGATAAACCGTTTTTTACCATTAACCCCTATCCTCCCACTGCCCGACCTCAGATGCCCTTAAATAATTTTTGCTTTCATTTTTGTTATATTCTCTTCCTTTTCCAATGGGTTTCATCCTACTATTATTTTTTTCACTTATTACCATTTTCAAAGGCTTCAGCTCTAGTCTAATACGTTTATGAACAAATTAACATTTATTTGTGTTCTAAACTCAAAAATATTTGAATTTTCTATTTATCATATTAGGCTGTATAGCGGCTTTATACCTTTGCCTCTCTTTTAACATGCGAAGGTAAATTGCGGGAAAAAAAGCGAATTCAGTCTTATGTATTTAATGAAAAAAATATTTTTCATTCTTTTATTTTATTTCTTTAAAAGTGTATTGAAAAACGTCTTTTGATACACGTGGACATTTGTTATTGCATTTCTCGGCTCGGTTCTCGTGATTTCCGCCTCGAATGAAATAACAAAATTTCTCCACCTGTAACAAAATGTTCTATTATGACCTATGCATCCAAATACCTCTTACACAAAAAAAAAACATAAAAATCGGTCAAGCCGTTTCGGAAGAGAACACACACACTCAAACACTCAAACACTGTGGCACTAGATTTTCATATACAGCGTGGGCAACTTGGAGGTATACAACTTTTTTTTGCCGCCATTTTGTGTTGACGGCAAATATTAAAAGTCTTTTCGCATTATAGTATGTATGAACTTGTAATAAAATCTCTCTCAAATACTATTTGTATTGGGCTGGTTTTGGTATCATTGAAAGTTTAAATTTTAAAGAACATAATTCCAAATTCAAATTAGGAAAAGTGTGATTTTCATTTGTTTTTCGTACTGTCAAGATGAGTGAATCTAATGAAGAAATTCGATACATTTAAAAATTTTACTACAAAAAAGGTAAAAATGCAACGCAGGCCGCGAAAAAAATTTGCGATGTTTATGGACCTAGTGCAGTGTCTGTGAGAGTAGCACAAATTTGGTTTAAGCGTTTTCAATCCGGAAATTTTGATGTCAAAGATGCACGTCGCTCTGGTCGCCCTATTACGGATAAAATGGAAGCCAGTTTTGAAAAACTGGAGCAAGATCGGCATATCAGTAGTTACGGCGTAGCTGAAGAACTGGGAATTGACCACAAAACAGTTTTGGCACATTTGAAAAAAAATGGGTACACAAAAAAGCTTGATATTTGGGTACCTCACGAGCTCACTGAAAGAAACCTAATGAACCGTGTACTCATTTGTGATTCTTTATTACGACGTAATGAAACCGAACCATTTCTGAAGAAGCTGGTGATGAAAAGTGGATCACGTACGACAAGAACGTGCGAAAAAGGTCGTGGTCAAAGGCCGGTAAGGCTTCACAGACTGTGGCGAAACCCGGGTTAACTCGCAACAAGGTGATGCTGTGTGTGTGGTGGGATTGGAAGGGCATTATTCATTATGAGCTGTTACGACTAGGTAGGACCATCGATTCTGAACTCTACTACGAACAACTGATGAGATTAAAGCAAGAAGTTGAGAGAAAGCGGCCGGAATTAATCAACAGAAGGGGTGTGGTTTTTCATCATGATAACGCTTGACCTCACACATCTTTAGCCACTCAGCAAACATTAAGAGAGTTTGGCTGGGAGGTGTTAATGCATCCGCCGTATAGTCCTGACCTTGCACCTTCAGATTTCCACCTGTTTCGGTCTCTTCAGAATTCTTTAGGCAGTGTCAGGTTAACATCACGAGAGGACTGCCAAAACCACTTGTCGCGGTATTTTGATCAGAAGTCCCAAAATTTCTATAGCAATGGGATCATGTCTCTACCTACAAGATGGCAAAAAGTTATCGAACAATATGGTACCTACATACTTTAGTTAAATGTAAATAAACTATATTAAAAAATGTTTTGAATTTTCTTAAAAAATGCGAAGAAACTTTTTCCCCAACCTACGAGTATTATGTTGTTTTATGAAAATTATTTTGTGTAGTTACAGCAACTTTGTTATGGAGCGTTTTAAGACTGAACAGCGTTTTTTAATTACTAAAACATTCTACTTAACCCAATTATGTATTGCGGAAACTAAGAAAATTGCGGCCATTTTTTCGTAGAAATCACATACCATCGCGGCTAACAATAACTCGTCGTTTAGTTAATAAATTGGAGCAGCTTGGCATTGTAACAGATAAAGCAGTTCCTCGTCGTGTCAGAAGGGCTAGTACGGAGCAGAATATTGAAATTGTTTGCAAAGTGTAGCCGAAGAACCCACATTGTCTACCAGGCGACGTTCTCAATAACTCGGAATTAAGAGGACTTCTCTACGGACAATTCTTATGAGAAACCTTTGTTTGTTTCCATATAAGGTTCAGATAACTCAAGAACTGAGAGAGAGAGAGACCCAGGACGGCGCGCGGCGTCCTGATTTCTGTAGTGTTATGCTAACCAAGCTGGAAAGAAACCCAGATTTTCATCAAAAAATCAGTATGAGTGACGAAGCTCATTTCGACCTCAGTGGATTTGTTAATAAACAAAATTCTCGCCAATAGCGAGAATCTTCGTTGATCCACGACCAACCACTGCATCTACGTCGAATAACAGTTTGGTGTGGAATTTGGTCAGGAGGAGTAATTAGGCCTCATTTCTTTGAAGATGCTATGGGTGATGCTGTTACAGTGAATAGAGATCGGTACCGTGACCTGATAAACATTTTTTTCTTACATCAAGTGAATCAGTTTGGTCTAGGAAACATGTGGTTCCACCAAGACGGGGCCACATGTCATACGGCACGAGCCACAATCGAGACATTAAACAGAACGTTTCCGGGTAGATTAATTTCGAGAAACGGTGACATTGATTGACCCCCAAGATCCCCGGATTTAACAGCTCCTGATTTTTTTCTGTGTGGCTATCTAAAGGGGCGTGTCTATGCTAACAGGCCGATGAGTCTTCAACAATTAAAACAAAATATCCGAGACACAGTCAGAGATAACGCACGCAAAGTGTGAAACGTAATGAAAAACGCAATGATGGGTTCACATCTGCCATGCTGCTAGAGGTGGACATTTGTCTGACATTATTTTCCATACTTAATTGCCGGCCCTAAACACCATATTTAAAAAAAATGCTTTACTTAATAACTTTTATATTTCATAGAATAAAATTTTAAAAATAAAGTGTATATCTGTTATTTGCCCACCCTGTAATAGATAAACATTAGTTTGCACCTAAAATTTTGGGAAATATTCCAGCACCGGCGACCTCGTCCACACCAAAAGTTAAGGACACGACTGAGAAGTTGGATCCAGTCACAGAACAAGATCTAGATAAAGATGATGCGGGCCCCATATATACCGCAAGTGCGGAGAGAGGTGCTAGAGATTTTGTAACATTTGGCCATGATATTTTAATGACGCAGCAAGAAGAACCGAAACTGGAAAAGGAACCCTCATCTAATGACCTCGTAAAGATGGTAGAAGAAGCTGGCGAAAAGACAGATTTTCTTAGCTAGCCATGATTAACAGCCTAATAAAGAAGTACACGGGACAAGATAAACCATTGAACATAATGACATACAAATGCAAACTGACCCCTTATCTTTCACATTGAGACACATTATTTCAGAGTGACCACTTCCAGACTCTTAATAAATAATATTTTCATATCTTTCATGATTGTGTTAGTCGGTTGTAACTTACAAAAAATTATACGTGCAATCTCGTTCTAAATACATTTTGAGCCCATTTACGCATTCTGCTGATTTTATTTTACCCCTACTTTGTTACTACTCACATGATAGCGAGAAAAGTCCATTTGGTGGATCCTATATATTTTATTTGCCTTTAAAAGACATTCACGTAGGTGTCACTTGTTGTCATGATAACCTTAGTGCGTCGTTGGAGATTATTCACTGAAACTTTTGGCCGAAAGTACGAAGTACAGAAAACGCAGCGTGGTTAGGTTACCCCTCTGGACTGGTCGTTGCGGTGATGCTTTGGGGAGGCCTAATTACCTATGTATAGACATAAGTCATTAGGCCGAAAAATTCCGCTGATTGCAGCGGAAGGTTTCGGCTGAATTACGAAGATTATGATAAAGAGAAGGTGGTACTAACATTGCCATGAGGGCCCTCGCCAAGGAAGGTGACTGGTCGCATGCGCCCCCGCGGGAAATCCAGCAGGGGCGCCACTCCGTTTGGGGGCTCAGCTTCTGGGAGTTTGATGGATGTGAAGAGTCCAGGGGCTGGCTTCTCACGGCGGCAAGCGCGTTCTTCCGGATACGTCTGTGAAGAAGCACATCGCGTAAGTAGGTAATTGTAAATCTTATCACCATATCTATTGATTTCGTGTCATATATCTATGATTGGGCTTGTGCTTGAGCACGCGGTCGCCGCGCCGGCGGCGTCTCAATGTTATATGTATTTATTTCTGTAAGGCCCACTTCCGCGTTTAGTCGGGTTAAATGAATTAATATAGAGTTTGTAAACTCGGAGTTAAGTAATTATCATTTTAACTCTTAATACGCGTTGCGCCACTAAAAAGTAACACCGGGTTAGTAAACCTGATATTTGTGTTTTTTTTGAGTTGGGAACATTGCAGGTCAATCACCGAAAAAAAAATAGTATTGCAATGTCTATGCCCTGATAAGTAATCCGATCAAAAATTAATGAACGAACAATTAACGGAAATTGTATACCCATCTCTTTTACACTACATTACGATACGTAATACTTTCTTGTCTTTGAATTTTATAACATGACATTTTATTTTAATCGTATTGTATGTGGTTTCCATGAAGTTTTAGTTTATTGATTGACTGAAACGTCTAAACGACAAAATTATGTTTTAAGTTTTTTATAATTTGTATTTATTTATAAATGAGCTTATGTAATAATATTGTCTGCTGATATATATAGTACAGAATTTTTACTTACTACAACGTCGAACAATATATAGCCTTATTTATAAAAATCTCGCTAATGACTTAGAAACTGACTAGCTAACTAATCAGTTAGCTCTTAATCAATGATTAACTTTTCTTTATTTATAAACGCTAGTTAGCAGGTGATTAGTTACGAAACGAAATAGAGGTGAAAGTATGCGTTCGGCACAGATTATATTCAAAATAGTCGACTCAAAAGCAGAATTTTAAGAATAAATTTGCCAAACCCTCAGAATAATAACTAAAGCATAGAAGGAAGGCTAAAATAGCAACTGAACTCAATATATTTGGTTCAGTTTGACTTATGGAGGCTGCTGATATGTTAGAGAAGGACACGCGTACAAAAGACATTTCGAAATTTTGTAGGTTGTCACTAATTTTATTCTGACTAATGATGTGACTCACGCACTTTCAAGGTCGATAAAATCGATGAAACTTTCTTGAAATATATAAATTATAGTAAAAATCGTGAATGAGCACAGGGAAATTATTAATCTCAAATAAATCAACAAATTTTACGGGAAAATTAGATCTATTTTAAAATTCGACTATTTGTTACAGCTTAAGCTCTTTTTTTTTGGGTTTGTAATCATCAAATGACCTCTCCCGCTCTGGGCGGAGCGGAAGGGCGTGTCAGACTCTTACTGACTAAAACCCACCCTTGTTCCTTCAGTTGCCTGTGCGCCAGGGCCACGGTGACTCTTTCGAACAATCCGCGACCCTGGCAGGACAGCTTAAGCTCTAAGGTTAAAATGTAATGGACGACATTTTAAGTAGAATAGGTCGAGTCAATCGAGGTTCATAAGTATAGACCTATATTAACTTTAACTTGTAAACCTGTAAATTTAAAAAAAGAACAAATATATGCAGTAGGTATAAAGTCATGTTTGGAATAACAATAATAATTTCCAATCAGGTATAGCTTTAGCTTTGTATATTGTAAGGGCACATTCAAGTCAATGAAAGACGAACCTATTAAATGGTAACTTTATAGTAGGTACATACAGCGCTCACACATGTGCTATACAATTATACAATACTGAGAGCTTGAATTTATACAATGCAAAGATAGTTTTTACAATCTTCAGAAGCTTCAACAGTAGTTTCAAATGCTACTCAATTAGTTTATGCGCCCTTATGGAGCAGGACCAAATTGAGCCAAGCATTTTTTTTAGCGATGTAATTCCCCAACTTAAAATATGCTTGGCTGCATAGTGTGCGTTTTATACAAGATTTAAATTTCGTTTTATTCAGTTAAAGTATATGGGGAGGTATTTTATTGTTACATTTCAAACAGTACTCCATGAAAGATGAGTCTAGTTTAGCCAGCCTGAAACCTGGTTGAACTAATTGTGTCTTTCACCTCTTGTACTAAAAAGATTTTTAGGTCTTTTTTAAATATTTTCTTTCCGTATATGATGTTTTCATAGATATATTGACAAGGTACCGTCATGATATTAATATCTATAAATATCGAAGTCGTCTCCATTTTGCAGTTTCATTGTAAACATAAATGAATCCAAAGTAAAATGCTTGGAGCAAATGTGACTATGCTTTTTTTGGAGTTCAAGAAATTGAACTCCAAAAAAAGCATACCACCAATGCGATTTACCCATATTTTTTTTTCACATCGTCTTTAGGAAATCTGTAAAATAAAAGTATCGACAATATTATTTACGTCACTATGCATATTTATGATAACCTCAAAGAAATTTCCAAATAGTCGCTAAAACTTCTACTGAAATAGTTATTACGACTGCTTTCCACTACAATGTGATTCAGCAAACCTTGTTTTATATTTCTAACCGGTTATCAGCTCGCATTAGACAAATAATTTGACAAAACATTACCGATGGGAAGTCAATAGTTGTTAGTTATTTTCTTTTCGTAAAGAATGGGACTTGCAGCCCCAAACCACACAAGACATTATACTACAGAGTCCGCATCCTCACTATGTATATTTATACAAAGAATTCGTGCAATCTAACAACAGAATTATTATAAAAATATCATGTAACCATGGGGGTTTACTACAAACTCATGAACAATGAACACGCGAACAAGTCAAATTGTTCAATGACCGAACTGTCACACTCTGAAGCAAAGTACTACCTAATTTGGGTGGGTTATATTATAACCAATATAACCAAAATGACAAATCATCTTGTGACAAGGCAAAAAAGTAAAACAAAGTGCGAATCATTGATCTCATTCTAACATCCTTTTTCTTGCCATAAGATAGAATGAGACCAAAGGCAGTTACTGAATTTTTATTTTAGGCTTCCTTCTATGCTTTAGTTATTGTTCTGAGGCCAAACCCAAGATTTTTGTATCTGTCGTGCATTGCTGTCGTGACAGACAAAAGTAAAAAAAAAAACGGAAATTTTGAACTTGAATAAAATGATTTACTAAGTTTACTTATTTCATTGTGTTCGGGATGGTAGCTGTTGGGACCTTTTGATATCGTGGTTGGAGAAGGTGGTAAATAAAATCACAGTATAAAGTATGACGTCTATTGAATGATGACCTTGAACAATAAGCACAGTGACACTTCTTACTGAATCTGTACAGAACACAAGTTATCAGTGTTGCCACCGTCCGATTTTGATTTTTCCCGGGCTCCTCGTGAAATTTCCCTAAATTAGGCACTTTTAATATTTTTTCCCCTAAAATTTATTTTACGAATAAAACACAAATTTAAGTGAATTATTCTTATTTATTAATGTAGCCTACACATCTACGTCCGTACCCGTAGCATTATAGTAGCTTTATTATGTATTATTTTGTAATTTGTGTATTTTATCTATAGGCCTCAGTTGCCTGAAAATAAAATAATAATAATAATTATTATTATTATTCGTATTCGACATCTCCTTTCCGCATACACAAATCTATCAACGCGAAAGAGAACAACCGACTTCCAAAAAAAACACTAAAAGACGTGAAAAATAACTTTAATTTCGGAAGTCGGTGCCTTTGGTTTTGTATTTTCGTTTTTGGTCACCGACTTCCGAAATTAAAGTTATTTTTCACGTCTTTTAGTGTTTTTTTTGGAAGTCGGTTGTTTTTTTGTAAAAAAGTTTTTATTTTTCACTTTTTAGTTGCGGTACCCACCCCACACAAATTCTTATACCACTACTTGGTGTGTAAATAACAGTGACAGGAAATTATTAACACATCATCCATATAAACTAAGTGGAAAAAACATGCAATATTAAGGATAACTCAAAAAGTACTGGTCAGACCTTGATCAAATTTAAATGGGACCACATGTGAAGCACCACCTATCAAATAAAAAAAGAATCATCCAAATCGGTTCACCCAGAAAAAAGTTATGAGCTAACACACATAAAAAAAAAAAAAAAAAAAAAAAAAAAAAAAAAACATACAGACGAATTGAGAACCTCCTCCTTTTTGTGAAGTCGGTTAAAAATATATTATAGAGAACGGTACATCACAACATCAGCACACCAAGTTACGTTCGGATACACGCAGTCACGCATTAAATTCTAAAATCAAACTTTCCCTAAAAAATCCCCTAAATATTTTTTTTCCCCTTAATATTACCCTAAATAATTTTATACCCTAAAAAATCCCCTAAACGTACAAAAATCCTCTAAATCTAGGGGAAAATACCCTAAGGTGGGCACACTGCAAGTTATTGCTACGGCGCGGGGAAGACGACTGGGCGCTAAATTGTGTGCGCGCAGCGCGGGGAACTATGCATTTCGCCCCGTTAGCATTAGGTATTGTTACCAGTAGTTGTAGGAACTACTACTACTGTAGAGTAGCAATCAAAATAATAAGCTCCAATAATTGGAATAAACAGGTAAAGGTATTTTATCTTTCAATTTATATCTACTTGCTAATGTAAACTGACCAAATGAATGATAAAGCAATAGCTGATACTGGTGCCGATTCTCTTGTACACTGAACTAAACTAAATAAACTATCACTAAAATTCCTGACTTTTGGCTATGAGAATCTTAAAGCTATTCTGAAACAAAATATCTCTAAATTTAAAAATTATTTTGACGCAACTAAAATTTTATTTTGACAATCGCGACTCCACGTGGGTCGTGGTACTTGTTTGCCCTATCCCGTGTTTTTTTTAGAGCCGGAGGCACGCATGTGGGGCAGCATCGACGGGTTTTATATGGAATTTTTCACTTTTTTTATGGAAAATGTGAAAAAATATTACCTATATGTAGAGTTATATTGGTATAAGAGCTTCATAAAGGGGGTCGAAAATTTCATTATTTTTGCGATAGGACACCATTTTCGAGATATAAGCAAAAATAAAATAAAAAAAGATAAGGTACTGTTTTTGCAACTGCAGTCGAGGTATTGTGGTGAATTTAAGTTCATGATAACTAATTTTATTCCACACCTTTTTAATCGCGATTAAAAATAGCCAGAATTAGTTAGATAACCAAAATTTTAAGTGAAAAACGTCAAATTCAGAATAGCAAAATTGCCATTTTCACTAAACTAATAATTCAGTGGCATCTTAGTGCTCTCAAACTAAAATATAGTTAAGTTGTGTCACTTTAGTCTATTTCAGAATGAGAAATCGTCGTTTGACAAGAATAAACTAAATTTTTGTGATTTTTAGTCTAGTTTAGAGAATTTTGTGACAAGAGAATCGGCACCAATAGCTATGTATTTTCATGTCCTATAAGCCTTTTAACACGAATATACTCTTTTAGAAATGTATGTATAATAGGTACTTGTGTCTATTTTATATTACTTACTATTGCTTTTGCACCGGGGTTTCAGTGTCTTTTAATAACAATTATTATGATTATTTACAGGTACAAGTTTGACTGCTGCTATGAAAGCCACTCGCACCTAGCACCAATACTATTCAACTATTCGCAATGACGGCAAAGGGCGAGAACATGCTACGTGAAAAAGATGAGGAATGAGTGGCATGAGAAAGAATGGCATGGTCCTTGTCTTTGGAGGAAGAATATTAGAAATCAAAAATAATGAATTTATAACAAAAATGTAGCTTTATTATGTATCAAAATAAATTGCTTCTAAGTTCAAAATGTCTCTTGTTTTTGTGTGTGACTGCCACAACGTAACTTTTCTTTAGTTCCGGGCCTTAAAACTGGCGTCATAAGAAGAGGGGCACATGGGATAACACATTGGATAATCACAATCTCCCATGAGCTTCCTCACGAACTCATTGTCTTCAAACCTCCTGAGCTAGGTGCTCAGGAGATTTGAAGACAATGAGTTCGTTCTGAACCTCCACCTGATTGAGCTTTTCCTATAGATCCTTTCACCATGTGTACTTTAAATGAAGAATATGTAATAGGTAATCATTCTCGTAGTGCAATTAAATGATTGTAGGTCTTTCTCCGTCTACTTCCCGCCTGCGTTTCAAAATTATTTAATCCTACGTCTACGTCTGCGTCTTTCTGAAATCCCATAAAATATTGTCTAATTCCATATTTACTAAGGCACAACTCGATATTAGGAACAAAATAACCTGATCCATTACCTGATTCATAAAAAATCCGCCGTCTTGCCTCTTAGCATTCTCTTATCAGTGCGCCGGTGGTGTTAAATTTTTAACCGACTTCACAAAAAGGAGGAGGTTCTCAATTCGTCTGTATGTTTTTTTTTTTTTTTTTATGTGTGTTAGCTCATAACTTTTTTCTGGGTGAACCGATTTGGATGATTCTTTTTTTATTTGATAGGTGGTGCTTCACATGTGGTCCCATTTAAATTTGATCAAGGTTGACCAGTAGTTTTTGAGTTACCTTTAATATTGCATATTTTTTCCACTTAGTTTATATGGATGATGTGTTAATAATTTCCTGTCACTGTTATTTACACACCAAGTAGTGGTATACGAGTTTGTGTGGGATAGGTACCGCAACTAAAAAGTGAAAAATAAAAACTTTTTTACAAAAAAACAACCGACTTCCAAAAAAAACACTAAAAGACGTGAAAAATAACTTTAATTTCGGAAGTCGGTGACCAAAAACGAAAATACAAAACCAGACACCGACTTCCGAAATTAAAGTTATTTTTCACGTCTTTTAGTGTTTTTTTTGGAAGTCGGTTGTTTTTTTGTAAAAAAGTTTTTTGACAGCTACTAATCAATTGTTTAGCGACTTCTTAGCGCTGAAATAGCGTTTATGAATAAGAATTTTGGTAATCAGTTGCTTAGCAGTTGACTAAAATTTAAGAGACGTTTATGAATTAGATTGTGGGTGGCCCAAGATGAATTATTTGATGAATCCTGAGTTAGCTGTTAACTCCGAGTTATTTAGGATAACTCACGAACGCGCAAATGGGGCTAAGTAGGTTTCTTTACACAGTTTTTTTACACGTCAATCATATTATTTAAACTAGATGAGGTCGGTGTTTCCTATCTGACACCTCTGAGAAGAAAGGCTGAAACAAACTCAGAGAAGTCAAAGTCGTGAGTGAAGTCAGTCTCAGAGAAGTCAAGAAAATCCAGACATAATCTTGGTCAGATCATGTGAAGACCGTGTAGATTAGTGTATTAAATGGTCTTTTGAAGAAAGAACCATACAGATTGAGTGGACCTAGACACGGCACTACTTATAAAATTCGTGACACTGAAGGTACGCTCAGCGCAAAACTTCATCAATGGACCGCCTTCAAAACCGTCAGTTTCTACACATCATTTGTATCGTAGTACAAGTAAATGGTGACACGCTTGGCTTGTATGGAAAGTGTTGACAATGCCGCCATTAGTAAAGGATGCTCCGAGCTCTGTGCATCGGACCATTGGTGTACGCATTCTTTAAAAAAGTAAGGGCGGAAAAAAGACGGTTACGGCACCTTTAATGATGAAGATAGCAAATACAAAACCATCTTTAAACTTTATGAAGAGATATGATCCATGATCGACCTGTTACTTTTCGCATTTGTGCCGGTTTTCAGTTGGATTCCCGAAATATTGCATTTTTGAACGCAGCATAGCATAATCAGCCTATAATGTTCCCACTGCTGGGACACAGGCCTCCTCTCTTCGAGGGAGAGTAAGCTACATCTACCACGCGGGCCTAACGCGGAATGGTAGATGTCACATGGTTTCGTATTTTTGCTTCTAGGACATACCAGTTTCCTCACAATATTTTCCTTCACCGTTTTGAGAGCAGTGGTGATGAAATGATTTACACAAAGTAAAGCGCCTGTCTGAGTTCAAACCTACGACGTAAAACTCGTAAGTCGGACATAACACTGGGCTAACTTAACTTCGTCTCGACCAAGAAAAGTAGAAAATTGTTAAGTTATTTTAGACGAGTTTAAAGGTAGAAAAAAAGTATTTGTATTTAATTTTCTTAACCCAAAAACATCAACGGTCAAAATCCAAAACCTAATTTATATTGAATCCACTTTGAAAAGAAAATCTTTTAAAATAATAGGTCTTTACCTATGAAATTGCCGTTTTGTATGAAAAAATTTAAACGAATTTTTTTCATGAATTTTTTATTTGTATTAATCGAAGTAATCACCCATGCAATCAATGCATCTTTGCCATCGCAGTGGCAGTTTATTGATGCCCTTCTTAAAGAAATCAGCTGGACGGGAGGCAACAAATTCTTCAAAGGCATTTTGTACTGCCTCTCGGGTATTAAATTTTTTTCCCGCCAAGAAGTTATCCAAATTCTGGAAAAAGTAGTAGTCTGTAGGCGCAAGGTCTGGTGAGTAGGGCGGATGACGGAGAGCTTCCAACCCCAGTTCTTGCAACTTGGAGACCGTCTGCTGTGCAGTATGAGGTCGCGCGTTGTCGTGCAGGAGCAGCGGAGACGAGCGATTGACCAATGCTGGTTGGAGATGCGCCAGCTTCTCCATCATTGTGTTCAGTTCTTCACAGTACACATCTGCAGTAATGCTCACCCCGTTTGGTAAGAAGCTGTGATGAATCACACCGGCGCTAGACCACCAAACAGTGACCATCACTTTTCTAGGGGTAAGTTTTCGTTTAGGGCATTGTTTAGGTGCTGAACCAGGATCCAACCAACTTGCTGAGCGCTTACGGTTATCAAACAGAATCCATTTTTCATTGCAGGTAACAATGCGGTTCAAAATTCCTTCATTTGTGTGTCTGTTGAGCAGTGCAAGGCACGTCTCGACGCGTACTTCGCGCTGGCGATCATTGAGTTCGTGGGGCACCCATTTGTCAAGCTTTTTTACCTTGCCAATTTGACGCAAATGGACCAATATTGTTTTGACGCTAACGTCGAAAGCTGCTGCTAATTCAGCCGTAGATTGTGTATCATCAGCTTCCACAATCGCCTTTAATTCGTCATTGTCGACCAAAGTCTTCGGACGACCGCGAGGTTCATTTTTCAGGTCGAAATTTCCAGAACGGAAGCGAGCAAACCAATAACAGGTGGTGCGTTGGTTTGTAGTGTTAGCTCCGTAAACGTCGTTGATGTTGCGTGCCGCTTGTGCCGCGTTGCTGCCACGACGGTACTCATATTCCATAATTACTCGAATTTTTAACGTATCCATGATGACGAAAAAGATTGAAATGCGATGAAAATGTAACACTAATCAATAAAGAAATGACTACTTTTAGAAAAAAAAATCCATGTTTTTAAAATAAAATTAATTTGTAATTAGAATTCTTAGCCAAACAAAAATTATTTTGATTTGTAATGGCCAGTACTGCAGAACGGCAATTTCATAGGTAAAGACCTAATATCATTTTCCAAACTGACAGGTGCCTGCTTGAATTTTAACCAGTTAAAAATATTTGGGCATATTAGGGGCTAATTTATAAATGTTACTTAGTAAGGCATGATTAGCATCTGCTTAACCATACATTTTTTGACGTATAAACGTCTCTTTAATCTAGGCAATGTTTTCAAACAAGGGGGTGAGTGTGTACTGGGTTGTAAAATGTCATTACAGTGCCGAGTTATTAGCAGAAGTATTGATCAATAGGAACTATAGTTCCTACATCACGAAATGTTCAATAGCACACACATTTTATATGTACCCGTAAATAACCTTGTTCCTGCTTAATTGCTATTTCCCTCCCAAGATTGCGTTGCTATAATTTATACGGTAGGTACCATGAGTTATTATAGAAGTAGGTGTATTATATGTGTGGACTGCAGTTATTATGTGGCCATTCATTATATGTATATGAAACTACGAATGAAGACTGTTTGATGTTCTTTGTGTGACGAGTTTTCTTGTTTAAATTCATTTCGATTCGTTACTAATAAATCCGTTTGTAAACTATGTTTGCTGTATAAAATGATAAGCTATGTTTCCAGCAACAAAGTTATATATGTTCAGCGGTCACTTAAATCTCAAAGAATTAGCTCGACCGCACGCGATGGAACAAACTCGCCGCGTCGAACTTAGCTCACACAAAACAAACGTTATTCGCAATAGAAAGTCTGTTGCTAAAGCCGGCGACTTAGTAGCAAAGCCGTACAAAGCCATAGTAAAACATTAACAAAACACGATCGAGCCCAACGAATCGCTGGCTCATAATACCTCGTGTACTCATTTATCATTTCGTAAACGACCGCGTAATACCCGTAATGAGTAAAATCCAAGCATACCTTGGGCAATACCATTAATATTACAAAACCCGCTCTCTCCCCTTCAATGGATGTACCGCGATACTATAGTTTGAAGACCTTTGTGGTGTACAAATTTGGTGTAGGTAGTAGGTACACTTTATATATAAGTAATCGTTTGTAAAGCAAAGTGTGTGTGAGCGTAGAGCTCCGTAGTTTGTGCCTACGGTCGTGCCAGGTTGGTGCGATTTATGTCACAGTAGTGGTAGCAGGTGGGAAGTTAACTGTAAGAGAAGTAGTGGTTATAACTTTATTTTTAACAAAGTATTCAAGTGTCTCGTACATCCAATATCTTAAGGTATCAACCTCGGCACTAATAACACTGTTTCTCGCACAGCGAATTTTGAACGGAAGAGAAGACTTTCTGAAATACTTCTAATACTGCTAAGTGTATGCTGGCTGTAATCTTGATTAGATTATTAATTAAACAAGCTTGTTTTAAGTACCTATGCTTCCTCGTACGTACAGTAAGAGTCAATAGAGAGAGCGTCGTGTTTGGATACAGTACCTAACTGTGTTATGTCTGCTTGTTGCGATGTTGAATCATCGCATCAAGGGTGACACTGAAATTGTGTGGATCGACCGGAGGACACGGTGGAGCATACGGTGGGGGTCTGCCCAGTTTGGGCGGAGCACCGCCGTGTCCTCGTGGCGGCGATCTCTCGCGTCCGGCCCTGGTCAAGCAGTAATGCTCGCGAAGTAGGAGGCGGAGCGCGTTAGTGAGGCAATCGTTGCGCTGTTTCGCCCCTAGTCACCACAGAAGGATACACCCCGGGGCGTCGCGAGTCGATAGCCGACTAGTAGGCGCGGGCTTGCGGACGGCGAGCAATGAGCAGCTCGCCGTCCGGTATGGACCAGGCACGGGTCGACGGCGCGTTGGGTTCCACGCGCGCCTCAAAGAGATGTCAGTATAATTGACGGGGTTCGATAGGGTCGATGCCTGCCGGGGTCGCGGATTGTTCGAAAGAGTTACCGTGGCCCTGGCGTACAGGCACCTGAAGGAACACAAGTGGGTTTTAGTCAGTAAGAGTCTGACACGCCTTCCCGCTCCGCGCAGAGCGGGCGAGGTCATTTGACGACAGCCCACGCAAAAAAAAAAGGGTGACACTCAAACTGATATACCATTAGTTAAATAGCTAAACTGTATTTAAAATCATTTATCTATTTCCACAAGTATTTATCCCACCTTTAAATACTGATCTTTTAATTAAATCCATTGTTTTATTTTCCGCTCCGTGAAATGAAAAAGTTAAGTGGTTGTTTTAATGAACAAAATACAAAAAATCGCAAATGAGTTTAATCAACAGAAAAAAAATCTTTCTTTATAGCCTGCATTCGGAAGGTAAAGAGTTGGCCGTTTATGGTTAACATCGTCGCTTTTCTTTTGTTCACCAGTCGTTAAATTAATAAAAATATATTAATATATAGTTATAACAAAAAAAGAACTTTAAATCATTAAATAGTGCACCAGACAAACGGAACACATTCAGTTATCATCATTTCTTCTCGGCACATACATTTTATTTATGAGTAAATAGAATAAGCCGACGGCTATGCAAAGCAATCCATTATTTAATTCAGCTCCGGTGTGACACCCCTGGCCGTGGGGGGAAGGGGGGGCTCCGGGACATGTGACATATTCTCGTGCCACACGGGGGTACTTACAGTAGCTAGTGTTGTGGCTACATGTTCCCGGGTGTTGCCCGTAATGGAGTGCCCGCAGGAAATGGGGAGGCAAAAATGTTGCACTAGAATTATGCACGGAGTATGGAAGATTTAGATGAGGTGATGGGCCAGTGACTCTGTGGTATCAGATGTTTGACATCTTTGTTCTGGTGTTTAAAAATAATAGTGGGGCCACCCCTGACGATGGAGTCGTGTACGTCAAAAAGTAACGTACAAGTATTTTGTGCAGTTGTTTTTAGTCTTATCTAATTGTAGTATTTGTAGGAATTAACTTACACTTACACTAGCTATTTCATTTTCCCGTCGAAAAACACAATAATTACCCTCAAAGCCCTTATGATATCAACCCTAAATCCCCCTAAATGAAACCCTAGCCTCCCCGCCCCTCAGATGACCTATCACAGGTATTTTTAATTAACTTTGAAATTAATGCTTTACTGAAGATCGTTTTTCATAGCTGTCATATTGCCATGCAATAATTTTAGCTAATTCACTGAACAGTAAAGTGCTGTCATAGTGTTATTTATGTACTTAGGTATTTAATTATGAGTGAGGATAAGGCTAAATTGTTTAGAAGACTATTGGTACAGTCGGAAAATGAGATAAGTACACAAATAACTTTTATTTTTCCAAAATTATAGACTTTTTCCTACATGTACAGCCAAGGAATAAATATGTCATCATCATCATAACATCACGCCTGTATTTTCCGAAGGATTAGGTAGAGGTGTACCTAAAGGTACTATAGTACACCCACATTTCGCCAGTTTTGTCTAGGTCCCATGTAACAGTGGACAAGCCTATTGCCATCAACCGGCCATATTTCTGTTTTTATGATTTGTTATCACTTTTCGTTTTTGTTTTTACCTTAGGTTATCACTGTATTTGAGAATGTTGGTTCACCTGTTATTGGCAACTGTATAAGCCCACGGCTGTTACCCACTGTTATGTGATATTTTATATACAGAAGCTGTTGGTGTACCTTTTTAAAATAAATAAATAAATAACCGGCCATAAATGTAGACTCCGGGCTGTTACTGAGAAATTCCAGCTGGAAAAACAGAATAACACTTGGCCCTACCCGGGAATCGAACCCAGGACCTAGGACCAACCACTAGACCAACGAGTCTGTATGTTGTGCATATGTTAAGTACCATAAGGTACATTTTTCCTTGCACCTTATTGGTTTTCCGACTATGTCATTACCAACATTTTGAATGAAAAAAACAGTCAGAAAAGTGAGACGTGCCCACTATGTGGGGAAGGAATTTGTTTGAAAATTGCTTAACATTATCTCTCCTTGACCCGAAAATATAGGTAGCTGAGTTTAATAAACATTGAATATTGTCTGTGTAATGTAAATATGCATATTCATTTCAGGACTGAATTACTCTTTAACAGAATATCTGTTTGTGCAAACGTGATAAAGACTGTTTACAAAGTAATGAATGGAAGCTGAAATATTCAACAAAAGTAACCCCTGAGTGGTAGTTCGTGCATAAAAAACACATTATTTACATTTGAATGTATTTCGTGTTATAAATTCCAAAGTTTAATGAATATATTTAATTGAATTGACTGAACGCTTTTTCGGGTTTTGGACTTTTGTATAACGTGTTTTGTATTCTTTCGCATTTTAAACTGAAATAGATATTACAAAATAAACTGACGCCTTCTTCCCATGAGGTAAGACAGAAACTACAGAACGCCACCTGCTACGATCCTTACATACTTATAAATTGATATTAATTAAGTTATTTATCTACCAAAAGTGCATTATTAAGCAACATGTTTCCAAAAACTATAGTTTCTGAAGCAATACACAGCGCATCGTAACTATTCGGGACCTATTAAAAGTCTTCGCAAGTTGTGTTAAAATTGTGCTAACTTTGGTGTACTTGTGCAGAAAGCGAGAAAACTTCAAGATCGCTTTGTGTATAAAAATACCAAATGGAAGAAAATACTACTGCTTCCATTATAGTAATATGTGCTTTATTTGCTTCATATTTTTCGAGGCAAGCTCTGAGTAGCAGATGCCTTTAGCCAGCAAGGGCTTTTAGGTCTCTTAGACACAAACTTTATACCTACAAACGATACAGATTAAACTGCGTTTTGCGTTTTAATAAACATTTGTACTCCGTTTATTAAAACGCAGTGGAAACGTTCACCGCAGTCAATAAATAGTTTTCCTCATTAAAACTGCAAGAGATAATTTTTCTGGGTAACTCTGTAACCAACTTTTTCCATAACGTCGGTATGGGGTATAAACCGGGCATGGTGCACCATAACGGGTACCAACGGGCAAAGTTCTCGAATAGTTAGATGTAAGTAATGTACGCGCAATAAATCCGCCTGTACATACCGTACAGGCGTACACTGAATATTTAACGCGTTTTAGGAGTGAAACACTAACTTGTTACCATCTGGCAGGACATTAATATTACGAGAGATATCTTAGAAACAACGTTTTCGAATATAAATGATATAATGGGCGTTAAGAATAATACTTTTGTAGACTTTTGATATGACAGTACTTGACCGTTAAAGGGGACGTCAACTTCTAGAAAAAGGTCATTGTTTATTATGGCCTCCGTCACACACGTGTGTGCCGGTCCCTAATACACCCGGTTGTAATGCTTGTTATGTCATCTTGTAATTTTTATTCTACTGTAAGGGAAATTTTAAATAGGTAGATTTTACCCGAATAATAAATATGACAGTTTGACATGTTTTCTATATAAAAGCTGTCAAAACGCAAGATTTATTCCTCAGAAAAAAGTTATCTCACTATAAAAAATCGGCCTTTTATCTGTTAATGAAATAAAAAGAAATTAAAAAAGTAATTACTAAAACAAACAGATTGACTTAGTCTTAAAAATCGTCAGTTCTTAAGAAATTATTAACAATAAGCACAATGCAAGAAGATAAAGGGAAGGTAAGCATTTGTCCATAGCTATTGAAAGCGTGGCTTCCCGCCGTGAGCGCTTGCTAAGGAAGCAACCGTTGGAACAAAGATACGGCGGCTGTCCCAAGACAAAGCACTGCACTTGCTTAAAAGTGAGACGAGGCAAGTCTGATAAAGCTATGCTGCTTTATGTACCTACCTACATTTGGGTTTGGAAACCTTTTTTTAAGCTTGAGTGAGGGATTTCTTTGATAAGAATGAAAATGTTTGATGTCTCAGGGATTTTCAATGTCATTTTCATTATAAGATTGATTGTTGAGCTTCAGGAGAAACCCATTGCAAGATACATCATAAAAAATATAAACATGAACAATAAATATTATGAGTGATTCTGTTGCAAAGTTCGTCAGAAGAAGTGATTCTGTTGCAAAGTTCTTCAGAAAACCGCATCTGTTTAAAGAGTATTACGTAATAGTTTAATATCAAGTTTAGCCAACGTTTAACCCAGTTGATTTTAGTTTGAAAACCATCCTTAGTATCCGAACGTTGTTAGTATTAAACTTAATTAACAACTAGTCAAGTATAAAGCGTCCCACATACTCTGATACAACGCCATCGACGCCGACGCTCAAGACTGACACCGCTTTAGTACAATGTAATTAAAAATTACCTGAGACGACGCTCAGGTGTTCTCGAACAAAATGCATTAATTAACTTCGTGGGAAAAACCTCAAATAAGGTATGCAGCAACTCTAATTATCTTAGTTGTCTCATATTCTATCCCGGTTTTCCACCTCGATCGTTACCCTATGTACTACATACTAAGCCTACGTATTTCTATGTGTACGCTTTTCGTGGTTGCTACTGTAACGAGTACCCACCAGTATACGTAATGCTTTGTTTTAAGTTGCGGCTGGAGCTTTTTAAATAATGATGCAAGCTTCAGAGGAATGGGTTTTTTTTTTCGTCGGTCCGCAGCTGCGTTAATAACGTTTTTAAAGAAGTTTTTTCTTTAAATTGCAACTGTGTTTTAACTTCGGAACTTAAATACGAATTCAAAGAAATCAATGATTGAGGTAAATATAAAAGTCTTAAACAAATAATATTATTTTAAAAGTAGAACAAAAAGCCAAACGCAATCATCACCAACGCACAAACTTATGTAACTCAAGCCATACATTATAACATTGAAGTACGTATAACAGCCCGAGTAACATAAAAGCCTACTATTTTATCAAGCCACAAAAAGATTCGGCCGACAAAAGGCACAGCCCTGAAGGTAATCCTTGAGTGGGCAGTGAGCATACGTCGTTTGGGCAAACTCCCAGTGTCATTATAAAATACGGGCCACAATGTGGATTCACTTTGAGAAATGGAGGGTGGGCTTCTGAACACCTGGGTCCCCCTCTCCAACTATGTACGGTGTTGTTGTTCCCCTTTTTGTAAGTTGCAAAGTCACTCGAGTTATATTTATCGACTCTCCTAAAGTGAATAGCATAATGTGTTGCTTTTGTTTGTTGAGGTTTTTCTTCCTTTTTCTGATATTATCCATCCAGGTTATACTATTATTATATCTGGTACTTTTTCATAAAAATGAAAAAGTACTTAAGTAGTCGGTCGGTTTTGTTACACGTAGATATTCTTTAGTAGGTTATATTTAATTCTATCCTCGTTATATTGTAACCCACAAGAGGCATTAACCCGAATGTAAATAGGTGTGAAAATATGTAGACAGTGTTGTCCGACTTAACTGACAAGGACTGGAACTCGCGCATTGAGAGACAATTCTGTTATTCGGCTCGTCACAGAGTATTGTTCATGTTTGCGGGCTGCTAATAAGCAGGGACAATCCTTATATTTGCCACTTTGTGATAAATTAGCAGGCTTAGTTCGTTTGTAGTTGCGCGGAGTATTAAGATAACGTATAAACTTATTGGTTTTAAGCATTTACGATAAAATTATTGAACAGAAATACTGACTAAATTATATTTTGATTGTTATGATAAAACCTTAAAAGTTTTAGTTTTAGTTACTTTGTACTCAAAGTTTACAGTTCTTCAAAATATGCCTGCGATTTAGGGATCAAATAACAGATTGTTTGCTCAAAACTCAAATAAATCTATCAAAACAACGAAGCGTCGAAGCGAAAGAGCCTTTTTAAAAACTAGTTTTGTTGAAGTCCAATTGGCCACGTTTCGACGTCACCGCACTACATCTGGTTTTATAAACATCGTCCTCTCTAATTTGTTTGCCACAACCGTGTGTCGCGTTTAACCTCGCCAAATGTACCGGTGCTCCGGCGAGTTTTATCATGAATTATCTCTAAACACCCTGCTAGAATGCATACTATTCGCTATTCACTACCAGCAAATTCTTTGCAAGTGTTCGCTTAATGTGCACGTATATTTTGCCAAAATTGTCCATGTTATTGTTTTTAGTTGAAAATAACTCAAGACCGGTTCATTCGAGCGGTTTATTGAATTTCTCGAGTTTTCAGGTGAATTATTTCTTGAAAAGAAATTCGTTTGACGCTTACTCTGAACGGTAAAGTTTTTGAAACCTATTGAGGCTTGAAGCTGTCTATTATATTGACTGTTTCATCGTTAATATTATTTATGAAATTCTGTTATAATGTAGAAGTCATAGAAATTCTTATTGCTAGTTTCGTTATATATCACACAGCTGTTCAAATTAACGGGACGAGAAGTTACGCGGCGAAGTTTACTGATTGGAGAGACACTTGACGAAAAGTTTCTATTGCTTCCACATTAAAGGGAGTAGTGAAAGAATGGTATCGTTTGTAGTGAGGATTGATCGTCGGCACGGAACTGAGTTGTATTAGAATGCGATGGTCGTGTTCCGCCGCTTTCTCTCGGCAACTTTTAATAAGGTCACAGGTGTTGTACTGCGAATGAATATTTTGGTTCTACGGAAGTTGGGAAATAAAGGATACCTCTCTCTCTTACAAAGGCTCGTGTATATTATCACTAGAGTGGGCCGTAAAAATAGAGAGCGTCTATATTTTAGTGTAATAATGTTAGAATAGATTGCCTGAAGCTTTAGTTCGAGCCGTGCGTTGGTCGATAGAACTTAATGTAGGTACACTACTTTAATATCGTTTCTGCTAAGTTTCGTAGATTCATATTTGCAGAACAAAGAAACCTACTTATTCTCTAAGCTTCTACATAATTATCTTTTATCGAAATTATTTTAGTCCTCAAAACCTGTCATATCCCTCATTACAATAGTAGGTACCACTAGGTACCAGCACAAGTCTAGCTAGCCGTGGCCCATGGATTCTTCCGAGTAATGAACGGTGCGAAGCGCTGCACTTACAAATTTTACTAACGTCGCGTCAGGGCAAACGGGCTGTTTTCGATTAACGATATAAAACATAGCACACAAATAAAAATGCGAGGACATTTTTTTGTTCACTAATGACTGACATCAAATAGCCAGCTGTTTTACGAGGATAGGTTATATTAGATTATTTTAAACACGATTGTTTGTTTCACGTTTTAATCTCGAAAAATGTGTTAATGTTTATATTGTGATTCATATGCAAAAAACATGTAGAGCAAAAAACGTAAAAGCGAGTGCAGCAATAAATAAACTAATTGAAAACGTTCGTAATTTTATTAAATCTGATAATTAGATAAACAACTTTCAATTGGTAAACCACACCTCAAAAATAACCATTTAATATTGTGTCATATCAATCATCATCACCGTTTCAAATAATAAAATATATATACTTATTAGAAATATAAGACAAAAGTCCAAACACATTACAAAATAATTTAATTACCTATATCTCATTTCTAAAATATCGTTTTCTATTCGTCCTGTGAATAACCCTACCCACGTTGGGGTAAGCGACACGTGTACGTTTTTTTATATCTTTTTGACTCGTTGCAAAGAGAATAGCGTAATATGTTTCGATTACCGTTGCCTTGGGTTCGTTTCATCTGAAAAAAATGTGAAGTATTTCTATGTTATGTTACATGTCACCAAGTTCCAAATCAAATCGTTGCTTTTTTAATGTTTTTGTACGGGTGCTTTGACGGTAAACTACTTCGTTATACGGGGCATTTTTCTATCATTGTCAACGGGCTTTTGCAAATCGTTTAGACGTAGTTTGAAATAGTGGTTTATTTTAATGAATTATCTACGGCCATGGATGCGTAGACAGTCCACTAAGAAACCATCCATGCCTTTCTTAAAAAGCATAATCAGGAAGGTGGCAGCGTGGCTGACTACCGGATGCAGTTATGATAATGCACATTCTATTTCCACTCGTGTCAGCTTTAAGAGCGCTTACGCGGGTTCATTAGCGCCACTCGTTTAAAAAAATATTATATCGTGACTTAGAAGGAATTTTGAAAAACGGCTCAATAAGTGACCTCAGTAGGTGTGTCTAGAATTTTCTAATACCTTTTATAAACTTTCATATTGAGACACGAAGCAACAAAATACGATCTAAATGAATGTGGCCGCTTTTGTATAGATCGAATTTTGTTGCTTCGTGTCTTAATATGAAAGTTTATAAAAGGTATTAAAAAAATCTTGACACACTTACCGAGTTCGCTTATTGAGCCGTTTTTCAAAATTCCGTCTCAGTCACGAGATATTTTTTTTTTAAAGGGTGGCGCTAGTGGACCCGTGTAAGCGCTCTTAATGTTCACCGAATTTCTAGTTTATTGCCTGTCCTGTATCAAACATCTTCTCAATTAAATGTAATTACCTAATTAAGCAATATCTAAGTCCGTATGGGCGTAAGATTAAATTAGTACCGTCGCGCGTCGTAGCAAGAGGTCGTTTCCAAGTGACTGCTTTGTTTACTAATTATATTGAAGCTCAGTAGTCAGTCGCCTCCAGGTCACTGTTTGTATGGAAACCGCGTGTTCACAGATGTGTGTTGTTGTGTGTTGTTGGTGTGTGTTGGTGTGTGTTGTTGTGTGATGTGATTAAGATGTTCCGGCAATCAATCAGCTGATGTGGTATAATTCGATTGCTATTGGTTGTTAGGTAATTAGCGAGTGGTAGTTGCATTAGTAACTTTTTCTTGATGGACGATTATCTTATTTACATATCCAGAAATCATTATTAAATATATAAAATAAAAACGTGTGAAATCACGTGATTAACTTGATTTCAAATTATTGCACACAAACAGTCAGACAGATAATCAGACGTAGCGTTTCATGAAATTAATATGTTAATAAAAACTTCTTAACAAAACCGCCAATCTGTTTCTATTACGAGATTTCCGGTCTTTATCCGTTACATATTGTACAATTGCACGAAATCAGCGAACACAAAAACTCAGTCTGCTGGTAAAATTAACATTGTAATTAGTAAAGGATGATTTTCAAACAATGCGCCATGGTCGGGTTCTACTGGACTGTCACTAACTTTGCTTCGAGTGCGACCTCATCACATTCCCGCTGAAACATCGGAATCATTGGAACGAAGCATGAGTCATGGTAAACAAAGGTATTCGTACATTATTTCCTTTTGACTGAAGAGAGAGAATTCAAGAGAGATGTTTAAATAGAGGTCGGAATTTAAATAAAAAATCCGTGTATTTTGTAACATTATTGAGTACATATATTTTCGTGTCAGTCAGTTATATAAACGTCTATAAACGTGACATTTTATTAAACATTTCATTATATAATTTTTCCTGAACCTCACCTGATTTCCTGATCTTAAATCAAACATTTTTTTCTTAAAAAATTCAACGGCCATGTTTAAAGCAGCACCAATCACTTCCTTAAAACAAAACAGTCCTGAACCCTACCCAATTTAACTAACTATTCCACGTTATTAAGTACTAAAAACCCATTGCACACACTAAAACCCGATACGCCAACCTACACAGCCCAACAGGGAGCACTAAGATTGACTTTAAAGCTTAGCCTATATCAGATTGCCAATGAATCACCTGTACCTAAATACGTGCTGGAGTGAGATAGCATAATATGTAGGCTTGGACCCAAGGAGGCCGTCTTTGGTGATGCCCTAATAACTAATCTGTCAAAAACATTTAACCCCATCCCGGCTGCAGTGGCCAGGCTATCAAGGGCCATGATTGTCTTTCATTGTACCAGTCAATTGCACGTGGATAATCTTGCATCACAAAGGCAGGGAGCAAATTGGCAAGATTCGTGTTACATAGCTCAAGAGACAATATACGATAGCTATTTCCCTACGATATACTCAGATCCTATGTGGTAAACACTCAGTTCTTGTGTTATTATGTGTGTCATTGTCACTATTATTTCTACACTTTTTACACTACACTAACTCAAAAGGTTTTGTTCGTTTTAGTTTTCGCACTATATTCGTTTGGTCGGTGTTTCCATTTTTAGCTCTTGATGGAGATCGTCATTTCTTATATACTAGGGCGCATTAACTATACTTCTGAGTACCTCATTCTGGATTTTTTGTAAAACTTTGATGACGGTTGGTTTAGCACAGCCCCACAGTTGGATGCCATTATGTCCATATTGGCATAAGATTATGTTTATATAATAAAATTTTGTTATGTATCGATAGGCAGTAACCCCGTCCAATCAACCAAAACATGTTTCCTAGTTCCTGTCTTTTCTTTTTGACGTGCCCTTTACAGCGCAGTTTTGCGTCAAGCGTTATGCCAAGGAATTTGGCTGTAATTGCGTATGGCACTTGTTGCCCATTTATGAAAATTGGGTGGTAATCACAATTCCTGTTAGTGAAATCAATGTGAAGTGACTTCGATTCATTCAATTTGCTTCTCCATTTTGCTAGCTTGTCTTCCTCACATTTTCTTAGCGACCAACTTTGACAACCGTGTCAAACACAGTCACTTTGCTGAACGCCTCTTCTTATGGGGAACTTCTCACCGTCCCAGTCTAATTTTTGCATAGCCCTTCTTGTATATTTCCTGTTACACAGTTACGTATTTTGCGTTTACACCATGTTGTTGTAGTGATCCCAAAATAAGTTGTGATTCAATCAATCAAAAGCTTTTTTGTGGTCTACAAAATGCATATAAGGTGATTTATTATACTCTTTAGCTTTTCTAAGGCTAGAGTTACCACTTGTATATGGTTCATTGTTGAAAAGTTCTTCCGAAAACCTGCCTGTTCGCTTGGCTGATTTTCAACCAAAGCTTTTGTAATTCTATTGAGAATTAATTTAGAAAACACCTAGTACACGCTTGACTTCAGACTGACGGGTCTATAATTTTTATGTTACTACGATCGCCTTTTTTGTGGAGTAGTACTGTAGTCTAGTCCGACCATTGTTCTCCAGAGTACGTCCAGTTCTCAATATATTGTCAAATTGTGCTTGGAGAACGCTTTGCAACAATTTCGAGAGGGATTTCAGAAGCTCGTTTGTGATATTATCTTCACCCGGTGTTTTGCTGTTTTTTTGTGTATCTATGCCTACCTGATCTCACCTTGTAGTGCCTTAAGATGCGTGGTTGAGTCGTGCGCAATGGGATTTATGGGTTGTAGTCTTGTTGGTGACGGTTCTTTGGATTCATAGAGAGCGTTGTAGAAGTTTTTTGCCACTTTCAATGTTTTTGGTCTCTTTGTTACTTGTTTTCCAGCTTTGTTTTTTTATGTTAAGTACCCCACTCTGATTTGTTTCATAGCTCCTTAAAAGCTTTCTTAAGTGCTTCAGCTTTTTGTATATAGGTTTCAAAAATAAACTGTCTATGTTTTCTATCATCTTTCCGTATTTTTCGATTAATTTCCATTCTAATTTGAGTAGTTTTTGTTCGTACTTCCTTCGTTCTTTTGAAACGGTATAGTTCTTTACGTTCTTCCAACAATTCATATGTTGTTGTGCTAATTATTTTTCTAGTGTTTGGTTCTTGGTTTGGTGTGGTAATTTTTGAATCAATGCTTTTACTTCCGACACGAAAGCATTGTACTGGCATTGGACATCTGGTGATTTGTTTATTGCCTACATCAGTTTACTTCCCAGAATTTTTTAGTTTCACCTGAGATAGTTGGCAATTTATTTGTATATTGTCTTTTCGATTTGCTATACTTCCTTTCTTTTTTAATGCTTAGTTTTAGTGCACATCTTAACAAATGATGGTTGATAGTTAGTAGGTAGTTCATCTCATTGCGATATTGATTAGTTGGTGACCGCCATGTCCATTTTTATGAGGCTTTCTATGGAACATACTATTTGTTCAAATTATTTTCTAGCGCGTATTCTACTAACCGTTGGCCACGTTCTCTTGCCCGACGAATGTTTTCCGAAAATTTCTTCTTCACCCTGGTGGACTTTTCTATTTTGGCGTTGAAATCACCCATCTAAATAATGTTTCCTGAATTAGCCGAATTGACAGCGTCGTCTACAGTCTGATAAAACGAATTTATTTCTTCGTCGTTATAACACTCTGTGGGTGCATACACTTAATGATTACCCAAGTTGTATCCTTTTTTCAATCTATTTCAGAGCCACTACCCTCTCTGAGTGGCACTTAGAATGCAGTTTATTAATGATTTTTTAGTCAAAAAAACCAACGCCATTTGTACTGCTGATGCTCGGTGAGTGGTATAATATAAAATGGTTGTGTACTTCTATTAATTCACTCTTTCTTCTAACTTCGCTTAGGCCAAGAATATCCCATTTAATTCCATTTAGTGCATAACTTAGTTCTGTGATTCTGTCGTCTTGAAGTAAGGTTATATCATTTAGGCTTGCAATTTATAGAAAATTGTGTGTTCGCTTTTGTTTTCAGATGTTTGGCTGTGTACTTTTCTGGGAGGTTTTGGTCTGCATCCTCCACGGGGACCAGCCGTATTGGAGGAGGTAGAGGGTCTTTCTCTAATCGTTTTTTGGGATTGTGTTTACTTCTGCGAAAGTTTATTCAGACGTATTTTTCGGTGGTGCAGTATTCATATATTTTTTGTCTTGGTTTTATTTGGAATTTGCATTTGTATGTCGTTGTGGTTCGTGTTCTTGTGGTGTTTAGGAGATTCCGATTCATAACGTTTTTTATTTCATGTGTTTTTTGTTGAATTTTGGCTATTTGGATTATCTTTTAATTTAACAATTTTGTCGTAACGATACAGCGTTCTTTTCTTGTAGGCGCTCTTTTTCTGCTTCTTTTTGGAGCTTCTTATGCTTTTCTAAACCCTTTGAGAAAATTATTCTTTAACACGAATAGATATAACGTTCAGTGACTTACTTTTCTTAAAAAAAACAATTTTACGCCCCATAGTTGTTAACGTTACTGATATAGGTCTGATCTAGCTTCTTTTCTAGCCCAATCTTCTGACAATTTATATTTCAAAGTGATGACCGTTAATCTTTTTTTATTATATATAGTGGATACTAATAATTCTTGAAGTCCTACAAATCCACGTTCTGTCTCTTCCATTCCGAAAAATATAAGACTTTTCTTTCTTATATTATTATGTCTTTCCAAATCTTCTATCGTTTTCTGTTATTCATTCAATTTTGTTTCTTAGTACATAGTTTGTGCTGTTTTAGATCATTGTATAGTTTTCGTTAATATTGCTGTTAATAGTTTGAGTAATATTTTCTTGCATGTTCTTCATTTCTTGTTTCTGACTGACTAGGTCGTCTTGAATTTTGTTTTGGAATTGCCATTGTCGCTTCTATTGTCAAAACAATACTAGTACCAAACTAGTACTAGTACCAAAGCAGGTACTAGTACTGTCCTCTAGCGACTAATAGCCGAATAACTTTGCGCGTTATTTACAGATAAAAGTGTAGTTTAATAGAACTGTCAGCAGTTGATTCAAGTTTCCAATACGGCTAGGCTATCAAATGCACGTCCACGTCTGTGTTTAGATTTATTGTTATGGTTGGTTTATGGTTTATTTTCGAATATCAGCTGTCAAATGCTTGTTTTAAAAGTCTGTTTCAGCGGAATATACTGGCTGACTGTGAATTCATTGGTAATCTTTCAGGACATAAAAGTACTCTCTACTTGATGATATTTTTGCTATGGAAATAACTCTGAGGTAACGCGAAAAAGCATGTTTATTTTGGGTAACTATTGAATTTTGTGAAGCGATAGATATTTTTTTAAATATTATAGACTTTGTCCCTTATCAAACGTTTTTAAAATAATTGTCAGCCGGTAGTGTTGGATTGTTAGTTGAGAAATTAAGATTATGATAGCGGAATAGTGCCCTTAATACAGTATTAAGGTAACTGACGATACTTGATTATATCTATTTGACGCACCAACCAAGTACATTATTGTGGAGTGTTTCCATTCTATTCTATGTCAACGATAGTGATGGACGTTTATGAATAATTTAACTGATTGCCTAATCGTTAATTCATGTTATCTATACCAGAATAAATTAATACGATAGATCAGGTTGGTGATGATATAAATGTATTTATTGCTAATATATCATAATCAGACTTTAATGAGACTCTCTTTCTTGATGATCTCTTAACTGCCACAGCTTATTTTTATTATTCTTATATTTTGATTTATTTATTAAAATACTTTTTTTTTTTATTGTTCTCACATATAGAAGCAACAAGAATTAATGTACCAACGATTTTGTAATATCTTGATTTAAAAAGAGTGTCCTTGGAGTTTCTTGCCCGTTCTTCTCCATAGAGATCTACGTTTTGGAATGGGCTTCAACTTTCTGACTAACTGACCGACTCTTTGACAATTCAAAAGTGCCTGTAAATGGTTTAATTGAAATAAATGTTTGAGTTTGAGTTTGATGTTCCCACCACTGGTCCCTCTCGAAGAGAGAACGCCTGTGTCAGGCGTTCTCTCTTCGAGAGGGACCAGTGGTGGCCCAGTTGGAATGGCCTCGACTTACGAGTTGTAGATCGTGGGTTCGAACCCAGGCTGGCAGTTTACTTTGTATAATTTATTTCATCACTACTGCTCTCAAAACGGTGAAGGAAAACATCTTGGGGAAACAAAAATTCTAAGACATGTGACATCTACCAATCCGCATTGGGCCCGTGTGGTGAATTAAGTTTAATAATGTAATTATTCTTAAAAGAAAAAAAAACGAAAATATTAATTAACCCTCGAATGAACGAGGGTTAATTTTTTTTTTATAAACGTCTTTCATCGCCGCTGCTCTAAACTGTGACGGTAAACATCAGGAGGGAACCGGCGTATCATAGAACCAAAAATTCGAAGACATGAGATATCTACCAACCCCCACTGGGCCCGCGTAGTGGATTGCGGCCCACTTCCTCTCTCCGAGAGGAGGCCTGTGTCCCAGCAGTGATAACATTAAAGGCTGATTATATTATGAGTTTTTTATTTATTTTATTGTTACACAAAGGGCGGAGAAACAATACACATAATACATCTAATTTGATTAATAGCTAATTATTATAATTAGATTCAATACAATTACGCATGCCGTAAGTGATAAGATTAGGTACATTTACAATAGATTCGTGGTTATCTTACGGCATTCAGTCTTATTGTAATTAATATAATTAATTAACACCTTGCATTGTCCGGATATAGCTTCCACGTGACCGCACCTCGATGACCTTCTGCTTACATGGTGGTGTCTGTATTGCCCAGTATACCTAATGTAATATGGTTATAACTACATTTTATTGTTATAATTACAGTCATATAAGTATGTGCTACAGATTCTGTTAATGAAACAAAAGGTTTATTTATAGGTTGTTGTTCAAAACGCCGTCACTTTAGTGCTGCCAGGGGTGAATAATTTCGAATTGATGTAAAAGCCTCATTGATGAGTGATATACGATGCAAAAGTACAGTAAAGTACATAGCTTACAGTTTTTATTTAGTAAAAGTACGTCCACTGCATCCTTACTGATTCATATGTTTATTATGACATGAGCTATGCTCATACATTATTAAAAAACGGGGGGATCGTGAATTTAAAATTGTTTAAAGGTAAATACTAGATAGCAATTCAGATTAACCAACACTAGAATAAGTGATAAAAAATAATTAGGTCTATGTTTAACCGATGAGCAAATATCAGTTTCTGTGTGACTTTTCCGAATCAAAAGATTTTAATCATAAGCAGAGAAGATTTAATGATAGGAAATAAAAGCATTTACCCACACAAAAGTTTAATTAATTATTATTGGTTAGAAATTAGATTAGATAGATTGTTCCATAAAATATAGTAAAATAATTAGTTTCTAAACTAAATGTTAATTAATTTGTATCTTTTGTAGGTTTTGCTCAATATGATAGACCGATTCTTTAATAAAATTATCCTAAACAAACAAATTTTTTTTTGGGGTAGTTTTCTGGAACATTTGACGTTTGTTTACAAATCATTGGTATCTTTGTATCGAATGGTACCACATCGGGTCTGTTGTTTGCCTTCATCGCTTCGGACGGTGCGGTGAGCCGCATATGTAACGGGTGTACTTGAAATGTGGAGGTGATTTTAGTGCACGCGTACTAAAAGTATAGCGTCATTGTTCAGATGCACGGAATTGAATCCTTCCTCTGTTAGAATGACTTTAAGTAACTTTTATTAACATATTTAAATTTTTTATCTACATAATTACTACGTTCGATAAAAAAAAATCTTGTTACTATATTTTTTTTAATTTCAAAAGTAACACTGCAGTTTCAAGATATGAAATAGCATTTAAAATTTGAATTCGCATGAACATAATTATCCTGAAGCCTTAAAATTTGCCTTGTTTTTTAACGTAACCGAGAATATGCGTAGCGTAGCATACTCGTAGCATTTCGTAGCAAGCGCGTAGCAGTTTCGTAGTACTCACTACGAAACTGCTACGCGCTTGCTTAACTTGCGTTTTAGGTAGTTGTAGACGGCAGGCGCAAGTTACTTGAATATTATAAAGGTGCTAGTTACTCGTACGTCTCAGTGGAAGCTTCTACTTGCATATATTATGTTAAGGCATTCCCTCACCGGGAGCGTCCTCCTGTAATGTAACAATCCAAGATTCGAGCATTCACCTGAAATGTAACCTTTACCCGCGACCTAGTCGTGTTACTTCTACTTATTTAATTATATGGTATGAACCTATCCTGCTGGTTTCAATTATCTCTCTATACTACCCAGCAGTTGACGGCCTGCGCAGTCTACTTGCAAAGCCCTAGCCATTTTAGTGGAATTTTGGATTGTTACATTACAAGCAGATGCTCCCAGTGAGGGAGCGCCTTAACATGTACACTGTACAAGTACCATTACAAATTGACTTCATAACATCAGTCACCTATTCCGATTGGTCGGTTTGAATTTAGCCCTCGTCGTAATAGTTCGGATGTCATCGTATCGGTTAGGATGCGGTGTTTTGTTCCGTGTTCGGTTGGCGCCGCGATAATGTGCGGTGGCCGAATTCACGTTAGTCGGTCGCTCTTTCAAATATCGATTGGGATTTTATAGCTTTGTTTTTAGGTATTTTTGTTTGGTATTTGTAAAACATTGGACACTGGATAGATAGATAAAGCTACAAGCAGAGTGACTTATGTATTACATGTTTTCTCAAGACAACTTCGAGGAAAAGCAAAGCCATTTTCCTTTTCAGATCAAGTATCTAAAGGTCAAACAATACACTTATACATAAAACACAAGCTTTTCTTTCTGAAACTGCTCCCAAGCACAAAAACACAGCGTAACTGAACGTTAACTAAATAATGTTCATTACGTATTAATGTTCAATTGGTATGTTTTACGCAGGGCGCGCGCTGTGACCGCGCGTCCTCCCGAGGGAAATCAGTCAACAATCCTCTGAGCCTACACTATACCATAATTTACCTGTTTGAGTAAACCTTACGAGCATTTTTACCATCTTACATTACACCTATATGTGTCCAATCAAACATATAAGACTTCGTCTCCAATCCGCTTATCGTTTCATCGAAATTCCGGGAAGGAGAATAAGACCACTTTTAATTTGCCTTCGAATAAAATAAAATTATATTTGGCTTTAATCATTGGGGAAAAAATCAACCAAGGGGAAAAGCATTAGCCTATAAATAAAATGGGAATGCCCTTTTAGATTGAAACCCTATATTAGGACAGCCTGAAATTGGAATAATTATTCGACATTTCGTGGACGTTTTTTCTATTATATACGTTACCCTTTAAACGTCTGTTGTACAACGTGACCTTTCAAGTTATTCTTGGGTATCGTAATTAAAATGAACGGAGCATGTTATTGAACAATTACGTGAGGTACCGATATGAGTGATGTGTATATTGCCTGGCTTCTGGCGCCGTCCTAAACGCTAAGTGCATTGCGTTCGCCAACGTTCGGTAAACAATGGTTCATGGGAAACATAATTCATTCGCCCATCTACTCTATATGGCGTTCATTTCCACAATGGCATGACCATAAGCGGCTGTGTTCTATAGAGGTAGTTCACCGTAAACAGAACCGTCATTGTAATGACTACATCATTGTTAGGTACGACACTTAATCGACGTCTACAAGAATTGAAAGCGACTGGAGAATCTATGGGACGTGCATGAGTGGCGGTTATGGGCCAATGTGCAGGAGTTCGACCTATAAACATAACATGTACCTATAGCTCTGCATGGTTAAAGTAAGGCCAACGAGACGAGATAAAGAATGTAAACAAACTTTAAGGGGTTCATAACATTTTTATTTAAAAAAAAACATGACGAATTGTTATCTTTCAAAGGTCGTCTAGAGCTGCCAGGCTGTGATTCCATAATTAAAATCAACAACAACTCACAATAAAAGTAAAAATTAACAAAAAAACTAACAATAATGGATTAATAACAACAAAAAATTAAACAAATACGGAAACGAAAATATTCGTATCACTTTGAACGCAATCTAAACAGGAATGAACTGGATGGACCAAATGTTGGTAGCTGCTGTACCGACCACTATCCTTTACAACGAATCACACAACGACAGCAATCTTCGGCTAACTGACGTCATTATTGCGTGCGAAAGATAAGGACAGAGATAATAATCACTCGCTACTGTAATGTAATTCAGTCTTCTTCTTCGTGTCGCTGGCACGACTTTTATCAAATTTTGCTGGCTCAAAACTTCACCACTTCCACGTCGTCATCGTTGGCAGCGCAGAGGTCACTTTGACTGCAAGTTTTGGGACACAGAGGGCAAGATAGAAGGTGGAACATAGTTTGCGACATAGCTCCACATCCACACCCAGCTGCCGTTCCATCAATCATTCCCACTTTACCAGGTTGGAGTTACATCTTCCCACTTGTGTCCGGAGACGGTTCAGGGACTTCCAAGTAGAGCACGGAAGGTCACATCCTGTAGGAAGATGTTCCTTTGGTGGTAGATAGTAAGTGGGAGGGGGAATAATGTCTTGGGACAATTTGCAACGGGCGTCGGCCGGGTTTCCTGGTAGAGACGCTGTCGATTTCAAGAAGCTGTGCCTGTGTTTTAGGCATTGCGTTGAGTGTCTAGTCTCAGATTCCTGTAACTCAGTAAAGGTCAGGTTGTTTACATTTTTTAGCTCGTCTTGTTAGCCTTACTTTAGTCATGCTAATGAATTATTCACTCGTTCCTAACTCGACTATGTAAAAGGATCCTTATGAAATGTTGTCGAATATTCGTCGTGTGAATGAGAAATTATATTTCTGATAGGCGCTAGAATATTAAGTTTCCATTATTTTATATAATTTTTGGTTATCTCAATACTGACTCTTATCTAAATGGTTATTTATTGTTCCTTTGATTGTTCATACGTAGATCACTTAAAACGTCTCATGCAGCGTTTGGTTACAGTCAGAGGCACCACCAGTTTACCTAGAATGTTCTCATCCAGCAAAATCTGTATTTAAACAGAGGCACGTGTAATTTCCAACAGTTTCACTTTGTGGTCTTACGGACAACATAAGTGATGATATAAGCTGACTACGTACGTAACATCTAAGTAGTCGTATGTACTTAGTCGTGGACATCCCAAGTCTATCGACCTTGTTGAAGATTTTGTGTACTAAATATTATTATTATACCTTGAGAGTTTGCTAAAGTATATTGTTTAATTAGGTTTAATTTCCGTTCAGTACTAAATCTTTGTGTACAGCAAGTATCCACAGTCACTTACATCGGGCGATCGTAAAATAAGCATTGTGGTTTTAATTTTAAGAAAAAAATCTTTTCAGAAACAAGCTTTTAATTAACTCAAAAGTACATAATAAAACTTACGTTTACATATCGTGTCTGTACCGTTGACCGTTAAGGAGTTCCTTCGTCTGGAGCCAAACCTGGGTGTAGAATCAGGTCATGCATCATAAACATGCATTGTCTTCGAAACAGAATCGACATGTAAAATTTCAACCCCGTGGGATAAGTGGAAGTGGTTTTAATTCAGCAAGCTTAGCACAAGCACCATCTTGTCGACGGAAGAATAGACAAAACTGACGTTTCGTGAAGACAGTACGACGGCAGCAAAGTAGAAAGAGTCAACTGCACTTTTTACGAAATTCAGTAATTTATTCACGTTTATTTTTTATTTTGCTTATATCTCGAAAACTGTGTGTCCTATCGCAAAAATAATGAAAATCTGGACCCCCTTTATGAAACCTTTAAACCCCAAAAACTCAACATGTAGGTAATAAGTTTTCACATTGTCCATACAAAAAGTGAAAAATTCCTTTTTTCCATTCCATTTTTATACTTTGTGGCCGTCGAGTAAAAAGTTTTCTACCGTCTTTAGCATGGTGATTAAAAAACCAAATTGTCTTCACTACCTTACGACACCTGTCTTCTGAAATAGTCTACATTAAGAAGGACCTAGACAACGATCGCCAGAAACGAAAGTTAAAATGACTTATTTTAGAAGGATTTTTACGGTGCGATGTCAAAAATGGTAAAACGAAATGTCACTTTGTATGGGAATAGCCGTGTCTATTCTTCGAAGTGATAGACAGCGTCATGCTAAGCCCGCAGCTTGCAAGATATGACATTCTAACAACAAGGCCAGTTAAATAAAAGGTTGCAATAAAAGAAGTAGGCTAGAGAAGATTCTTAGTTCTTATTTCTCTAGTAAATTACGTATTTGATAAATATAAATACGTCGTTTATGAAATTGTAAATACAGAAAATGAAGAATTTATCCGATTTAAATCGGCCCGTGTATCTTAATGGGAACATAAGATTTTTCCTTACTTTGAAAGACGGATAAGACAATTTCTTTCTTATTGCTATTTTATTTCTGACTGATCACTTATTATAATGATGTTAATGTATTTATAAGCAATGTGGACTCTGCCGTCACTAAAATACCATGAGAAAACATCTTACTTTTTAACTTTCGGTCTTTTATGAAGATAATACACAGTTTTATCAAGTTTGCCTTTCATGGTTAGTGTTAGCTTGTATCATGTATTTAAGTATATTTCTCTGTAAAGAAGTAAATAAAGAAGATTATGCCTTTTAATTTGGGTGAAGCAATTAATTTCAATAGTTTATTATTCAATGTCGGCCACATCTTCATTTCTGCGAACTTGCTTGAACCTGGTTTTGTCAGTCCTGTTACTTTCTTTCTAAGATTAACCTTATTGACTTGGAACTCAGCCTATCTCATTTCTATACTTTATTTAAAGTACGTAGGTAGGTTGAGCACTAAGACCTATAATTCCGTATGTACAATAAGGAATGTTAAGTCTCAGTGTTCAACACAAAGTTTTTGCTACAATATCTCATGCAGCCGCTATGTAATGTTGTAACGAATCACTTGTGTGTTGAGACTAATAAACTTAATATTTCGGTGACATCTCGGAACAAAACATGCTTATGAAATGGGTGTAGTGAAATTAAAAATTCTTAGTGAAAGTTTTGTTTTATTATTCATTTAGAAGCGACAACAACTCAATGGGAAGGATTTTAGTCTGATGAACGAGGGGTTGGGTTTGAACCACGTTTCAACACCACATTAGCAATTAAGTACTTTTTTTTTGTTTGTCCTATACTGTCATTTAGCCACCGGTTTCTGGGTTGACCTCGGTGGCGCCGTCCATCTTCAGGCACACATTGCGAGGAGGCTTTTGCCCAGCGGTCATCGTGCAGGCGGCTGATGTGCCCCGCCCAATCCCATGTGGACCTGGCAGCCTTCTTGCCTACGTCTATTATACCTGCTTGGAACGCAGCGTGGTGTTCTGAATTTTGTCCTGTTTTTTTACACCCATAAACTGCGTTCCATCGCTATTTGGCAAACTCGAAGGCGGAATTTTTGCGACTTGGTGATCGACCAGCACTCTAATGAACCAGCACTAAATGGGTAACACACTATTAATAAGAATCTGAATCATTTTGAAGGATATTGCTAATCAATTGCTTCATATGTTGGAAAAAATTGTCGGCTCAGCAACGTAAATGATGCAATGAATGTTGTTGAACTGTCAAAATGAAAGCCATTGCTACTGTTAGTGTGTTACGCAATTACCCCGCAGGTCGGAGCACCGTAGGTTAGGATGGGCAGGATACATATGTAGATGAGTTTGTGCTTCAGGGAGATCGGCCGATCATGGCTTCATGGACCAGTAGCTTTTCCAGGCGTTTTCGAAAGAAACTAACTGGCGCAAGTAAATGTCCTCATCAACATAATGTATTTCCTGCCTAGATACCTCGAGCCTACGCTTGGTGCTGTTAGTCATAAGTTGGATTTATACCGATTTATCGCAAGTCCCTCCCTAAAGCTAGACGTGCTCAGCTCTTAGAGCATGCTCTAAAGTTCTAGAGCTGTGGGGGCAAAAAACTATATCGTCGGCAATATGGAGGTTTGTTAGCCTCTTCTTGCCGACGTTAATGCCTTTGGTCTGCCATGAGGCTGCCAGTGACTGAAATATCTCCTCAAGTGTGCTTGTAAACAATTTGGGAGAGATCGGGTCACCATCCCAAGTTTTTTCAGTGAATATTATAATAGAAGTCTAAGCTTTACAATTAAAGAAGAGCTTTACTTCTAAACATAAATTACTGATGTTGGGGGATTGGAGATCATTAATAAAAAGGGCAAGGTTTAAAATATAGGTAAGCGCCTAACGTCTATGCTATATCTGGTTGGACAGAAACGTTTTTTCCAACGAGATTGAGAAAAGGCAAAGATGATTATGTCCCTGAAGACTAAATGACCAAAAAATATTTGATTTAACACCAAAAGGAATATACTCGTACGAGTAGTAGGTATAATATAAAATAAACCTAATAATGTTCGTTAATAAAAGGTTTAGTTTGGTAAAAAATGTTTACCCCGCCTGAAACTAGGCGTTCATTTGTTTCGACGCGACATTTGAAACTTCTGAAGATATTTTTTTATTGCTACCCTCATTAAGATACTTTCTTGATTAATGAAACTAAGTAAGGTAGGTACTATTTAACGGTCTAAAGGTGACAGATTAATATAATCTATCTGGTATTTACTTCTAACTGAGAAACACAAGACAAAAGAAGTCATAAACAACATATTCGATGGTTTGTAACTGGACTTTTATACTTAATCATTCTAAAATGATTACGGTAGTGTAATTACGTTCAGTACCAAACGATTACTGGTTAAAGCATGACTATTTTGATTGCAATTGTGTAATGAAATTAGCAATTATCGATTGTAGCATTGATTAGGATTAAATCAATGTGACAATTTCGATTTCATTCCAGAGAGCCGATTATGCGAAACGTCGAATGGAACAGATTCTCAATATGATCTCATACTGATTCAAAGTAATACGGATTATGTAAGTTTCCACTTATGCCTAATTGTTTTGTGGTAGTTTGGGACGAACTAATCGCGATATTTTATAAAGCTTATTACAAATAAGCCGTAAGTTGTTGCTAAGTGACCTATAGAAAAATCTTCATAAGGGATTCCAAATACACCAGATACAGATAATCTTCAGAAGAAATGATTGAAAGGCCTAGAAGTAATATAATTAGGTACTAGGTACTTACATGGTGTATAATATCGGTGGCAGCGTAGAAACTTTCATGTGGATCGGGACGTTTCATCATATAGGGGCGCGGGAATTCGGTGTCTTCGCAGATTTCTGCACAAAAAAAACATCAATCAGTTTTAAAGGCTTTATTTTATAACCGTTTATTTTTAGATCTGATACCTATGTTTTGTCAGACATAGGTATGACACGAATATATAATATGGGAAAAAAAAGCTGCCCGTCGTTCCTATCTCATCCTATTTTCGTATCATAATGGAGCGTTCACATCGCGCCACGGACGGACGCTCCCGTCTCAAACGTCAGTCAAAGTCACGGAAAATTCGTATTTTTGACCAAAAACCCGTCACTATTTTCTCCACCGTATTCTCCCAAAGATACACGAACCCGGGACCTATTATCCTGTGCTCGAGGCGCATCATCTTTTCAATATGGCTTCGGAACAATGGTCGGCTTTCCGGCCGGATGTCCGGCCGCCCGTAACGAGCACGTATCTTGAGTTTTCTTTAAAGGGGCCCAGAGTCAAAATGTCGGATTTTTAGTTTGTGAAAATGTTCGTGGTAAAGTTTTTTCATTCATATTTATGTTATGGTTTTGAGCTTTTACAGAATAGACTTTTGGTTCGGAGTTCGTTTTACTTAGACACTATCACAGGCAAACTGTAAAAGTGAAAATGAAATGTCGCAAAAGATAGCGAACTTCCAAAAGTTGTGTGCAAAAAACTCGTTATCCAACATCAGATAGCAATCCGATGCATTTACCTCAACATTCATCAGAAAGAAACATTAATTTAAAAAAAATCGTAGTGAAGAAAATCACTAGGTCGTTTCATTTTCAAGCTATTCGTGTAAGAGTCTCTGGTATAGGGAGAGCGAGGGAAAAGTAACAATCTAGGGGCAAGTGCACTCGTAAACCTAACGAGTGCAGTCGAGTGGCGAGTGGAGTGTCGCAGGCGAGCTAACTAGCGCCAGTCGGAAAAAACACGGCCAGCGACCACAAACACGGTGTGTAGGGGACATGTCAAAAGCTTTTAGCGATGTTTTAGAATATTTATGGTTTTTATTTTATTTACTATCGACGATTTTAATTGCACTTTCATTAATTATTAGAGCATCCGGAATAAGTGTAGGTTTTTGTCTACAAGTATGTGTTCTTTATGCATACATTTGTGTGAATTTTGTTTGACCAAAAATGGATAATGTCTTTGACGATGTACCATCGAAACTTATGTACATATTTAGGTTAGGTACATTCACATGGGGATCCACCCTTGTTTATGGAGCAAAAAATAGCCCGTTGTAGTTTGTTCATTTGTAAGAGCAGATATTTACAATTAGGGTCAGCTCTCTGTGGATTTAATATCTCCGACTTTATTGTACTTTACAATTCCTGTGTCGTATACATTGTTTTATCTTTTTCTTTCTGTAGACTTTCTACTCGTTGCGTCACGTACCTAATATATTGCTATTTTAGAAGTATTGTTTAAACAACAATGTTGATTTATAGCCATTATGTATACAGGGGTTCTTTTAGATATTTACACGACGTTATTTTACAGAGCTGTAGTAGTAGTTTTCTTCGAGTATAGGAAAAGAAAAAAGACAAATATGTTTTCTATATCTCACAAATGTGATCATACATTACGTGTTATGACTTATGACACAACTTTGTGAAAATATTGAAGCACTAATAAAAATACAGTCACATTTCTACTTGGAGAATTAGAACTCAAACTTGGGTGATTTGTAAGCTGCGGACGCGTGGACGCACGTCGAAGATAAGTAATGTATTTTGTAGAAATAACACGAGACTCACCGTTATACTCGTGCTGATCGTGGGTCTCTCTCTTGTCACGGCGGCCCAGGGTCTCCCTCCAAATGTTATAGGGCTCCCTGTAATCCTCATCAACTACTGCCGGCCTGCACACAAACAATCAACTTTATTATCTCGTACCAGTGTTTAAAGTTCCCCAAAGCCAAACTAATTGAATTACTTTTTGTTTTTTTAATTTGTGTAATGGTCGGTTGGCCCATTATTTCTGGTGCAGCGAATGATTCAACATGGCTTTATTCGTTTGCGATCCTGCTGGACGCCGGTATGGAGCCTTTAGTGTATGTCTGTGGATTACATCCCCTTTTTTTACAAAGGCTGGACTTAGTTAGGTGATTTATGATTTTATCTCAAAGTCGACTGGACATTGGTGGGTGATTTATGGCAATTTTGTTGGTACAGGGTTCAAGTGAACGTTTAAGTGATTATTGATGAACAAGATCCTGAAATGACCTATTTATTAGAAACTTACCTCAACATGTGTATCGGCGGACAGTTGGCGAGTGCAAGTGCTAGTCTAGGAGCTCTTCGGTTGTTCCTAGAGCTTGAGCTGTGTCTCAAAGATGGGCAGAACGGTTTCTTCAGCATGTTCGGTATGCGGCGACGCGTCTTTTTGGTAAGTAGAACTACTGTGGCTGCGATGAACGCCCCACCACCTACTAGGGCACCACATGCCAGTCCCACAGAAACCCTCAAAGACGAGTTTCTCTTCTTCCTTGAAGATGGCGGAGAATCAGTCCTGTAGTACTCCTCAAGAAACTCTACTGATGTATTCACCCAGGTTGGAACTGTTAACAAAAATAAAAATCAATGAAGACTGGAATTACTTGAATGAAGCCAACTGCCAAGCTCGCGTTCTGCTTCCACGTAAGACAATGAAGGAAAATGAATGGATTTCGAGACCAGGACTAATTGTTGTTTTATAATGGGACGGAATTTAGTAAGAAATGCCGCCCGCGTTCCGACGTTTTCCAATCCCTAAGATAACGAGGCTGAGATTTGTCGACCGCTTTTGTGCATTCAATTTTTTCTAGATTGTATTATTTTTATTGGGTGGTTGTTGTTGAATTAAAATGATAACTATCATTTTATGTTCAGTGGTGCTTAGAGATGCGTATCAATTGATTGATACTTTATACAAAAAAAAAAAACTAAAGAACTATTATGAAAACAAGTTTTTGTTCAGAGCACTGCAATAGGCTTTTCATGTAAGTAATAAACAATAAAAGGGCATAGTTTTGAAAACAAAACTAAACAAATACCGTACTCAGATAAAAAAAAAACACAGTTGTATGAATTTTGAGCATATAACTTGTATCCTGAAAACTTGTAAACCGGCTTTGAATTTTTCACAGAATCGGTTATAGGTCGGATTGTATAGCGGCTCAAAATTGGGTCTTAACTAAAACTGAGGTAAAGGAAAATGGCGAAATGCCAGTGTGAGGTGCCAAGAGTCAGTTAATTCTGCGCTAATTTCTAATTGTACATTTAATGAAGTGTATCTCAGGGTTGCAGGTCTCGGAGTCCAATTTGAAGTAGACTTGTGGGAACGGAGTCCGGATGCTGTAGCTAAATACATTGCGGAGTTTTGTTGTGCTAAACTTTAATAGAAACTTAGAAGAATTTGGAAATGTAAGTATGAACTCTGAAAGGTGAGTTGGGACGTATTATTGTTTTGTTATGCTTATTATTTTTATTAACACAATACATAAAAACAAGGCAGAAAATTCAGAATTAGATCCAAAAAGCATTTTGTCTAATTTTAGTATTTTTTTGTTGACAAACTTTGTGTCCGAGTGTATGGTACATAACAAACACACATCCACGCTAATATCGAATTCACAAGGCTTCCATATACATATATTACCTAACGTATTTACTAATGGATTACGTGTGTCGAATATTTTTGTACAATGTTCAAATATAAAAGCGTTTATGAAAACTTCGTTTGACGTACCTACATAAATGTAATTTGTACGTTTAACGGTGTTTGTGTTCTTGAGTGAAATTGCGATACTGATTGTTTTTGGGTACTGTGGTTTTCTTGTAAGTAACGTTTGTACATAAGTAGGTATATAAAACGCAGGTTCACTTCATAAATGATAAATGATAAATGATAAATGATTTATTTCTGTAAGTAGGTTTGTACAAACACTTTTACACGTCAATCATATTTTTAAACTAGATGAGGTCGGCGTTTCCTATCTGACTACTCTGAGAAGAAAGGCCGAAACAAACTCAGAGGTCACAGTCTCTTTTAAAGTCCAGACATAATCTTGGTCAGATCATGTGAAGACCATGTAGATTGGTATCTGAAATGGTCTTTTGAGGAAAGAACCACACAGATTGAGTGGACCTGTCCAGTCAGTGCACGCATTTGTCAGTAATCGTGCAGCTCAACTCAGGAAGTCAGAACTTAAGGAGCTCAACGATTCGACGAACAATACCAAAGAAAGGACATTTGGGTAGGCCACATAAATTACTCAATCTGCCAGATCATGATCAAAATTAACTGCGAAAAAAAAAAGCAATGACCCACATAATCCTCACATTCACAATAATTAAAATAACATACTACTTTACAAGTAAATACTCATGTCATTGTGTATATAAAATTCAACAATGTCAATGTGTATATAAAAAAATCGGACATAATGTTTGAGAACCATGTAGATTGGTGTCTGAAATGGTCTTTTGAGGAAAGAACCACACAGATTAAGTGGACCTGTCCAGTCAGTGCACGCATTTGTCAGTAACCGTGCAGCTCAACTCAGAACTTAAGGAGCTCAACGATTCGACGAACAATACCAAAGAAAGGACATTTGGGTAGGCCGCATAAACTACTTAAACTGCCAGATCAAGAATATAACTGAAACAATGACCCACATAGTCCTCATATTCTCAATAATGAAAATAATATAATACTTTTTACAGTAAATATTCATGTCTAAAATAGCTAGCAAATTAAAATCAACATTCACCGTGTAAATTTATTGGAGCAGCTCAATCCCAAGCCTTTTTGTCCTCAATATAGTCTTTCACAGTATAATAGGCTTTCTGGCATAGTTTCCGTTTTATAAAAGATTTGAATTTATTAAAGCTTAGACCTTGAATGTGGCTAGGAAGTTTATTATAAAAACGTATACATTGGCATCTAAACGAGCCACCTATTTTCTTGAGCCTGGTTGTAGGAACAATAAATTTGTGTTTGTTTCTAGTATTTATATTGTGGATATCATATTCATATTCATTTGTTTCTACGATTATGTCGAATTGTATGTAGCACATAAATGGGACTTGTGTTTTAAATAGGTTATGTTTTATGTGCTTTGACTAATCTTTCAAATTAATAATATAATGAATCAATCACAGATGAGAAATAAAGCAATAATTACAAACATATTTTAATACTGAAGTTCCGCTTTTAAATTAAAATCTCGAAAACTATACTCATTTTTAAATGAAGCGCACACAAATATGATGACAACAGTTATTAAGATTTTTTTTACTTTGGGCAGCTAAATTTCACCCGTGTTGAGGGGTCAATGCCCTCTTGAGATCCTTGTAAAACCAAGCAAGCCAGTGAAATAAAATCGGTATTCTTTTTAAAATGAAGGTGAAAATATAAGTTCCCTCCGCGTACCTAATAATAACAAGCTAAAAAGATGCGGCAGTCATGGCAGTAATACCTAGTAGTTTTTTTTTTTAACTTAGACTTAATTATTTTGTGTTTTTTCCCTTCTGTAAGTATGTATAATTTTGTACAAAAATACTGTTCAAAGCTGCTTAATAATGCTGTTTAATATTTTTATTAAAGTGCGTATAATATTATTTTAATAAAATTGAGATAAAATACATTTATCAATCCTTTTGTCTATTTCATAACTGTTCAGCTTCTATCAAAGTGAATTGAACAGTGTAGCATTCAATTTATTCATTCATTCAATTCATGGGATCATTCGGATTGTAAGGGAAACCTTAATACGTAACTACCCACCTTCAAAGTGGCGTCGACAATTGAATGTTTAGCGGACAAAAGGCAGTCGGTACATTATGTTCCATTTCGGTAATTAGACACGTATCACGATACTTGTACGGATTCCTAATTGGGGCAGATTAGGAATAATGATGATTCAGAAACCCCCACACCGCTCTGCCGCCGGCGTAATTATGTTGAAAACTTTGCTGTCGCACCCCCAGTTATGTAGCATAGGTACCTGACGACGTTACCCCATGTTATATTACAACAAGAACATATTTCATAGTGACTTTATATTAGAGTTCAGTTTTGTTACCTGCGCTGTAGGTAAATAGCAATATAGTAACCTCTTTATAAAAATCTCTTCATGTAAGTAGATTAAACTGAATATTCAACTCCATTCAAAGTCCATTTTCTTTGGGATAATATTTCGGAGAATGCGGGTGACGCGTCGCGGCCTCCTCAAAATATAATTGGGGGGAATGAAATAATCCAGATCAAAGATTTTCTTTAATTACAAGTTCTTCATTTAGCGGGCGGCGATTTATCACTTAAGAGGCGATTTCCTCAAAAGAGCTGTGGATTAATTAGAGAAAGATAAAATTTGTGAAATAGCCTCAGGCTTGCGAGTGCTCCGAACTGATAAGGGCTCCGATGGGGAGTAATGGATCTATTAGCGAGCCTGCTGCCAAGCCTCCTACGCCCACGGGACCACTTCTTTATGTTCGCGTCAAAAATCACCCAATCGTGTTTATAAATCTCCGGCTGTTCACTTTTTACTCCAGAATAATTTCTTTGTACAAAACATTTGATTCGATAAACTGTTTCGGATTCCCGATCGTGATTGCACAACATGTTTATCCCGAGAATTGAGCGCTGATTCGGACGGCGCAAAATCAGCTGCGAATACCAAACAAATTATCTGCTGTTTGCGTTGATTTATTTATTTTTTAAGTAGGCACATTAAATCCACGGCGGGATTAAAAGCGTTTACGCACCCGACGGCATGTTTCGAAGGTTTTGGGCGTATTATTAAAATAGAAAGGGTGTTGACTATGGGGTAAGTAGAACAGGTAAATTGTACTTACTGGATTTGAAGGTGATTTCGCTGATGAGGATCCATTCGTGTTGAAACCTCAGCTTCATCATGATATGCTTAGCAGTGCGGTTCTGCAGGTCGATGTGCACCACCCTGGCGTGCTCGGACACTCTGTCCTGCTTCGGTTCGTGGGAGACATAGTCTTCCTGCCACCGTTCTCCTTCTAATGAGAAGTACACTTCTGCTTCTTTGAACAGCTGACAAAAGGAAAAGAACATTGCAATTGCTGAATTACCGCACAGTGGGTTACCTATACTCCTTGAAAGAAGATCCTAATTACAAAACAACGTAGGGAGAATTTTGGGATCAATAAAACATTTTTAGAGAGCCGCAAATCTGGACATAGGGAACAATAACGAAAAAAAAATTGCAGAGGCTTTCGCAAAGGCATTAAACAGGTGTTACCTGGACGTCTTTCGTGAACATGTTGTTGGTGTGGACATCGATGTGGTAGAACAGTCGAGTTTCACTGAAGTTGAATGTGAGGATGACTTCTTCATCAATTGTCATGGTTTTGTTCCAGCCAACCCAACGAGATCCTACGACAAAATGTTATGGTGTGATGATTTCTCATTGAGTTCGCGTTTTGTGTAATGAAGCATAGTAGACACTTATTTTTTATAATCAAGAGGATTGTTGGTGTAGTAATTTGGTTTCACTGAGTATATTAAATGTAGTATTTTTTTAGAATGATTTTCCCGTGAATAATATGTACATTTTAAAAAGCATGTCTTAATCACTTAACGACCCAGCTTAGTTATTCTATTTTCATGTAAATACACTTTACTCTTGAATAAATCCAATCCCTACAAACGGGCCTGACCGTTAGCTAAGTGAAGATTGAGGACCCAAAATTTACATACCTCTTGTGTCTAACTGGTCGGGCAGTTCAAAATCGTTGGGCCCTACCAAGGAGTCCGTCATCTGACCGAGTCCATTTATTAGGCGTCCCTCCCGGAGTGTTCCGTCATAGCCGAGGTCTTCGAACCTCGCCCCGCCGGTCATCGCCTGCATGTCGCCGCCTTTGGGTGCGGAGTACGCAACTAGATCCTCTGCACAAAGAACAGACGGTAAATTTACCGCCCGGAGGCGGCTTCTCATCGCTCAGCTCGCAAAAATCGCATAACACACAAATTTCACAAGCAGTGCAGAGCCATGTCGCTTTGCATTGTCTCGAGACGCACCAGCAATTATATACGTTATCCCTGTGGTACCTACGTTTCCAACGACATCCATACAGTTCCACCCTCATACAGGCTGTGCGAGGATGCGCTGCGAATGGAAAAACGCGTATTTTCGATGCCACGAATGGCGCCTCAAGCGTAGATTTTCTCGGTGTGTATGTGTTCACATTTCCAGATATAAGCTGCAATAAAGAAAACAAGTTTTTGAACTTGTTTCATAAACGCACAGCGCACAAAAAAGAAACAAAAAAAAAGTTGTGTACGTTTTTAGATTCATAAAACAGAATGATCACTGACATAGACTAAAAAGTTTTTTAAGTACACTTTGCCTAAGCCATGTTTACAAAACAACGAAAGGGGCATTCAGCCTTGACGGACGGATGAACACTTTGCACCGGGACAGAAAAGAGATCCATCTCTGTGAAAATATTTCGTACATATTTACGACATAGGCACTACAAAGAAAATGAAATCGTTTATCTTCTTTTGTCATTTCACGTGGAGCCGCATGTTTTGTTTTAACATTTTATTTTATGTACGGCCGTTTATCAAGGGAAATTGAAAAATGTAAACCACTAAAGCGGTTTGTTTACAGACTCACTGAGAGGGCTCGACATTTTTATTGTGGAGTAAGGATATGCGAAATTGCGATTGGTTCAGGTGAGTGAAACAGTTTGTCATATACTGTTTGAATATGCTGCCGTCGTTTTTGTGGGAAATAGTGATTTATAGTCCTCATGTGTTTTGAATTTATTTTATTTAACAAACAAACTAAATTGGTAAGTATTTGTTTCTGTTTTAGTTTAGAATCGATCAATGACATCAATATTACGATCCGTTCTAAGGTAATTACTATGCCTGAATATAAAAAATACACACATATCCTTCAAGTTGTCACATATGTACTGGTAAGTAGGTACTCGTGGCGTTTGGTTGAGCGTAACTCTGCGTAACCTAAGCACCCGCTCGGGGACTAATTTCATGTAATGCGAGCCTTGTGTCTTCGGAACGAGCCCGAAACTTCCCTGTGATCCAAAGTATGTAAAGGGAAACTTCGAAGGCACTGATTTGTGCCTAATTGCTAAGTAAATTAAATGATTTATGTAACTTTTAACGTGTTTGTTAACTGTAGCTTCAAACTTTTAAAAGTTTTAATTTGCAGTTGATGTGCCAGTATTTAAGGGTCTGACTACTTTAACGAAGACAAGGACAAATAAAATGGTCCCAAATTTAATCAGCCGACTCATTGCCCCAAGTAAAGAACTGAATTTATTCTGCTATGCAGTCTTTCGTATTTTCAGAGTTGTCTTAAAAAAATGTGTTTGTTTTGCAAGGAGCAAAAACAAAGGCTATTATTCCGCTGCCAGAATAAAAATAAACTTAATATTAATTGGTCACTTACCCTGCTTCCGTTGAAATCTTTGTATTTGACCCAGCGGTTGAGTGCGGTGCGCCAGTACTCGACCGAATAGCTCTCGACAAATTCCACTCCTACGGAGTTAGCGAACCTGCCCTGTGACTCGGAGCCTGTGATTAGATACTCGTCGTGTAAATCAATCTCCAGAAATTGGCGGCTCCGAGGTGATATCAATCCATTAGGGCACCAAGCGCCGCCTTTGATCTCGGTCCGTATACTGCAAAGACGTGTCTCAGTTACCTTCTCTACAGAGCTTCTTTTTATTCATCACAATAAGCGAGCAACAAGTGGACATAAAGCACAGCCGAGTGTATTTTTTTGTCGTTTTACCAACGATTTTGAGTTCATTTTCGTACATAGCAAACCAGAAAATGTATAAATAGTCTTTTAGGGCACGTTGAAGCATAAACAAATAAAATTAGCGTAATAGTCTAGCAAATAATAATATAGTGAAACATTTATTTGTATTTCGTTTGACAACAGAGCAGGGCGTCTGGTGGCAGTTCCATTTGAATATCTTTCGTGATCTCATCAGTAGCTACAGAGGACCAAAGCGCGCTAAGCGCTGAATTAACGTGGCATTTGCTAAATCGTCTCTGACCCTATGTAAAGTGGCTCAGATGATAAGGCTTCGGAACAGCCGGCCCTACTTACATCTTGTTATCTTTGGGGAGTCAAGCTCCGAAAGGCTTTTGTAGGATCACGGTCGTTCCAAATTCATATGAAAATTTAATTTTCTGTTAGTGAATTTCTCAAACGGGAGTCGAGTTTTCGCGTTATTGTCTCGCTTCGGGCTTATGCGGGCTTAAGGCCACGAATGTGGGTCCCACAGTTAATTGTTTGAGCTAAGTATGAGCGTTTTGCGGCTGCGGGATTCACAATTATTGTAACAACTTGGCCGTATCATAGCGCTTCATTGTTGCTTAACAATGGGCAGCTAAAGACATTATATCGATTAAAGGGCTATTTGTTTCGGATTTAAGGGAATGTGTGTCCATTCAGAGTTGTGTCATTGAGTAATAGCGCGTCCACAGTTGTTTTAATAAACGTTTGTTGCATAAATATTGCCAGCATTCTTGTAGTACGAGTATTTGCATCGGGGAAGGTTTTATAAATAAGTAAATTACCGTGAGCTGAGTGGCGAGACACTCTGGTCGTAGCTGGAGCTTGCCGAGAGCGATTCGTTAGCAATCAGCCCATTTTCCATTCCAAGTGGCACAAGGCAGCTTCCTCCTTCGGCTGTAAGGAAAATAAATTATTTATTAAATGCATTAACATTTAAGAACTCGTTTGATTCGGGGTGAAAGTAAATCTTTCATGAACGTAATAAAAGTTCGGATTTTAAAAACGATTGAGTTTTATTTATAAAAAAAATGGACAGAAGTAATAATCACTTCACTTGATTATTATAATGAGTTATTATGAGTATTATTGTTTAGTTGTGTGAGAGTGTTTTGTTTTTCTTTAATTAGGGTGTGTGTCGTGCCGTGGGTGTCCGGGTGTCCGGGTGTCCTGCCTGGGGCGGGCGCTAAACTCTCCGGATCGTAACCATTCCTTCCGTATTGTGTGTTTTGGTATTGCATTAGGAAGGGACGATCCTGGGGTTACTCTGTGTTCTTTTAATTTCGTTTTCCTGTGCTAAGAACCAGATATTTTAAATCAGACAAGAAAATGTATTGCCAAAGCAACAAAATGCAAAAAATAAACCTTTTTTAATATTTATTACTAGTCGAAAATTACAGCCTACAAACACAACTTTTTCCTACAAAGCCACATTAAAAACTAGTCCACCAAACTTTGTCTAAGTGACTTAGCTTAGCTAGGTATTCTAGAAGCAGTATCGCCAGTCGTAATCCAGTCATTTGTTTCCAAATAGCCACCATTTGCGATAAAGTACTGTGGAAACGAATGGGCTGGCACAGACTATCCGCCTTTATTTCTGTCAAGGGTATCGGGAACTAGACTGCAGTAGTACCCGATGAATTCCGAAATAAATGTAAGTATAGAAAAATGGATGGAAAACGGAGTAACCGGAAACATATAGAAACCAAGCAAGTTAATAAAAAGCTTATAGAAAGGTGTGTTGTGTTTCAATCTCAAAAGACTATAAATACAATTGTATGTGTTAGAGTAAAATTTTAATAATATGAAAATATTAAATCCCATGTTTATGTAAACCAGATTTAGATAAGAAATGCCTCAAAGTTACTTATTTTTATGCTGTTATTTTTCACTTGTAGTGCTTTCACATAATTAGGCAATGATCGGGAAAACTTTAGCTACATTATAATATTGGTAATTAGGTGGGAATTATCAAAACAATGAAATATTATCCTTGCTAATGATCCTATTACAGTTACCCAGAACAAAGAGAGAGATTCTGTAAGGAATAAAAGCCTCGATCTTTACAACCCTAAGGTTAGGGTAACCCCATAGGGTGGGTGCGCCCTCGTCATTGGATCGAGTGTGTGCGCACCCTAAGGGTTCTTAAACTTGTCTTTGTAAAGAACCGTATGTTACTTAAACCTACAGGTTTTTGATTTGAGATATTATGGGCAACAGCCGCAGGGTTTTTTACTTAATTACTTTAACTGCATTTTAATCCCTTGCAGTTTAATCTTTAAAATTTCCAGTGGAAGTATTCAATTCAATTCAAAATCATTTATTTCAATCCAATTAAAAGATCATATGTTAATTATGTTGAACATTCAAATAAAATTAAAATTTTAATCATAATAAATAAACCTATATAAAAATAATTAATGAAATAATACAAATAGAATTAAAGTTATAAACTCAAATTAAAAACATAAATTTAAAAAAATAAAAAATATTAGAACTTACTAATACGCCTGCCTCTGAGTCATTTGCTTGTTTGTCATTACATTAATCATATAGCAATGGTTAATGTACTGACAATCAAACCTGTTCGCAAATACGCTCAGGATAGTGTTGGAGGTGGTCCGGAGCCTGCGCCCCAGAGACGTGCACCGCTTTCGCATCGTCGTGTAGAAACAGTCGACACGGGCGTCGGTGAACATCCCCGACGCGCTACAGTGCCGGGGCAGCCCCAACAACACCCTGAACGCATTATTGTACTGAACACGGAGAGCGTTGTACTGCTTCTGGGTATATGAACCCCACAGGCTGGCTGTGTACAGGGACGTACAAAACGCTCTGAAAAGAGTTATTGGGTATTGCCGTGAATCTGATATAAACAGCCCAAATACTTTAGTACAACATAAAAATACATAACACATTCAAGGATTTAAATTCATTCGTAACACTCTTATGGAAGCCCAAATAATATACACAGAAGAAATAAGTATTCTTTAATACCATGGTAACAATATCGTATTGAATTTACTCCGCCAGAATAATATATTTATATTTTGTTGGCAGGAAAGACGTTTAAGTATACATAAAAGGTAATATTTATTCATTCAAAATATTAACACAGTTATGAGCACATTAGAATTCCGGGCACATTATGAATACTATTTATAACAAATGACGAGCACGGGTAAATTAATCTAAATTACGTGAAGCAAAAGGATAAGAATGATGACTGCCATTATTCCTACTTTTTCCTGATTTTAATATAGTTAGATAATGTAACTGTTACTACATAAATTAGTGAATCAATAGATAACTTGAAATTTTGATGTTTGTCTCTCAGTCACGCTTAAACCGCTTATCAGATTAGGATGAAACTTGGCACAAATATAGACTATGTGTGAGATTAAAACAGGAAACTTTACATCCCGGTTCTTGAAGAAATCCCCCTTGTATGCGAGTGAAACTGCGGGCTTAGCTTATGTATTTTTTTACCTATATGTACTTCTTATAGGAGTAGGGATTATAGGTAAGGGTGGACCAGTACCCAATTTTTTGTTTATTTTCCTGCTTTTAATAAAACGAAAATACAATACACGACGTCGGTGAGGCACAAAGGGAAAAATTCAAATTCAGTTTTGCGGACGGCATTATTTTAACATATAATATGCATATATTTATTTTTGTAGGTTCTTCACCCTTTTTTTTTTGGTAAGTCGAGAGAAACTAGGGAAATTAAGTTTTGTGTTCAGCTTACGGCCTGTCAATTTTATATTACAGAAATTATTTTAATATCAACTTCAAGCCTATTAAAAAGAGTTAAAGTTTGTTTGTTTGTTTGTTTGTATGTAGGGGGTAATCTCTAGAACTACCGGCCGTATTTGAAAAACTCTTTTTGCATTTGATAGCCCGATCTTGACGAAGGCTATATGGCTAGTTAACATCACACTAAGACCCTTAGTAGGACCCGAGCAAATAGAAAAAAAAGCAGAAAGAACGCTTAGCGAAAACGAAGTAATAGCGCGGGCAGGCGATGCGATGCGACGGAGTGGGTCGAGGTACAACAAATTTCACGCGGACGAAGTCGCGGACAGAAGCTAGTGTTTGATAAAATAATTTTGTTATCCACAGAACTAAAATCTGAATGAAGGAAATCACATCATTTTTTTTTTTAATTACCGTAATTTATTCTGCTTCGATTTCAGTTCAGTAAACAATACGAAACAGGCACTTTGCAAGTCTATTCTAGTGTTCCACATTGATATTCGTACACTCGTCCATAATACACTAAGAAAATGGGACATGTTCGGAAAATTCTAATGTCTGTTATGATAACATGTTTATTTCTACGCGCCGATTCAAATAAATGGGTTCCCCAGTACAGTTTACGTGTGGAAGGAATATGTGCATATATATAAGACTCGTCTTAAGGAAAACACACAAAAAGAATCTCGACGATGTTAAGCTTTTGTAATAACAGCACCTGTTGGTTGGAATTCAATTATTTTTGTTTTAAAGTAGATATTAGATTTTTATTTTATGTAGTAGGTTGGTATAGAGCAACGGCTGATTGAATAAAAAGGAATCTTTTAAAACCAGTAACCTAGGGGTTTGCACATGCTTTGCCAAAATGCCTGTTATTTCCATGGTTTCCTAAACTTTCAAATCAGAGCGACGCCATGCAAGCTCGGCGGCAGAAATTCAGACGGGCGGTGGGCTGAATAAGAACGTTTAACAAGTATTTCTATTAAAAGGACTGTACTGTCATGCAATACCACGTTAGTGGCGAAAACATACAGGCCCAACCAGGAAGATTATTAAGGAGAAGGACGTGTGCGTTCGCCTTAATCTGACAAACAGGCATGTGAGGGATGTGCACCTAATCCAGAGAATCGCGGGGACACGTGATAAATTACTCGAGAACAAATTACGTGAAACTGCTGTGAGTAAAACAAACAATTTATTAAAAAGACAAATGAGCCGGCCCCGTCGCAAGGTGGTTTAATTATTACATGACAATACTTGTCAAAACTGTTGGCATATTTGTAAGGCATGTTTGCTTGTGTGATTGATGAATAGCAGAAGATATAGTGATGTAAAAGTGCGCTAAGGTATCGTGCAAATCCCTAATTTATTATACCGAGACTGTGATGCAAACGTTACAAGAAACGATAGCATCCAACAAAATATTAACGGTGATTCTATAATTACTCAGACATTGTTCAACAAAGAACAGAATTAAACATTAATAATAAAGTTTATGAATAGCAAGTATCAGCAAATCCAGTTCAGAATGAACTCCAGTTCGCAGCCCCTTCCCGAGGGTAACCTAAACTTACTACCTCATTACATTAATTGCCCGTCGCAAAGGAGAATAACTATTAAAAATTCATTGTTTTCAGCCTTCCACCAAATTCACTCGAATAGCATTATTAATATTTAATTCTACAATGACGCCGCGCCTAATGCTCTTAATTTAAAATTCTTAACAAACTTAATATTTGAGCAGAGCGACCCCCCGAAGGATCGTATGCCTATTAAAAGTATATCAGGATTTTTGTTTATTCGCAGTCATTTCGCTTACAAAGCGGGGTGTGTACGAGGCCCAGCCCGAGTCCCCGCTGTGCGGGCCGCAGTAGAAAGCGCGTTTTGCTGAAATTCCGCGTGGGTAATGTTTCACATGGGGTATCTCGGTAAGGAGACTAGACTTGCACGCTCAGTGGTACATAAATTTTCCGTTGGTACCGCATCGGAACCGCAGTAGGTAGCGGAACGACGTCCGTGCCCCGTACGTGTTGCGCTGCCAAATAAAAATGTAGGTGGGACCTTATTTTGAACATTAGCTAGCTATCTCATATGGGGCAGCCGTACGAATAGGAAAGTAGAAAATATGTGTGCGGTAAGTACGCGCGTGTACCATACATAAACCTGTCTATTTATTATGATAACGACATACTTTATGTACGCCTGCATTATCTAGCTGATGTTATGAGATAATGTTGGCCACGCTTCGGTTTCTACTCTTATTGTTTTCTTGAAATATGGATATTGTGACGTAGAACGTTAGCACACTGTTTATTTGGGAGGAGAGCTTAGCCAGGACATTGCCGAAACAGTACCATTCTTGTTAATTTTGTTTGTGCAAAACATAACTTCTGCCTTAATTTTATTTATAAGGTCTACTTGTAAGTTAAATAAACAGTGTTTTTTTGGTTGAAATTGCCAACAAAATGTGCCAAACAAAGTGTGGTTATTAATATTCGCGGCTTGCTGCGAAACGTATAATCGCTGGACCCACCTACATAAATAATTCATGTTGGAATTAAAGAAACTAAAGTTTCTCTCATTTTAACGAGCCAGTTTAATGAAAGTGTTTGCTAAAGGAATTTATCAAATTATGCGGCAGACTTTCTTGGTGTTTATTTCTTATTTCAATACAATAGGGAGCGTCGTTTATCCATTGGTCGATCGTTATGGCTCGACGTAAGACTTGGGTTTTATCTGTGGCCAGTAAGGTAAGGTCACCTATTCTAAGAAATCTCTCTTGCATTTTTTTTTTACCCGTTACATTGGCAGTATTTACAAGCCCTGAGATTGACAGTAAAAGCACCTTATTTTCTTTAGCTCTATTAGAACTCACGTCTCAGTGACATACTGGTCCTGATACAATAGGATAATGACATGTTACTTATCTTTTGAACTGACGACCTACTTGTTTAATGTCTTCGAGGGACATCTTAATGTTTTGTCTAAGAACAAAAACAGATTCCTGTGGGTGTAAGAATTGTTGCATGGTAGCTAAGAAACAGGTTACACAAGCCAGTATTTCTGATGATTGAACAAGTAGATAATGTATAGTGTATCCATGTTTGTTGATTCTATGAAGCGGTATAAGTGCACTAAAGTAAATACTATTTATATCTATTGTAACATCGATTTAAAGGAAAAGTCTTTCAAGGAAAACCATAAATGGGTGAACATTAAAAGGCTTTTGAAAGTAATTAATTGAAAGCACTTACCTACACACAGGAACATTTTGTTCATTAACATTGAATGTAGGATTTAATATCAGTTTTGTGTAATTTTCGTATCGAAAACACATTGGTTATTTCAGGAATTTGTGAAGGCACAATTTATTATGTGTTATTTGTATTGAAAGCAGAGTTATGTAAGTGCTGTATTTAATATTATTTTATAGTAGGAATTGATACCTTTATTTGATTAACTTTTTTGTTGATTTGACAAACTAGCGATCTGTTTTATATCTGGTTATTCAAGAGCTAGCTAGTGAAGGTCGCTTTTAGCGATAAGACCGCCCATTGTGTCACCTTATGTAAAATTTCTTAATTTATATATGTAATTCACATGGTGTACATAATGAAAGAGTATTCTTTTCTCTTCCATTGCATATCTTATTTAATTTCTCAACAAATTATAGTACCTCAAAACATAATTTTGTGGTTCAGACATTCCCAAAAATACCTTCAACCTTCGTTAACTAATGATTTACATTGTCAAAGACTTGAGAACAAGCTTATGTTAATCTTAACAGTATTGTAGGTTTCGTGTAGCTTATAGATAATTAGAAGACAGTGTTTGGGAGCCCGAAACAGCCTCGAAACGTGGTTAGTTGTTTAACGTGTGAAACAAACGGCGGAGCCTGTAACCTTTGTTACCGAGGATCTCGGGATAATGGAAACGATACCATGAGTGTGTTTTTAGTCGACTTACGACGTCTTAATTTTGATAATGTAACTAGTATGTTCAAAGTTATGAGGCAAACCTTCCTCTTTCGTTTTGAATTTGTAAGTTCTTGAAATAATTACTTAAATGCCTAATCGTTCCAGTAAAATGTTTTTTTTTTTTATAAACAAACTGTTTTTCAGACCTATTGTTTTATTGTACACAAAATTATATTTCCAAATACTTATAGAGCCAGCGGCAATGGATAACAGTCAACAGTACATGATAATTAACACTAGTGGATATTAAGTAAACTTTTTATTATCATACCTCAGTAGGTACTTACTTTCGAAAGAGATAAAGAACCGACCAGACCAAGACCCACAGACTTAAGTTACGCTCATGAAACACATCTAGAAATGGAACATTCATGTATGTGAACACAAAATGTGGCACGTTACGTCGCCTCGGCGTTTCAGACATTAGGTAGAAATTAATGATGTGGCACCGAGTGCTGCGTCTCTGACAGACTTGTAGAGAGAGGTTCATTAACCCGTCTTGGCAAACACCAGTGTGTCGTGTGCCTGTACTGTGTAAAGAGAAGACGGCACTAAATACTACACCTGGTAAAGTTCTTGGAACACGAAAACATGTGTAGGTACCTCGTTTGAAAGACAACAAAAGATTAGGTAGAATAAAAGACGTTTATGAGACAATTTATGCCAGTTTTTATAAACAAAAACTATCTTTCTGTGCACTGTGTTCCCCAATTGCGCCAAATAGTCAGTTTGAAAAATGTCCGACCAATGCCTGGCGCTGGCTAAGGAGAACGGGATTTTGAATTGGTTTATTTACATTTGATTGCTATGGTTTCTTAATATTTCGATCTAGTGATAACGTTAGCTTTTTTGAAAACTGCTTATTCGCTACTGTAAGTCAAGAGTTATTGATTATGAGCTTAATCGATATACGAGTATCTTCCTGATATTTCGGCGTCTTGATTGACTGGTAGTTGAAGAAATGTCTTGCCAGACTTCAGTTTGATTACCAAATATTTGTATGGCTAACAGATGCTTCTTCCTTGTTGGAGTACTAAGTCATTAAGTGAATCGGGAATGCCTCACGATACAGGTGAATTCCTAGTATACAATATTAAAGGCAAATTTTCAAACAAGTTATCTATTTTAGTCTTATTTTCGGGAATGTAAATTCTCAGAACATTTAACGAATTAATGAATGAGTTCATGTTTATAGAGGAAGTCGATTTAGCAACATGTCTACATATGTTGCGTCACTTGTAGCTAACTGTTATCTTGTGACAGCGTGTTTTGCAACGAATTAGAGCTCATAATGTATGTAACTTTGATGTACAAATAACAATTTGTTCATTAAGTATGATTCTAATGATTCTTTGGAAAAAACAAGACCAAGATAACGTTGTCATTGAAATGTAGCAATTATCAAATTGACACACTACGTTAATTAGCCGACAACTATCAAAGAATAACAGTTGTGATTTGAATATACTTCGGACAATTTAAGTTGGTAGTCAGTATGATAAATAATTTTTTCACTCCTCTTGCTCAAATAGTATGTCATTGCAGCGTACCAGAGCGGGGGGATAAAATAGCATATTTTCCTCTAGGGTTTATTTGTTTTCAATTTTTTGTCTGTTACCAACGAGCCTGCAAAAACGAAAAACTCTTTATTTATAAGTAGAATAATCATGAATAAAGACTCGACTAGATTACTGTTTCTTAAAAAAAGAAAACGTTATTTTAGAAAATGGAATTAAAAGCGGCAATCTCTTCGGTAAAATGCGTGCATTGCGTTGCAGCTACAGTAAAAATAAAAATAAAAAACTATTTAATATTTTATTGGATTACTAGCTGCGCCCCGCGGTTTCACCCACAGCTGTATGAAATATACTATACGACCTATTCTCAGACCTACCAATAATACACAAAAAAAAAACGTAAAAACATCGGTCAAGCCGTTTCGGAGGAGTTCGATAAGTAACAATGTGACTCTAGATTTTTATATGTTAGATTTTATTTTCCCGCAATCGTAGCATAGTTAGAGAGTAACACACGGCGCTAAGAACCCATTATAACCTGGTATCTATTTACTGCCTTGCTTAAGCTTGGGAGTAAAACTACCTCATATATAAAGGTTTATTTTAGCCCCTTGTTTAACAATCTAATATTCCTGACTTTACTTGGAATAGTTAAAATACGTAAGTGTATAGAGCAAAAAAGGCAATCAATTTGAATAGGACTGAAAGTCTCTTTAAGAGACTGGATACGATTTACCTTACTGCTAAACAATTAACTGCAGTGTGAACCAACTAAATAACATGTAATGGAATGCAATGAAACCTTTTTGCTCATATTTGGTGCAAAAATATGTAGGTAATACTAAAATTAATTAATTACACCCCGGTACTTAAAGCGTCCATTACTGAAATAGCACCCTCAAACATACAAAGTTCGGAGTAATTCATCGTCAAAGAGTCACGTTACTTAAGGCTAGGAGACAGGAACTTTGAAAGAGAATCGTAACTACCTCCCACTAGGTCTGTAATTGTTTTGTTTACGCCTTCCCGTCTGCATTGTCGAGTTGACGGTGTGAAATTAAACATAATTGTAGCTGTTGATGTTGAGTTACGTAGGTAATATCCTTTATAAACGTGTGAATAAAGAGAGAATTTTCCGAAAATATAAATAAAGCGAGACCTTCTTTGTTAGCCGTATTAATTACTGGGATTACACGACGAGATTTCTGTTAATGTTTGGATAATTTGTTAGTGTTGATGATGGTTTGTTGGTCTAAACCTGGTTTGTTAGTAGTGCAAAGAGCAAGACCGTGAGTTCGAATCCACGTTGGGTAATTTTAATCGGTTATTATATTGTATATTATGAACTTAGTGCTATTTTTGTTCGTGATTTAAATAACAAAATCTCTTTCATAGATTTACAATATCTCGTCCACATTCTTTAGATGGTTAGTCAGAAAACGGAGGAACAATCCCCAAGGGGTACAAGGTTTTATTTAAAATAGAAAATAAGATGTTTGCTAGTATCCGGAATAATAAGAATCTCAAGGCATTGAGATTCTTATATAAACATGCACACAACACCACAACTAACAAATAATACTAATTACCACACAAAAAGACACAGTAACCAATTATCAAACGTATCTTACTCACACATTAATAAATGTAGGTAAGTGTCTAACTATTTTTTGTGATAATTATGTAAGGGACACCCAATGTCCTAATCAGCGGGGTAATTACGTAACACACTAACAGTAGGAATGGGTTCATTTTGACAGTTCAACAACATTCATTGCGTTATTTACGCTGTTGAGCAGACAACAACAGAGCAATAGGCTTCAAAATGATTCAGATTGTAATAGATACTGTGTTACGTACTAATAAAAAAAACTAAATTATTTAAAAAGTCCAAGTTTTTATAACTCAAAAAGTTACATAGAGAAGCCTTAGGTATTTCAGTCGAGCTTCTGTTATATGAGAAAAGGAGCCTGTAATATGTGTCAGCGGAAATGAAGACCGCAAGAAAAGTTGAAAAGTAAAGTACAACAGAACCTATGGTTTCAATGTGGGAACTTTTGTGGTAACTTGAGAATACATATAATGTTGAGGAGTTGGTGGACTTATTATTATTATGCCTAGACAAAATCAAACTGGTTGCTAATTTAATTGCATAATTTATAATTTTTATGACATTGTTTTTTACATTATGTAACTACTTTAACTCACACTTTTACTTGTGAAATTTTGGTTATTTTTATTTTTACTTTTCAATATTTGTAAATATGTGAGCACCATGTATCTATCTCATAATTAATTTACCTGTCATGCGTTATATTTAATTATTTTTACCTATTGTGGCATAGTAATTTTATTCTAGGTGCATCGTCATCAGATATAATTAATGTATACATAATATTGTAAAACAATTTTAAAAGAGTAACGGTGGAGTTTCTTGCCCATTCTTCGCCATACGAAAATACCTTTTGGAAGGGGCAACTAGAATCAATTCAATTATTTTGTAAATTTTGACGTTCAAAAGTGCCTTTTATGTGCCTATTTGAAATAAATGATTTGACTTGACTTTGCCTAGTTATAATTTTATATTATGTTACGGTTGTGTAGTCTTTTGACTTGAAGGTATAGTAAAATATAACTCATCATCTGCCTTTTTCCAACTGTTTTTGGGGTCAGCTTCAAGTCTAATCGGATGCAGCTCAATTCAAATATTTACATAGAGCAATCGCTCAGATAGGCAATCGCCTATCTGACCTCCACAACCCAGTTACCGGGTAAAACGACACCTCTTCGTAAAATATGACTAATTGTAAGAAATTATGACAAGAGTATGGGAACACGTCTTTCTATTAGTAAATTACAGAACAATGAATACGAAAAAAATATGATTACTTACCTAATGAAAGTGTGAGTATTGTAAGTGGTTATTCGGATACCTGCTGATGGGTAGATAAGATTTTTTTTACATTTTTTGGTGACACACTACAAAATATCGTGTGTTTTTTCCAAAGGGTCTGGTAGAGGTGATGGGTGATTATTAGTATACCATTATAGTGATTATTCTACCACAAATAATCACAAATTCTTAAACAAAATATGATTGCAAAGTTCCATCGACTTCAAAGGATAAACCAGAACATACTCATGTTATATAAGTTTGTTTTATTTCTTCGAATACGAAAATATTGTTTGGAAAATCTCGCCTTCAGCGTTCAGGGTCAAATCCAAAGAAAATAAACTTGTTCGAATTTTCTTTTCGCTTAAGAGTCTTTTCAAAGTTAGAAAAACGGGGCGACATTCTAACTTGTCTGGACTTTACCATTGATTTTATATTCTATTGTAGGTATCTTTTGTTTTAGATTTTTATTCGAGTTTCATTGAACGAACAAGTTTTTCGTTTAATTCGACGTAATGTACGAGTAGAAAACTTCGGTAGAAATGAAGTAACTTCGGGTTTTTAAAGAGTATGAATTAAACTCCAAATAGTTTTACTTAAGATTATTTTTGGAGTTACTTATTTTCCCAATTCATCTATATGCGAATCTTTAGCAGTCACATAAGAAGAGGTATTTGAAATTAACAACAATCTTATTACATGAAGATTAGGTATTTATAGATAAACATAAAGAAATGCGAATCTTTTGACTATATCAAGGTACAAAATTTGTATTCCTAAAAGCGTTTGACTCTTTAATAAACTGTTAGGTAGCAATTTGTAGCTGCTCTAGTAGATCGGAATAACTTGGACATGAATTGTACACCACTAATACCTAAACACCTACTTACTACAAATATTTTATAAGATGACCAGGAAGTTACAATGTTTTTATCGTTTAATTTGCATGACTGTATTAAGGAAAAATCTCTGGAGTTTCAGACTTTGGAAAATGAGTGGAAATAATATAATTATGTTGTATCCTAGTTGGTTCCACGGCTGAGGAGGGCTAGCCGTTGAATTTACCGCAGGATGTCGAATCGACCTGACCCCATGAGGAGTCTAATTTTAGGAAAATTTGCCGCCAATTTGTGGAGAAATAGACCGTGAAAGTGGTATGAAATACTAATTTTGTATTTTAAACCACTAACAGCTTAATTGATTCGAATTATATTAATTTGTTGTCGTAATTATCACCAACGGGAATGCTCGATTGGCTCGCATTACGCTCCTCTGGTTATGGCTAATGCGTTAGTACACCGATTGAACTATAATTACAGACGAGACGGCTCAAAGTGGCGTGCCTAATTTACAACATTACTTCAAATTGTAAAACTCCTTAATAGCCGAAATATTCTAATTGTGACAACGCCAAATGTGCGGGTTAAAAATACCTAATATTTTTTTATCACTAGTTATTTAGCATACATTTAAAGAAATATTCTTTGGCTTCGCAACGTACTTCATACTTAGGTGAGAATATTTTAGATAAAAGTCAATTTTATCATGAGTATTTCATGTTAAAAGATACTTAAGGTAAATAAATACAGTGGGAACATAACAAAGCCTATTACAAGGCTCTGAATTATGCGACAAAATAATAGGGAATTCTCATGTCTACGTACACTTACTTACTTGTAGGTACCACAAAAGAGATAGAAACAGAAGGCTGGCTTGATACAAATAGCACAATCGGCCGCACGCACACATAGTCGCGAGCGTACGGTAATGTCAGCCGAATGCCAGTCGTGAGTGCGCTTGCACTCTCTGTATATGAGCAGTGTCTATGTGTGCGTCCGTTTTCACTTGTTGTATGAACCCGACTTTCTGCAACTATCTTTTTGGTGCTTCAACAGAAGTAACGATGTCGTGCCGTACAAGGTTCTGCTAACTGACGTTAGGTGGCGCCACTGGCTTGGAGAGGGCAATCTATTGCAACGTGGCTATTAACAACAGCTCAATTTCCATTTTGATTTGAGCAGCAACGTTAACTAGATCATCTAGAGAAATAGTAAGGGTGTAGCTCACTCCGTGTGTCGTTTTGGGATTAGAAAAATTCAAGAGTCGTGTGAGTCGATGCATTTTTGAAGCTAAATCTAACCATGTGGAGACCTATTGACTATAAGACTTCCGTGTTTAATTTGCTTTTGATTTCTACAATTTTGTATGATCCAATTAGAAATAAAGAAAATACGTTTATTTGCAGTAAACATGACGCAGACACAAAAACACAAAAAATAACAAGTTAGAGGAAAATATGCGTCACATCCACGCAAAACGGCAATCGCTCAGCATAATGTTACGACCTTATGCGAGACAGAGCCCTAGCGCTGGTTTTCAGCGACAGCCGGCGTTAACGTGATGACGTCAACCGGTGCAGCATACAAAAAGATAAAAATAACAAAAAATAAGAAATAAAATAATTACACAATACCTAGTTCTAATCATACATAGCTACAACGATTTTTGTAATTTCATCCATTTAATGCATTTATTTTGAGTTTTGTGTTGTTATTTTACTGTTGTTATATATTAAAGAAAGGATTCAATACCTAGACCACCACTATAGTTGTTACTAATTTGATGCCACCCTCCACTTTGAAAGCATACATTGATTTTGAAAATCAATTTGCCTGTGTGTCCGACATTCTGCCCATTGTTTACCTGCAAACATGAACTGGCCAGCAAAGTACGTGCACTACGAAAACAAAAAACCGTCAAAACACGTCCCGTCATCGTTTGCAGCTCTTGGTAACTGTCAGGAACTGCAAAACGGAACTCAGTTTTAAACTAACCATACGCACAGAAACATGACTGACAGATAAAATTGTTTTTACAGGTTGAACAGGCAATTCTCAGCGTGTTTCGACAGACGTGAAAGCGCAGATATGCGTACACAAGGAAAACGCGAAGTACACAGGTGAATAGCGAATGCTTCACACAGACGTACGTAATCTATATATGCGTAGATATATATTCAAGAAAGCTTATTAGATTCAACATATTTTGTTATAATGCGTTTTTTTTAATACATTATTTACATTTTGTATTGTTTCATAAGAAGTCCGTATGGAAGCTTAAATTGAATGACTAAACATTCGTTAATAATAAGTACACTTGTACGAGTACAGATACAAATAATGTGTATAACATTTTTGTACTTACGTCCACTTCGACAAAATTTATTTTAATATTTCAAGACCTTGTTTTTCGTTAAAGATTGGGCACAAAACACTTAATCACTTGAAGATGTTTACATCTTACATTTTCCTCGCTTTAGTTGGCAAAAGACTCGTTCATTTTATTTGAAGAAAATCGGTTTGATCTGGAAATAACTAGGTAGCTGGGTTTTGGCAATGTTTTCAAGATTTCTTGAGAGGGAGTTGAACTCAAGAAATATGACGAAAATAGTAGTATCAAGAAAATTATTAACAGAATGACGTATAAAAATATAGTGGGTTATTCCTACAATGTTACTTTAGTTAATTTATTTCGCTGTTTTACCGTCGAATTCGCTGTCAATACACCTTTTTGTTCGTGTAATTATTGCCTTCTTAACGTTCCCGTACATGTTTATTGCAGGCCGTTGTATATACTTGGTAAAATTACAGTTTAAAATCGGCTGCTAAGGCCGCATTTGTGTATACTGTATATTTACCAAAAAAGGCCACAATTATTCCGGTACATTCATGTTACAGCACCGCATGTTCATACTGAGTGAGAGAGATGGGAAATGTACAGTTATGTGAGTGTAAGAGGAAGGGAAACAGCGTCCTCTTGCGGGAACAATTTGTCACTGTCTCCGCCAATTTCCTCTTGTAACTAGTTTTTTCTTTGCGCCACGTAAATTTAATTTCAGCTCTTTGTTGAACCTGTTTGAAGCGGTTGTAGCCGACTAGTACCGCAAACTTTTTTCTTTAGTGTTTTCTCTCGAGTTTGATTTCTACATGTCGTGTTTGTGGTTCAGATTACGTAAAGCTTTGTTTGTTTTGAGGTATCTTGATAAGCCGTGATGGAATATTGATAAACTTTATTTTTGTGGGTATTGTAAAGTTATAGTTGCACTATTGACCTACTTATTCAATCACATTACGGGTATGCTTGACTCCAAACCATAACAAAAGATTTTATTTTAATAAGCCATACAATGACCTTCATACAATCGTTAAAATGATCACCCCCGTTCACCCATGCACCATAGTTTGACATACTACATCGTGTAAGAAAATGAGACCAGAAGCGTGAAAAAGGCTGGTCCCTTATTTCACGCCAGTTGCCCAACACGCTACCGCTGTTACCCTAAAAAAAACATAAAAATCATGTCAGAAACAAGGACCCTTCACTCTATGTGAAGATATAACCTCTCGGAGAGGAAAATATTTTAGGTAAAGCTTGGCTGTAGGTAAACAGCACTTGCATTTATTAAAATATTGAAATGTGGGCAAAGTGGATTGAAAGCTGAAATTGCAATTGGATTAAACAGCTTTTAGGCGAAGCCAGATATAAAGATGTATGGATTGCAAAATTTCGCATTCTATATATCTTTATATCTGACTTATAAGCCTAGAAAATAACTTAGCAAGGTTCAACTTGCTACCGTAGCAATATTCCGTAGCCGTGTGCTACGAGATATCGTAGCGCGTAGCACGAGTTACAGCTTGTACTTGTGGCCAATATTAGTTCTATTTTGTGTTTGATTACAATACTAAGTTTATAGCAATACGAATGGAAGAAATCGAATGTAAAATGTTACCGTTTCATGTGACAATGTTGGACAATTTCCTTAAAGGTTGGGTAATTGTTTCCGACATTGCCAGGGGGCTATAATGGTGGTCGGTTTTTTCTTCGGGGTAGGGATACAATACCATAAAAATGATTTGTCTATTTTTATTCGAATCGCTTGCAAATTAACTATAGTGTATATAACGATGACTGTTGAAGGAGCTCGTGGTTTCTTTGTTCCACATCACATAATATGATGAAGAAGAGTAATTCTAATATTGCTTTCCAAATCAAAATTACATGAACATTAATTTAATGTGAAATTAAAATGACCTTTGTATTGTGATGGAAAATGTTGACGAATATTAATTTACTGGCATTTGATGTTAGAGTCAACTTAATTCATGCAGTCAAGTTATTTGCTAGGTATTTGAAGCATTCAGTCAAATATGTTTCTAACAAGTATTTACATGTAACAAATAATAGAGAAACTCGAGTGAAACATGCTTTACTACGAGTATTAGAGAAGATGAATTCTAAATGAGCATCGTTTGGGAAAATTATTTAATTTTATTTGACTACCAGCTGGTATTTCGATTGTAGTGGTAGTAAGAGTGCGATTAAGAGTTTACTCTCATTCAAAAAAAGTATGTCATAAAACTAGTCGAGTAATTAACAATATAGTGCCTTTTACTATTTCCAGAAGTAAATTACTCGATAGAAACAGTCCCAGGCGAAAAAATCGAATTATTCAAATGAATACGAACAGCTCAATTAAATCTAATTTACTAAAACCGTTTTATTTGGGAACCGACTTAAGAGCCGATAATAATGAAAAGCAAAAAATGAAAAATCGCTTTTGACGATGGCCCATCTATCTAATAAACCTAATATTGGTTTGATGCGCGCTCAAGAGCCGTGAAATGACTCCCTCTCGCCTCCTCCCCCCCCACAGAGCGACAGGACTCACCAACCTATCCTGAGCTGTACTGTTTTTACGTTCATCCCCGACGTTGAAAGAAAATGTTTTCTTGTAACTACGCTCCCGGCTTTCCACGACTGGTCCACGTTGCACCTCGCTCGACTTTCAATTTATATTTGAAAATGTGGAAGTTTATTTATGCTCAGTTTATAGGAATCACCTTAAGTTTATAAACATTCATTATTTATTTTGTGCTACTACAAAGCTTGAGTTTGCTTGAAATAAGCGCCCGATATAATATAGGCTTTGGCAAGACCAAGAATGGCCGCACGCCAATAAGTGGTATTTTAGTAACCAACACAAGATTAATCGGCTAAAAACTCTTAGGTACAGATATTTCACGCTCCATAAAATAATGTGTGCTCCACTTTTTTATTGGTTTTGTTACATAAAAGTGTTAGTAACAGAAGCTAATCTTTTTACCACAACATGAGCTCATATTCTCGATTTTTCAGGGCGACTCAAAAGAAATAAAACGAAGTTCAAGTTTCCAGTATAGTTTTTTGATTGTATCGCAAAAGTTTGATTAAACTGGCAAATAAATACATTAAATCGTACTACAAACTCAGCAACGTCAACACCCCAAAATAACTACACGAACGGCACTTTTTGAAAATGAAACTGCTGCGAGGGTTCACATACCACGTTAACTGAGCACATTCCTCCGATGGCCGGGGTCCTCAAGTGTCGGCGTAACGGAGTAACTCACAAATTACGTCCGTCCGTTGTTTAGAGACAAGCAATTTGGATGTCCCCACGTCTCCGTTGGCAGCATTCCTCAGCCCTTGGACGGGGCCCTCGTTGAACTATGCGACTTAAAGCGAACAGAGCACACAAGAGAACTTTTCAAGATCAGTTAAACTTTATGGTGGTATGTGATATTTATAGCGTTAGAAGTAATGAACACGCTTGGGCATGGTTTTATTTACAGGATTGTTGATAATTTCCTTTTTAACTAAATATATTTTAACTTTATATTATGAAAAGAGGTATATAGCGTTGTGTTAAAGAATTTAGTTAATAGATGCCCGAAAAATGATTCTAATGTGCGGCTTACACTGTGATGGCAAAGACGAGGAACCATTAGGAAACTTCGGGTCCCCCCATCTCAATTCTACAAATAAGCAAGGCCAAATGTTGTTTAATATCCCACACCCTAACAGAATACCACAAATGACGGCTAACCCCTCGGATAGCAAAAAATAACTCATAATATTTCCCATGACATGTCCTGTGGCTAATCAGTTAATGAACCGTCACGTTTTGCCTAACGAGCGTCTAATTATTCTATGATTTATCTCCCGCGGTCCTGACCTACATGGGGCAGGTACCCACACGCATTTTTTTGGCTAATTACTGCTATATGGATGTTGTTTTTGGATTTAGTGAAAGTATATTTGTTATTTGGCGTTTGTTGAGTGTTTGGAAATTCGATAACATGAAGTTTTTTTGTGTTTACGTAGACCATAGCTAAGACACTTAATCCGAATAAAGGACTACTTCCTTCCTAATTAGTTTTGCAAAAAAATTCTAAGATGTACTTATATACTTAATATAAAGCAACACACACGTACACGCACTCACAAGGTAATTCAGTATATACCTACCTAAGGATAATAAGAACTCCAAAGATGTGTCTTAGTTACAGTAAAAACGTTTTGTCGTATATTAGGGACAGTTAACAATGACAGCTGCTGGTGAGATATGATGGTGTATTACAGACGGACAGTCTGAAACTAACTACGTCTGTGACTACCACTGCTACTGAAGTAGCTAAATTTTGAATTTGCTTACTCTTGTAAGAAAGGGCCGGATCCGTCATGGTAGTAGTCAAAGGCGTGGCTTCCAGAGCCGCGTGTTTTGTCTTTTGCAGCCGCACTTAAGCACTTACTGTGGTCAAAGCTTCGGGGGTCTACGGTAGTGGTCGCCAAAGTAGTGGTCGGCTCCATGTCATCGTCATCTGGCTCTGTGGTGGTGGTGGTCGTGGTGCGGCGACGGCGCCTCTTGTGCTGCTTCCCCGGCCAGCGGCGCTGCGGCCCGAACGGCACCGGTGCAGTGGCACGCTGGCGCTTCAGGCCTAAAATAAGAGTACTTACTGACCACAAAACCTTTCACTAAAAAGGTAGGGTGTTAGTTAATATGTGGGCCTCGGCTTTCATTGTATTCCACACTATTTATGCGCCATTTTTTAGCTTTATAAGCTAATAGCGTAACCATAAGGTTGACTGCGACTTTGTTGATTCTTCATTGGCTTAAAATTAGTACTCACTGTGGTTGTACATATGTTGGACCAAATCAGTAGTTGTAAGTACTTATCATTGGTAACCGGCGGGTGTACTGCGTGAATGTCGTTGAGGTGGTTCAGTAGAAGCATGTGTGGCATAGCATAGCCAGCGTGAGTGAAGCGAATGGTAGCAAGCGGGCCCGCAGCGGCACACCAGAAGCTTCTGCCCTAGAACCTGGTACTCACTGTTGTGCGGCACGGTGATGACTTAGACAGCTGGCAGTTAGAACTATATCTCATCATGCACTGCTAATTTTTTTTGCATTGTTTTGTTACTAGACAATAAACAAGTACTTACTATGGTCGAAAGCCCGGGGATCAACGGTGGTTGTAGTGACGGGTGTGGTCGCATCGCCGACGTCATCGTCGTCGGGATCGACTGTCGTGGTTGTGGTAGTGGTGCGCTTGCGGTTGCGCTCGCGCTTCCCGGCGCGGCGCGGAGGGGGCGGGGCGGTCGCGGGCGCCGGGACGACCGCGTCCCTATCCACCCTGGCGACTGTTTGGTCGCTGCCATTGCCCGGCCCCGGCTCGGCAAGGACGAACGCCACTAGTGATGCGGTCATCAGCCGTATCACCAGTGGCGCTAATCGACCCATTCTGCCTGTTGACAAAGAAATATAATTGTGAGTAATAGAACATTGTGTTAAATAGGTATACCTAAAAGTAAGGATGCTCTTTTTCAGCATAATTATCCAAGTATCTAATGAAACCGTGTCTTAATTAGTATGTTACTTAGCATCTAATACGAATTATATATACAAAAACATAGAATTATCTATTTTAAGTCAAACTCACGTAAATATGAAGTCGGTTTAGTCCCATTTCTTCCCCTATGCGTATATACCTACAAAAAATTCCCATCTCTCCCCCGTGCCATAAATCAATAAAAATAATAAGTTTCTGTTGTTAAAAGTACAGTCTCATTGATATGTTTGAGCCGCCTATTTAGTCCTTAGTTACTTTTTACATTGATCACTTCGGAGTCTATCAAACTATCTTACCTTACGTCTACCTTTTAAAATGTTAAACTTTTAAAAGATGATGGAGATTTTTAGCAATGTACCGTGTCTCTTTAATTAAGAAAATTTTCATGAGCGCACTCCGTAGGTTACACGATTTACTTAAAGAAAGAATTTTCAATATTCCAAAGCTTGGCGTCTGCTTTTAAAAATATTATGGAGCCCTGATTTAAGCTAGCACTGCTTGCTATTAAAAATATTATTTTGACATGAATTTTCTAATATTATTTTATGTAATGGTACGAGGCATTCTTTAAGAAAAACTACTTACATATTTTTTTAAATTCAGTATTTAATAGTAAATGAAAATGTTGTTTGTAAAAAGCACACTTAAACTTACAAATCAAGACATAAAGTATCATAGAATCGTATGTTATATTGCACGAAGTTCATAACTGTCTGCTACACTCGGGCACCGTAAGTTCTACACCATATCGACAATTTTATACCATCTTACGGTGGTCAAGCGAATAACAAGCAAGAATTTGTTCGACTCGAGAGCACTTCTAGATACCACTGCGGGTAAAACACGACAAATAAACTCTACAGGGACACTTACGCGCAGCCATAAAAACAGTGACTTCAGAAAGGGCCGCGCGAATAAACCATGATTGTGACACTTCCAGTCCCCAGTCATTTTATAGCTCCAAGTAAGATGGAGCTTGAATATTACTTTTTTAACGTAAAACATTTTTTATTAAATTAATTCTGCAGTCTCATTTTAATAGTGTCGTTTTTTACGACAACTCTTTTAAATTAGCTGAAGGAAATCTAGAACTATTTCATAATCCTTTTTCTTTATCCCCGCGTTCTCTAGCGTCCGCTTTTCTTTAAGTAATTGGCGCTCATTTGGAGCAGACGGGTACTTTAGCCTATATTATGGTGAGTTTTCGAGAGAAAATATTGTATATCGCATCTGTTTGGAAAGAGAACAGTAGTTGTTTGCAGTGCTCACGTAAATGTTGGCGTCTTTCTACCAGGTAACTATCAGTTAGATGTAGTATTTTTCCTAACTTGCTTATCACGAAGTTTTTCTGTATAGGTACCTAGAACCTAAGACATCTGAGTCATTCGAGCGTCTTCGTAACTTCGGACCTTCTAACTGACCGTAACTACTATCATACGTAATCCTAACACACCCTTTTACTCCGACACATGTATTACATCCAAATTATATCCCGAAGTGTTAGCCAAGGGTTAAAAGTATCATTTGATTGTGGAAACATTGCGTTACCCCCTAGGGGTATAAATGCAAGTGGTTCTGCCGATCCCTTCGAAATATTTCGGTGCCAACATCTGTCAACGCGCTAATGCCACCGTTCGTCGGCCGTTAATGCTTGGGGTCAAAGGGCTACTGTAAATTCTTTATAGAATTCAATCCACCTAGTTAGCTAAATGGAATTTTGGTGTAAGGAGGCGTCAAACCTGTAACCGAGGTTCGCACCATTTATTTAATGTTCCCCTGTCAAAACACACTTAAAATAATATTCGGGGATATGTTCGATTATTGGGATTTATATTTCGGGCCTTAGGAACCTACTGGTAAATTCATGTCCGTACTCAAAGAATTCAAAGTATTCTCAGTTCAAACAATTTTTTTGTTCTATGTTTTTCATATTTTTTTTGGTAATGGACAAGTTAATGAAATATGAAACGAATAACGAATTCCAATGAGAGAATTTATTAATATTTTAATTCAATTAGTGACACAAAAAAAATGCGAAGCGCTGGGTGTGCTGTATTTCACGAATGCGCTTACACAGAAAAAGCCGTAAATAATAAATATGTTTGTGTAATCCGGACCTTTTATTACGATGAATTACAAAATAAAATCTGGACTCTTTGATGTTACTTGCTACGGAGATTTATCTTTATACAATACTAGCTGCGCTCCACGGTTTCAACCGCATCGGTATGAAATATACTTTACGACATAGGTCGTAAAATAACTCAGAAAATAGAATCTCTGAGAATAGTCTCAGACCTACCAAATACGCACAAAAAAAAAACATAAAAATCGGTCAAGCCGTTTCGGAGGAGTTCGATAACAAACACTGTGACATGAGATTTTTATATATTAGATTTTATTTGAGCCTTGAGTAAGTAGCTAAATAAAAACGTTATAAATGTAGAATATACCTGTCTCTGTTTAAAGCAAAAAGTTTAAATACAGCTTCTGTATTAGGAAACAAGAAAAATGGCTGTTTAATCGCGAGAGTTGGGATACCTAACCTGCCAGTGACAGTTCTATCCACGCTGGATGGGATACATTCGGTGGAATCCTCTGGGACCAGGACTGAAAGCCACCCCGGCACCGATCTACTTCGATAATGTTCCCAAACCCCTCTTCGTTTTATTTTTCGCCATTCCCAAGACTTACAAACAGATGGGTGAAATTTTCGGACACAAACGAGTGACGGTATAGCGATATTTTGTTACAACATTCTGTTACAAATATTTTGAAACGACGAAGCTAAGAGAGCTTAAATGTATTTAGAAAATCTTGAACTTAGGTACCTAGGTACCTTCCGAAAGGTTTGGCAAAGGAAATTCTTAAAAAAAAAAAAAAAATTGAAGTGTAGTGAATAGCATATAGAGCAGCAAAAATATCATTGAGATTTTTATTGACTATACCATAGTATTTTTATATACGTATGAAAAATGTTTAACACCAATTTATTACAAAAGTATCAACTTGCAAATAACTGGCTTGGTTAATTGGATTCCCAAAATTAGTGATTTGTCTTCAAAAAACTTAAAACATAACAGTTAACGTAACTCTCCACCATGTCCGATAAACAGTCGTTTACTTTTACTCAAATACTCATTAAACCAAAGCACTGAACTTTAAGGACCGCTTTGTTAAATGAAAAGTACTTTGACGGTTCAATGTGCTCTCTTAGTTCAGAATCGATAATTAAAGACTTTAAAGTACAATCAAGCACTCGAGATGATAATGTCAGAGTTGTATGATCACTGGAGGAAATAAACATGTCACCAATTTAAGCACGTCTTTGTGAACTTAATTAAAGACATGCGAACGACTCCGTCATTAATTTATTTTATAATTGACGCAGTGTTGTAATAATGAGAAGTACGAAATAAATTGTTTTATATCCAAATCGCATAAATGTTTATGTACTGACTTTGTTTAACATAATGAACGGCGCATACATTTTTAATAAGAAAAGCTATTACCTCACCCTAACTAAAACAAATGAACTGAATATTAACAATGAAATTATTAATAATGCTTTCAAAGACCTTCTAGTTGAAAAGCAGCGTCGCGTCGTAAATAAGAAACATACAACTTGGAAATAATATTCGTACTTAAATTAATGTTGCTTCTCCAATCGAATTCCGGCTGAAACATCAATGTCTACTAACTTTAATTAAATTCATTTTGTCATTGAATAAATTGAAACCGTCGGAACATACCGTGTACAAAACGTTCGTAAACTGAAAAACAGTCGGGTAATAATAACTTTGACAGTTATAACGTGAGCGTTGCTTAGTTCACCGACACGAGACCGAGGCTAACGCAACTTTGACACTTGAAGTCCACCCACGATACATTGCTTGTCACTGAGCCATTCCGACTCGTCCGCAACTATTCAAATGAACAAAATAAACACAGCTTTTAACATAAATTACGCGAATTTCACTCAATTATAGCTGTGAACGAAACTTCTGATAGTGTGAAGCAAATAAGTGCGAATCATCTTATTACCGCTCTCTACATTTAAATCATGCTTGTTATGCGAATAGAAATAGAAAAGGAAACGAGATTGGAGTAAAATTGCATTAGTTCTATTGAAAAATATTACAGAGCGGGGATATCGGCGCGTTCTCATTATATCAGTATCTAGGTAAACGTAGCTAACGGGAAATTTATTAGCACTTTGTGTAATAAGCAATACGACTGTTTCACTGTTGTTTTATAAAATATTTATGTACTCCCCTGACTAAAGTAAATAAGCAATAAATTCATCTGATATTACAGTTGAGTTCAATAAAATGATTTAATTGTGTAGGAGACTTCATGAATAAGTCGATGGTTGACGGACGTCCGAAATGCTTCAATAATGGTATGTTTTTTTGTGACAAAGAGAGCGTCTGGTGTACCTCGGCTTGATTCATAGACTCTTCTAACGCTGGTACGTAATCTCTGACAAGAACGATTTAAAAGCGCCTTTCTTAAGATTAGACGGTGGGCCCATTGTATTGGTCTCCGCTTGATCGAGCACCGGAGCGCAGGTGGTCGATAAATGAATTTTCCCAACTGTAGGAAATTGATTTTCATTCAGTGGGAGAAAATCGGTAGCTTTTCCTTCCATTATGTTGGTATACCGAGTTTCGATCAAAACCGTCATGTTGACTGGCTCGTTGATTAATAAGTCGCCCACGTACCGCGCGGTTGAGTTATATTTTAATGAAGGATACTTCCTCGTGTCATTGAGGACCTAATTGCAAGCTAACCAAGTTTCCGTAGTGCACATTAATAGAGAACAATAGCATCTTAGTGAATATAAATACTTCATAACGTATTGTAAAAATAAATAGATATTTCAGCTTCATTGTGTAAGATTACTTGATTATCTCTCTGACTATTCTATTATATAAACGTTAATAAATAAGTAGGTACTAATTGAAATTCTGTGGTTTAGTTCTCTGGTCAATTAGTTTGAACTACGTTAGAGATTAGACTTAATGATTTATGTACATGTACACAGGTACATTATATTCATAAAAACCTCTGATATTTACATACCCGCGCTCTATCATATTTTTGTTAATCCGCTTGCACAAAAAATAAAATATTTTGGTTGGATTAAAATGTAACAGTATTAAAGTAAAATAATATTAAAGAAATATTCATCTACTATGGCTTTAAAAATAATGGGGTGGCTTAAATCACGTTATTTTAACATAAAATTTTCGACGGTGGTGTTGAATTAACTACCGAAATAAACTTTCTGTGGTGTGCGGGGTTTAATTAAAAAAGTTTTAGTCGATTGCTTTATTACTTAATAGGTATTCTTCGTTACTTGTCTATCATGCCGTGGAGTTTCATTTGTGAAACGTCAAAATATCAATCATGGATACCCGTTAGAAGTTCAAAGAGCTTTATACAATCAACATTAAATACTGCTGCTTTGCTTTTTATGTCAAAAGGGTAATCGTTCGCGAATTAGTATCACGGGGAAAGACGTCTCCGTTTTTCGCTTGATTTATTATTAACCTTTGTCACGACATGATAGCCGTTCATTTTTATGTCATTCCACTAAATGTCTGACAAAAAACTTGAACGGTGCTGTCGTGTAAGCCAATTCCTAAATGGGCATATCAAAAGCGGAATGACAAACGTGTCGTGTGTCCGTCGAGGTATGATCGCTTTTCGGAAAAGTTTTTCTGTGCCTGCCGTGCCAGCGCACCCCTTTACCCAATTTATGACGCTATCGTGCATTTGAATAAGTTTACCATAAAAATAGGCGTTCTGCGGCCAGAAACTTTGGCAATAAAATGCAAATGGTGACATTGGTGATGCTTCTAGATTACGAGGCCTGAAAGGGTCTGAGGTCTAGCATTGTAGCAGCAACTACATATTGTATGGAGATGTTGAAATTCAAAGTTTTAGAAATAATTGCTATGACCTTTATATTTCGTTAAAGAAACTTATTCAGAGGTATGAGGTTTTAGACTTGTTAAAAAACGCTTGTTTTATAAGAGCTAGGGTTTCAAATATCGTAAGTCATAATAATTAGTCTCGTTTGATTTTTAGAACAACAGTTAGCAGTGGAAGTTCACTAAAACTTTCAATAATTTCATTAAAACCCAACAAAAACGCCATTGTCCACGGTTAGATTGTTAGGGACACATAAAGAGCTAAATGTTCCTCATAGCAGATAGGCAGCCACTGCCATGTAGATATAGGCACTAAAACAAACGCCTATTACCGCTCTAACGATACGTCGTAATGTCTCAAATGTTCATGAAACGATACCCTTTTATCACTGTCTCTTTCACCCGCTCACTTAAGCCATATGCCCTTCTCTCTCTATTGTATAACAGAATATGAATGAGATGGATAGTGCACAATATATTTATATTATTTTTATAGTCTATTGTTGATAGTGCAGGTCTGAGCATAATATTCATGGGTATCCAAAATATTATTCTCAGATTTGCACTATAATTAAGGGCGAGTGAGTGATTTGGGAGTTTTCTTATCATACTTTTTATGAGCATGTAAACATACATTCACTGATTCAATTAAGTAACGTGGACGTCCTAATGACAGCTTAAAACTGAACTGTCATAGTAGGTATATTGCTCTAATCACCACATTAGGTACAGGGATTGGTTAATCCACCTTATCACCCTCTTAACATGCTCAAAAGCATGAATTAATGAGAATATTAAGTTAAAAGATAATTATTTTTACACAAAACTATAAATGGTTTGAAATTTGAAAATTAGAACAGTTTCCTCAGTCAAATTTAACGTGATTTGGTTCTCGTAACTAAAGACCCTGTTGTTCTGGTTCTAATTACTAAGTAACTAAATAATTACCGTATTAAGCAATGAGTATTTCAAAGTTCCAGCAAGTTGTTGGAGGTAAACCATTTTGTTATTAATTGGCCGCTATCGACAAGTTTTGTGTCTCAAATTAACTTGTTTCATAAATAATAAATACGATACATAGTTTAAACAACGTTATAATTTATTTCATATTCATTAAAATGCTTATATACAATGTTTAACACACCTAACTAGTTACACTAGGTACTAATTAAATAACATATAGTTTATAAAAGACAAATAAATACAAAAGTACACTTATACGTAGTTTAGGTTTTCTTATGGGAATAATATGTAGATAGAAAGCGTTATTTAAACCTTAATTATATATCACATGGACTCTCAATGAAAAACCTTTTCAGATGTTTCGGTTATCTATAAACTAAATGTAACGTTGTATATTCAATGTTCCATCGGAGATTTTTTAAGCTAGCATCGTATTTTCAAGTCATGAAATTTCAAATGAAAAACCACGGGAAAAATCTATCAATTCGACGTGCAGGAGGACCCTATTCGTACTCATATTCGAGGCTATGTCAGTTGATAGACAGTCTTACCTTCCAATAGCTACATTATCTCACTCTGCTAGCACACAAAGGAGTTCCAACTCCAACTGACAAAACTAGACTGAAATGTCTATAGAAGTCGAGAATAAAAAGCACCTGGAACTAGTATTGTGCCTCCGGAAAATTTCATGACCAGAATCCTGTAGACCTGTCATTTTGTAAAATGAAAGGCATTTCCTACAATAAAAAAATATGTATGATTGATTTTTTAAGTTTTTTTTTCATTGTTTTTTTCTAAAAACGGTTTTATGTGTAAGAAATCATCAGGAAAATTCACTTGAAGCCGATTTTTTCTAGATGTTTTCCTTCAGCGTTTTGGTGCATTAAAACATCTTCAGGAAACCAAAAGTTGTCTGAAATATTATTGACCGAAGTGATTTCCTGTATGATTATGTTTAAATTAAAATGATTTTGTTTTTATCTCATGTCCCAGTTTGTCTACCTGTGTGTCAAATATAATCGAAATTCTTTCAGCCGTTAAGGCGTGAAATGGCAACTGGCAGACAGGCAGACAGAGTTACTTTCGCATTTATAATATAAGTATGGATAACGAGCTTGGCGGCTCTGACGTGACGTGACGTCACATCACACTGAACGAGGTTATCGCGTATAAGCGGTGTTTGCACTGCATCGTGTGGGTTTGACTTGCAGCAGGTTCGTTACCCCGGCTACTGTCAACACACGATCATCGACTTCGACGTCTGACCTGATTTCGAGGGCAATATTATAATAATTTATAAGGATGTTTATAATGCAAGAAGAACATGACGTAAAATATGATAAATTCTGGAGCTAAGTTAGAACTGTGTTTTCTTTACTTAATCTGCTTGCATTTAGGGTTTTATAACTCTAAAAAAAAGGAACTTTAAAAGAATTACTTTGATGTCTATTTGTAAGTTTATTCTTCCAAAAAACCTCCTTTACATTGTTGTGGTATACCTTTAAAAACTACAAAAACAAAACTTGTATACCTTTAAAGCAGAACGAAGGAGAGATCAATCACTTAGCACGATATATATGTGGAAAAAAAAATCTTTCACAAAATATAATTTATGGAAAAGCAGAAAACAATCTGTTAATTATGAGATTGACACAGAGTGCGTATTTTAGGCAGAAATGATTGATAGTGAACCCTCAATTACATATACCTGCTAATCAAGAAGGTCATCCGACAATGAATACCTCTCCTGAAATAGTACCCAAAAATGTCCGTGCGTTTTTAACATGAATATTTTCTAAGGGAAAAAATTGCAAGGAAAATAATTAACTTAAAAGCTCTTAAGAAAATTATTTTTGTTGAGGAACATTATTAAAGTGGAAAAGATACAAATGAGCTCTTTATTAGTCCCACTTATTCTTGGTCTGTAAATAAATAGTGCACCATCTAGTAATGTTCAGGAAAATTACTAATAGTTTTGGACATAACGAAAAAAAAACTTTTTTTTTAAATTATTTGTGACTACAGATCAAGCAATAAGTAATTAGCAAGTTGTCTACCAGCTAGCAGCAGTTGCAGTTGTCCGTATATTCGAACCACAACCATCATTCTTTGACAGTAAAGTTGTATGAATGGCTATAGCACGGCAAATTTATAAACTTAGATAAACCATTAATTTCCCTGACTGTACCTATTGCAGTATTATATACCTGTTTTTTTTTGTAATATTCCTCTTTATTTTTAAACATATTCAACCTGTTTTAAGCTTTACTTGACCGGCAATTAATTATATTTTCTCCTTAATTTAAGATCGTACCATGACTACGGTTTAACTTAGCGCTGTTGCTCTAACAATATATTTCTTATAAACCTTATATTTAACGTGCGCGTCCTTAGAATAGCGATTGCAATCAAGCTCTTTAGGACGTGTTGCAAAAGGTATTAACGATCTACTGCGTCTAATTTTTTCTCGTGTAATCTTTTTTATAGAAGTAAAAAATATCGACAATTCTTTTTGATTATGATTTGATAATTACTATTTATGTATTTGTAATTTTCGATGTATTTTAAAGAAATCAAAATGTTACAAGTGCAAGATGTGTTTTCTTCAATCTATTTAGCCACATCCTATATACTAATCCCTGTGAAGTATAACGGAAATTGTAACCGATTGAAAGAATGGTTCAGTTAATAAATAAATCCATAAACGGTTACATTGTTACTTACGATGCAGTTTCAAGCGGTGCCCCCAAACTTTGGCTCCAATACACAATGCCTGTGCCCGAAGGCGTACACGCCACTAATTACAGGTACCTACCTACCTACTGCTAATAAATACAAACAAAGAGGTTGTATGCTCACATTGCTTACAGAAATGTACCTACACTTTTGTGTAACTTCAATAGATTTTCTCTAAATATTTGAACGTCTTTCGCGTTCTTAGCTCATCAATGATGCGCAAGATTGACGGCTTGTTAGTAATTCATTCTGTTTTGTTATCTTCAAATATAAATGAACGAGGAATGTCTGGAAACTTGGGTTACTTGGAAAATGCACCACCAAAATATCCACATATTGAATAGTCCAGACAGCTAAACACAGGTGCTTCATAGTTCTAAGTAAGTTGTACATAAAAAGGACACCATGATATTATCAATAAATAGGTAATACCTCTCGCAGTTTGCGAGAAATACGTTTGTGACTGGCAGAGTAACCGCAACATTTATCTTTCGAAGGTTCCGTTTCCGTTTTCAAATGATGAGATATTTATTTCAGTACTGCTATAATCTTACATTAACCTACCCCCTAATCCATTACGTCTAATAAGCGCACAGGAGAGCATCAAAATGCACATAACACAGCCATATTTGAAACAGAATAAGATATTGAGCTGCTTCAAAGCGTATATCTGCATATAGGTACTATAGAACCAAATAGATCGCCCTCTAGAGGTTACTATGAATTTTGATACAGCTACCTACCTACGTAAGTATACAGGGACCAGCCATTCAATATTGACTGCCTTGAATAATAAATGTGTATTGAAACTCTATGCTTTTGCGAACATAATTGGGGAACGGTGGAATATAAAATGCAGTGTCTTTTACATTTAAAACTCATTTTGTAAAGCCTTTGTAATTGAAGGCTTGTGAATTTTGTTATTTTATCTTCTGTAATTTCTTTTGAGATCATCTGGGACTTGTGCAATAAATTAAAGCAGAATATTAAAAAAAAATGTTTTGTTTTTCATTAAACAAATTCGAGTTACTCTCACTTTCTGTGTTAATCTTAGACATTACTAACATCAGTGCAGGGAAAACATTATGAGGAAACCTGGACGTATAGTTAATATAGGTCTGAAATCGCCAACCCGTCTCGAGCAAGCGTGGTGATTAATGCTCGTGCCTTCTCTGTATCAGAAGAGGCCTTTTCCCTGCAGTGGGACCGTAATAGGCAGGTATTATTATTATTATTATATTACTACTCTCACAAAGTAGGTATACGTTCCGTTCATCTTGCATATATTAGCTACAAATAATAGTTATGTGAACTTAAAAGTTTTAAGACAGATTACCCAGTAACCTCACTGCGTAGTCTAGAATTTCGAATTTTGTGTAAATACGCGCCATCGGTCGTGGTGTTTTGACCTCAAACCGCTACAAGTTTGTAGATGCTCCAAATCGAGCCATTAGTTTCAATATGGCGGCTCTTCGGCGTTTTATCTCTCTAACCTTTCAACTCTCAAGTTTGTATCCCGAGCTCGAAACCGAGATCGTTTTTTCTTCATGATTTTCTTTAACTATGAAAGTAGTGATGTGACTACATGACTATTTCGAACGAACACGAAGCGATAATACAGTAAAATAAGTACTGTTCTATCACCATCATTGGACTGAAAGACGTCCACTGATGGAAATAGGACTTCCCCTAAAACATCGCCACAATGACCGGTACAGTGCATCACCTGTTCTATATACCTGTCTAATCATACCGCTCACGATCATGTACAATCAATCAGTAGGCAACCTTTCTATAAAAAAATAACCACAAAAGTAAGTAAAACAATAAATTGGCCAGTCTACGTATCTAACAACACATCATTTATTAGCCGAGGTAGCTACGTTCCTGTGATTTCCCGCCCTACCTATTTAGAATGATCAATAAACCCCCCGTGGGGCAAAAAATGTTACAGTTTACCCACGTTCTATCTCCGCAGGGAAGGTAATTAATCGAAAGGGAACTTCAAAAACCTTTTCCCCAGGCATTAAGAGGAATATGAAGAGTAAACAGCTACCTAAAGTTGATCAAAAATGTTTTTGTCAGGCTTTTAATGAGTATTCTTTCATAATGCTTTGTTCATGAAATTCTGTGGCGAACGTTTGTACCTTTTTTTGCTTAGTAGATTTTGGCTTAGTATGATGTTATTTATTAAAGAAGTCAACGGAAAAATTCTGATATTCGATCGCGTCTGGAGGTCTGAAAGTACACAAACAAAAAACTGCGTAGAAAATCGTTCGCTTTACGACGTCCGTTTTCTAAGATATCTTGGCGTGAAGATATTGAAGAAATTATTAAAACTACCGAAGTGAAATGGGAACAACGGACAGAAAAGTTTTATTGACGTCTTACAAATGAGCAAAAGTTTGCGGGACAAGTAGGACAAGCCGGATAAAGTCGGATGTTCTGTGGGCCAGTCGCCGGGCATTTCACCTCAGACGGTAACTTAGAAATTCTAGCCCCAAGTTCATTGAAGCATCTGTAGTATTATAAGTGTTGACTCATTTCTATGTTGGGACTTGAAGTTGTTCTGTAACAGTTTGCAAGCGCACTTTCGATTTTCTTAACATCATCACTTTTTAGAACGAAGTTCTTTAAAGCAGCTTGCGGTAAGAGTAAACTGGCAGAAAATGTCACGTAACGAAAAAGCGTTATGCCCGAAAAAGTTCGTTTTTGTTTTCGAAACTTGAGACCATACAGATAGCTCTGTTTTAATACATAATATACAGCGAAAGGAACTTCGTTTCAATCTGGTGTCCCATGACACCTCGCAACTATTAAAAAAGTAGGGGAATGTGGTTTGTGGAATTGATAAAGACACCTCATTCCATTATGGATCAGGGCAAACAATTATGGAAGTATTATATTCATTTAATGTTTTAAGTTGCTGATACTAATATTAATCTATGATAAATGTAGGTAGTTGAATTTTCGATTTAAATGGAAACTAACTGTTGTGAACATCACAATTTATGGCGTGGCTGTCATAATGTTAATAAAGTACTGAATGAACATTAGTGCATGCGTAATATGTTCGTATTGTAACAAAACAGTAGAATCACTGGTTAATTTTGTTGTAGTACGACGTATAGGTATGAGGTCATAATTGCACGCATTAGTAGCGCATTCTGCATATCCAACTCAGCGAAGTTAGGCGTAGAAGTAATTTTTAAATTTTGGGAAATATACCTATGTTAATAATAATTATATATGGTTGATTTCTGTAATAAAGTTTACTGAATAATTAAATTTTTCAGCTTAAAGATTTTTTAACGAAAGTACACAAGTAAGTACAGTACTATATTTAAATTTAATGTAGGAATTCATATAACGGCTTACCTACCTAAATAAAACACAATAGGTGCCTCATAGATACACATCACAGAAATATTCTAATCCTTCCATCATTCGAGCACGTGCCGTCACACAATAGTATCCACGCTATGCAGGATGTATCTCATTCAGAGACTGCACCGGCATTCGTTTTAGGCCCCCCGGGGCTCCACAGGGCCCTCACAGGCCCCACACTCGTAACAAATATGGCAGTCGTCCCGCCTCCCCTGAATGCAAGGAACGTACGCTTCATATCAACTTACTAACTGTAATTCAACACTTCCCGGTTATATCCATACCTTTGCCGCCGTTCAGAAGGGCTCCCGGTACAAGCATCCCTGGAATGGGTCGCTTTGCTGTTAAAAATACCTTGGTGTGCAAATTCGAAATGTGAAGCCAGGCTTTTTCAGATTTATCCGTATGTAACTTTTGAACGTTGAATCGTAACATCTACATATGCTTCGTGGTTCCAATTCAAAACCCGTTCTAAAACTTGTTACGTTCCGGAAAAATGCATCAAGCTGGTCTAGTGTTGGGAATATAAAAGATGTAATGCTGTGATGCAAGGCAGTTGAACTGGTACGCCAAAGTACAATTGGATGGCGGAAGAACAATAGATTTCTGCATCACGTTCTTCGGTGGCGCATCGACCTCGACGTGTCACGCACGCGGGGTGGCTGCGGGGCTATCACGTATGTTAACGTTAACAGGTTTTCAATTGCATGCCCAGCACTTGGTTTTGTTGGATGGTCGGATTTCTGCGAAATGATTACGACAAGAAATTGCTGGAAAGCGCACTATTTGATTGTGCGGAACGTAAGTCGTTAATTTTAATTTGCACTTGAATAATTAAAACTAATAGGTACACACACATAACATAACATCACGCCTGTATTCCCCGAAGGGTTAGGCAGAGGTGTACCTATAGTACGCGCGCGCGCTCGCGTGTGTAGTAGTGTAATATGTAAGCGCACGCTATTGTGTGCTACCCAATCCTTGTTTTATTTATTTCAGGTATCATAGTCTATACAAACAATGACCTAAAGTACGAAAAAGTATGTTTGTATTGGGCGAGTTTCCGTACACTTGCTCAGTTAGCATCCGCAAACTTTGTGATGGGATTTGCTAAGGTAGTCCCGAAAAGTGGCGACCCTCTGTGTGTAATTAAGGTCCCGATGCATCAACTTTACCTTGATGTGGGTTCTAAAGTAATGTAAACCAAGCATACCTAAGTACACTTAAACTTATCGTGGTTCTACAAAATCAATGATCTAAACATTTTGAGTTCGGACTACTTTACTTTGCACCGATGCCCTGTAGAACTCTTGAGGCTTTACGCAAATATTTCCTCAAAGCAAGTGCCGTCTTAAATTCACGAAATCAAATTGATTTGGAGCAAGCTAAAACGGGAAACTTCATTATTCCCGATGCCCTTCACTTGGTAAATTCATAGAATCTATAAATGCTTCGGACTTACGGAGTTTGATTACCGTCTCCGGTAAATTTGATCTGGGATATTTGGTGTTTGAATACAGAACGTTTATATCCTGAACGTTGTTTGACTTTTGTCGACAAACATCTTGTAAGGATGGACTAGGTATCAACTTAATTTAATAGATTCTATCTTGAACCGACTTCACTATGTAACAATTATGCAGCAGAAGAAAGTTTAAGAGTGCCCCAGAGCTAATTTTAAATCCAAAGTAACTTTCACTATCTCAGCTGTTTTAAAAACGGTACTGAAGTAAGATTTGATTCTTTCAAAACTAACTTACTGTCGGGAACTATAAAAGTTGACTCACTCGCGTGACTTTCGTAGGTATCTCAAATCGCAGGACGTCGATTCTACGTCAAATTTTCAAGAATTATCCTCGAAATTGGAACGAGATTTCGGAATTTTTGAACGGACTGAACCGGTGCGGGGGAATGGTAACGTAATTTTCTGGTTCTCTGGCGGGATGGCGTCGCGACGCCCGACGTGCCGCGCCGCGCCGCCCGCAGCGCTCGCGCCGAGCCCGCGCCGCGCCTCCTTATTAGATTCGATCAAATAGAAAATTTGGTGATACGATAACCAACAATCTGGGCGCAGCGATCATTCAATATACTTTCGATGCGTGCCCTGTAATACCAATAATATTATTGTGTCAACACATTCAAATAAAACATTTTGTTCTGAAGTTGAGCTGTTATCGTATTGGGTGGGCCGTCTATTATTTTTGACAGCATATTATCTACGATTGGCTGAACAGGGCATATTGAAATTGCATTCCAAAAAAAAAACTCCCCCTGCCGAACTGAGAGCGATGTATCGTAAATGTTCACGGCCTGAAGCTTTCCAGAACTGGTTTTAAGCTTGAATTTGTAAACTCGGAAGGTGTGATCGTGATAGCTCGCTCAGTGGGCATGCAGCGCATGCATTCGAGTTACACAAAAGCGGAAGGTTTTCCTTATTTTCCCGAGTCCCCCATTCCCCGGCCGAGCGTCCGCGCGGGATGCGAGTGCTACATGATTTTTAACTTAGCAGTGTACAGGTGAGGCGGCATGCTAATGCAGTGTTCGAGTTTTCGTGAGCCGTATTAGATACATATACCTACAGGCTGGTCTTAAATTCATTAATCTAAAGGCGTACTTTTTTTTCAGCACCCTTCTTCATGATTTTAGAAGTTCTCAGGTATTTGTCACCAGGTGTTGTACACCTTTTGTCAAAGTTTATGTTTTGTGAATAAACGTTATTATTATTATTTGATGCGCAGTACAAACAATCTTCATAGTATATTCATAATACTGTGTGAAAAGCTTTTATTAAAATTAGCATGGGCTGCTGGTGTTTTTAATTGCGTAGAGAATCCCATGCAATAAACACGAAATGCAGCAAAAAGTTGGTTTTAGACATTCGATTAATTACTAAATATAAGCTGGCAAGTCTACTTTTTCTTTAGCCCAGTCTCGATTTTGCTGAAAATACGAATTTTAAGGAAAATCATTAAGACTACCTTCAATATTCCCCCGGTTTTTAATCTAAATTAAATAAAAACTTGCTATAAAACCACATGATTTTTTTAATGTAGCACTACCATATCATTTTATTTTATTCGGACAATTTTCTAGTAACAATTTCGCTGTCGTCGTCTCTCGTCACTTGGTCCGAGATAGACTAATTTATATACCAACATCAGCTTCAGCCCTAAGTGCAACTAAGTGCAACTTAGTTTACACTGCAATCCATTTTAAGTGACCACTATAACGCTTGCACAGAGTACCACAATTTGATTAAATTATTTTAAACTAGAAATGGAGTTCGATGCTTGTAAATAATTTGTTTAACTTTTAAATAAATAAGATTATCAGAGTTGTTGCCCGTATTTTTGTGGCATTACCTACTAGGTACCTAAGTAGGTATCTATTTGTATTATTCGCACCTTTTTTGGGAGGTTAAGGAGGATTCTAAAGTTTACTGATTTACCACATAACTAAATATAAAACCGTCTTACCGTCTCATCTAAGCTTACATTAAAGTTTAATTTATTAGTTCTATTGGCATACTTAAAACTTACATGATACTCGTACTTCTTATTAAAAGCACGACATTTTACTTGCCACTACAAACTGCATTTCAAAAGTATTTTCCTTCAATATTTTTTAGTGATTTGCAAATACATATTTGCGGCGAGTATTTCTCCAACACTCCGGTACTACGTTGAGCAGAAAGTGTATAAATATTTCCCGGCTCGCGCCAACCAACACGCGGTCCCTTGATTGCGGGCGACGCGACGCGACGTTGCCGACGCGACGTAACTAGCGAGTAGCAACCCTAATAAGTGCTGTGTTCACACAGAATGATACTGCATTTATTGCCCCAGGCTAAACAGCGTTTTGTCACTTTAAACTTTCCGCTGTGATGTATAATCCTTTATTTTGTGCATTTATCAACTCCCTTTCTCTCATTTGTAACTGTACCGTTTTAACTATTTTAAGCGTTGCTCTGCTCAGGTAGGCTTGTTAATCACGTTACAGCTACATCGTTCATGTTACATCCATTTTGTGCGAAACGTTTCATAAAACTTAATTAAAGAAGTTTCTAAGAGATTAAATGTACGCGATGTTACTATAGTAAATTGATTGAATAAAGTTTCTTTAGACTTTAGAGGCAGATATTTTCAATTAAAGTTCAATCTCTTCACAATTGTGTATTTATAAAAAGTCTTGGGGTAATTAAATTAAAATTTCCTGTTACTTTATGGATAAAACAGAATTGTTATCTGTACTCACCAACTAATGTAGGATTTTGCTCATACAGTCACTAAACTATTGGTCCTTTTGGGCGTATACAAAAGTGTTGTTATAATGAATGGTGCTAATAAAATAGAGAGAGCAACCTGTGATCCGGAGTTAGTCAAAAGCGTGAACAAAACTCAGCGATGGGGTGGTGCTGCCATCAATATGATGAGGCTCATAAGCGGCGCGAGCCAAAAACCCTTCCTTCGAATTCATTAATTCTGTTAATGAGCTAAACGCATAAAGAAGCTTTGTTCTAGCTTCTAAGCTGTGGTTACCCATTGTGTAGCGATAGGGGAAGGCGCGCCTCACTAAGCAAAGCTGCTGGTCTTTGCTCGGTTTTATAAACTCCAAAATACATGTGAACCTTTAACAAGTCCCTGTGCCACAAGTGTGCACTGTTGTTTCAAAGATTTAGCCAGTACCAAGTAATTAACTGATCACTTTAATCTTTGAAGTTCATATGCCGGCGGATTAATAAGGCTTAACTTGCCTGTTTCTCTCCTCGATACAAGAAATAATCGCAATTGTGCTCGTAAACGAGAAAATTCTATTAGATATATTTATAACATAGTTGCACCGCTTAAAGCCAAGTCTATGATTTCACTTGGCGTTTGGATCGCTTCTTATTGAATTATCGGTCGGAGGGACGTGACTTAACGCACCCTGTGATCAGGCCATTGAGTTCTCGATGTTTGCTCGATTCTCATACGTGTGTGGCGGACTTTAATCGATTTTTGAATGATTCTTGTCGCGTGTCGTGCGCGTCGTACCGAGCGCGTGCGTGTGAACGTTTTGAATTTATCGCTTGTTTTATTAGATATCCACCGAGCGAAACAAAGAACGAAGGATAAACCACAATATTGCTAAAAGCCTAAATAATTAAAATTTCCAGCTTCACCGTGTAACCTCAAACATCTGCACCGGGGTACTGAATAAACACTCGACGGGAATAAAGAAAAAAATATGAATAATCTAAAGAAATTTAATTTTACGATGGCCCTCCACCAATTCAGAAATGTGACACAATAAGTGAAAGGGTTTCTTTTCAGGCACCTCGGCTCTAAAAAAATTGAGGTAATGGAACGTGAATAACAATTCGGCCTTTGGGGGGGGGAGGGGGGCAGGAATCGGATGGTGGGTGAGAGGGGAGGATAGATTGATGGCACCCGTTTGTAGCATCTGTCGTTTAAGTGTGCATCGATTATAGTACACACCTCGGTGTTTCTTTGTTTGGCAAGCGACGTTTGACTCGACTCATCAGTCATGCCGGCTAGGGGGATTAATTCCACAATATAAACAAATGACATGCTGATATTTCCCTCCCGAGGGCCCTCCACGTTTCGCTCAATGAAAAAAGGCACCGTTCCGGTTATCGAGAGTTCCGTCGCAAGCTTTTATCATTTTGTAAGAGGTTTTTGTGAATATTTGATAAATGGTCGATATGACTTTAACGATTGATGTTGAAAGGTAGATAGCACCTGTACTTAATCATTTGAAATGGATTAGGGGATGAACCTGTTATTGAGATTATGTGAGTCTGATCGTGGGTTTAAATTCAGTGTGATTTATTGCTAACGATTTTTTCAGGATTCTTTCAGAATTTAACTGTGGAAAATTATCACTGATCGGAAACGAATGATTGATAAGGTTAAGACTTATGCCCACTTGCACCGCCAAGCCAATTACTAAACACGTTAAGCGCTAACCGAGTTTAAAACATAATTCGCTTTCTGTCAAATGTTTGATAATGACAGAGACAGAATAGTGTTTAAAACTCGTTTAGCGTGTTTAGTGATTGGCGGTGCAAGTGGGTCTGAATCATTTTCTACTATATTATGATGTAATTAATCCAACTGTAAGAATAGATACCTAGTTCCTGTAATTCTCTCATTCTTCAAATCCTACAAGACTAGATCTTGTCTAAGTACGAACACCTGATTCAAAGCCGGACAGAGAACAATGTCCAATCATCTAACTACCGTCTTCAACTCGAAACAAGACCTACCTAATTAGTCAAGCATTAAATCTATAAAACTTACTAAAAATATATTTTCATCATTATTATAGTAGAGACCTCGTCGAATGGTCTATGGGGATCAGAAGTCTGAATTTCACAAAAAATATAAATATATTATGCTTTTTTATTAATTGATGGAAACATTAATTTAAATATTGCTTAGTTTGTAAGTGTCGAAATTTAAAATATACTCGTACATACATAAAAAAAAATATAATAGATATTTAAATACGGTTACAAGTTTACAAAGTCATGCCTATATCTTATGGTTTGTAATATCATACTTATTAAAATAGGTTCAAGAACCTCAAATATTAAGACGGAATTTCACCGCTACTCCTGATTTAGAGGATTTATGGTTTATATATCCTCTTTGCGTATCCAAACCGCGACAATATACCTACGATGTCGGAAATATTACGCTGTAAACAGGTATTGCGTATTAGGCGAAGAGCCATCGTTGATAAAATAAATGCTTTCATTATTGTTTCATTGTCTCTAAAATGTTTTAGAGTGGACTTTTTATTGTTGTTAATGAAAAACAAGGGCATTTTAATAGTTTTCTCCGTAAACCGACACCATAAGTTATGTTAGTAACAGAGAAGGGGTTATTACTGCGGGCGTAAGTAATGGCAGCTACGTGGTTCCTAGCATTTCCAACGTACGCTGTTACGGCAACGATCACCCGTCAGGGAAATGCATATTCACTTCTAAATGGATAGGAACAGCTATCGTGATACTTTTTATTTCTTTTATACAGGTGTAACTAGCTCTAAAGTTTGGAAAGAATTTAATGTTTATTCATAGATACTTAAATAAACATATACCAATCTAAAATTTCTTGTATACATTTTCCTGTTTACTTTATTAATGAAAATACGGAAATACCTCTAATAAATTTCTTAATATCTATAGCATTTTAATTATTTTAGATATTTAATATTTCTTGATATTAAAGGGTGCGCTTAGTTCCGAACTCAATTACGTAACTTGGCAACACGTTGAAATAATGCCAGTCAGAGGGGCGAGGCTTTGAAGTGTAACGATGACATTTACAAATCATGATGTACCATTTGCTTTTTTTATTGAAAAAATTAATTAATTAGATTTTAATTTGTTTCATAGACTGTTAGAGCATTTTTGGCCAGTAAAACCGTACTAATCGTATTTATATCATTTCTCATGCTTCTTCATAATTTGCATATTTTTATTTATCAATAAATAATATTACATCTTTAAAAGTATCACTATCTCCCTGCTTTACTGTACTATATTATTTTTGTGAAAAAACAGAAGCCCAGAAGAAAACAGTATTCTACGCGTCGGCGGCGGCGTCGTGTGGCGAGTGCGTTCGGATAAACCCCGCGGCCCTCCGAGCCTTTATAGTAAATAAGGATCATGGGATTATCGAGAATGTTGTATTCACTCTGCAGAGAACCAGGATTAACAACGTTCCCCGGAAAATGTTTAATGCTGTGCACCTTGTTTACTTTGCAGTCCGGGCTGTTAATTTTTGCTCCGGGAACGGAAAAATACCGGGAATACATTCTACTGGTCTGTTTCGGTTCTCCGCAGTACTGGTAGATGATGTGTAAATATTAAAAGGTGATTTTAATTAACGTTGTAGGTAGGTACTGGGGCAAAGAGCGGAATGTGAAATAACTACCTCATTTTTTTCATTTTTAAATTAAAGTTATTGTAGCAAATATGTCGGTTCTGTTACAGCCTTCCATTTTCCAGTAATGGAACACGATGTATAAATATTTAAGGTGATTTTAATTAATGTTGTGCGCAGTCAAAGAATTGAAAGGAAAATAAGGTCTAATTTTTTCGGTTTACGTTTTATTATTGAACTTATTTTAACGAAAAGGTATTATGCTGGTTCTGTTTTTGCATTCAGTAATGGAAAATGTAGTTTTTATATTTAAATAGCATGGCATTAATTACTTTTGTGCAGAGTCAAAGAACCGGAAAGTAAATAAAAATAACTTCCTCTCCTTTTTATTCGTTTTTCTTTTCAAACTTGATGTTATTTAAGTAACCAAATATGAAGATCTGGAATATTAATCTCTGTTAGAGCTTCCTTTTTTCTTTGATGGCCCTAAGAGTCGTGGTAATAGGTCATAATTCGAATTCTGAAGAAGTCTGCGGTATGAACTCGCTAGAGTAGAAAGTCCGGAAAAGTATGGCGCGGTCATACCGTTCTTGATAACTTTTAATTAAATAGCTCTTGATATTTCTTTATTGTTTTCGTTGTGCATTTTGTTTTGAACTACATTGAAAACTTATTCTTACAGTAACTTTTTCTTAGGTTTCTGTGTCAACTTGGAATATACTTTGCCTTTGACAGCTGTTGAGCTGAGAATACTTACCTTATTACTCGTATGATACTGTGCTTTCATGAATAAAATGTATTAGGTACAGGCACAAAGTAGGTACCAGACACCTGCGTCCTAACTTGTACATAATATGAAGTCGTGTTTAGTAAATCCAGTTACACATCTCCAGAGCGTCGTAAGAAGATTACCTCGCGGCGTTGTGTGAGCGGGACGTAACATTACGTAGTACAGTCAACCACGCAAGTTGTGGTTGGATCGCAAAGTTATATGTACTGAGTGTAAAACAGGCTTTTGGTGAGCAGGGTACCTGGGTACTGTAATATTTCTCCGTAAGGCGAACAGCGTCGGCAGAAAATTTCGGACGATAACAATATGTAGTGAAGACGTATAGGAGCTACTTATTCCTATGGAATTTTACTTAGCTACAGGGAATGTGGCTTTTATATTTTCTTGTAGGATAGATTTGGGCAAATGAAGTATACACGGTCAAATTAAATTAGCTAGCGAAACTCCGCGGACGTGATGAGTATCGATATCTTAACGCGATAAAATAAAATAGTAATTAATTTGACGATTTTTGTGTGGGGTCATCGACCGCAGTTTGGGTAGTCACTTACAATATCATTTTAAAAATCAGCTTTTTATTAATGGGTATCGATATCTCAACACGATAAAACTAAAGAAAACAGATTTTCTCAACATTTACTTCAAGTAGCAAAACAAACAGCGGTCGTTGCACCCAAAAAAAAAACATTAATTTTTTTTGTTTTTATTTTATCGTGTTTAGATATCGATACCCATCACGTCTGCAGTTTTGCTAGCTAATTTAATTTGACCCTGTATATCGATTATTTGATATTCAAGACTACTATGCCATTTGAAAAACCAGCGTGTGCCCAGTGTCCAGCAGTAAGATATTACAAGCTAACAGCCCTAATAACACAATTTTATAAACGACGAATAACACATTATAATACTAACATTACCTACAGACGGAAAGTGTAACCAAACCATAAAACTAAGTAATATTTTTCCACAATTCACACAGCACACAAAACTTTGGGCAATTTATATAACAGACTATTTTGTCGCTCAGCCTACCTGCGGTTGCATGCAACTCGTCAAACAATATGATACCAACCCGTGGGATAGCAAAGTAGGCTTTATGAGATTAGACGGGACATACCGGGCCCTACGGAAAATACCTATCTATACGGGATTACACGGTAAATGTAGATGCCCTGGTACGCAACACAAACAAAGGACGGACGTCCTGTCGCGCTTGGTATTTTATAAGAAAAATAACGAAAAACGATTTTAAATGCGCTTAACATTATTTAGTAGAGTTTTTTATTATTATTATTAAACTTGTGCCTCCCATTCCTATTGTATTCTGACAACAACCGTTTCATTTATTCTTTGTTACATCTACACTTTAATTTTAATGTTTATGGGAGGTATATTTACATTAGCATTACTTTGTAAAAAGTGGAAAATGTTGTCTAACTACGACTGTATGATTCCACAATTGTACGGAACAATTACTGGCTAACTTTATCTATATATCTATAGTAATTTTCTAATAAAATAATTCAATTTCATAATCCAACAAAAAGCTCTTCAAAAATCCTGTCTGTTAATAAAAAACAATTTAAATTAATAGGGCTCTTTGATAGAATTGGGCTATGTGCCCTTGTACACCCATTTGGGATTCAATCTAATCTGATCGGCGGTAGGCAACGGTGCGAATGCCCAAATCTGTGTACCTTAATTATCTACTAGCACCGCCGATCTTAAGTCTATTATGTTGATCGATAAAGATGTATGTACCTACGTGTTGTGGTAGGTACATGTAGGTATTGTTTCATGTGTGGGAGTGGAATAGGGATTTTAATCATGTGACAAGTTTATTGATGTTGAAACTTTGATTAAATGTTGACAAAGACTGTAAGGTTTGCTGTCGTTTATAGAAACGAAAACGTGCGTAATTATTATAGTCATTATAATAGTGCATTTTCTATAAGAATTTTAACCTGTAAATCAAGAAACTTTGTAAATATAATCTATTTTAAACCTTTAGAACACAACATTGTACAACAATTGATTTCCGTTATCTGACTATGTGTTTCGAAGTGTGGATTTTCTTGGATGCCCTGTTTTGAATTCAAATCGGAACGAAGTCGAAACGGCATGTTTACAATTTTTCTCCAAAGGAAATTGTCTCTATCCGGAATAAATAGTGTTGTTCAGTATCAACGCTTACGATTCGATATCGATATCAGATGCAATGCTGTGTATAAACTTGTGTCCTGAATTTCTAGCACCTGCCTAAAATGGGATTTAGGTCTTAAAGTGGAGCGAATAGGTATGTTGTCGTTTTGAGAGAAAACCGAGGGAAAGAGTTCATATTTTACAGTCAATGTTAGTTTTGTTTGTAAAAGTTTATAAGGTTAGAAACGGGTGACTACTGACATGACGACTGATAGAGAAATAAGGAAGTAGATGACATGCAGCGACGACCCTAAATAAAGGGATAAAGGCATGAGAATGATGCCATTTAAAAAGAAAAGAAATGAAAATGAGTTTATTGGCATTGCAACAAAAACTAAAAAAAAAACGAAAACAAAGATTATAATGCCAAAGGGGGCTTTTTTTTCTTTTTTTTCTTTTGGTTTGTAAATCAAAGGGCCTCAGCTCAGCATAATGTCAGATGATAACACAAAGTTAAATAAAGTAAAATAAACTAAATAAAATAAAATATGACAATGCAAGTCAGTGGTTATTGTTAATAATGGTGCGCAAGAAGTTTTATATCACAAACTCTAACTTATGCACTTGGATCGCCATAAGTGTCTTTGCTGGCCTACAGCGAAATATAACCAAGGGCATAATTATAATAAAATAAGGTTTTCCACGTTCTCAACAGAGCTGACACAAAGATCTGGGAAATCTTAACTATTTTATCTTGGATTTTTCGTAATCTCGCTTTTTTTAAGTGAATTATTTAGCTATAAGCACACACGGTCAAAATCATGTTCCCCCCCGACTGAGGCGGAGCCCAAAAGAAGGGTAGGTAATGTTTTTGCACATATTCTTCTTGGCTCTTGGAAGGTGAAAATGATAACTATGCACTGGGGGAACTAATTAGTCTTCTGGTCTTTCTGGGTTATTTCAAGGTAAACGCTAAAATCGAAGTCAAGTCCTTTGGGATGTGATATACTGCACACAAAATGTTAAGCGGTTAAATTAGCTTTTCAAATGAGCTTTTTGATATTGCTGAAAAGTCTAGAGGCTCCTTCAATCTATGTGTGATATGTATTTTTCATGAAACTCGTGTTAGTGTTGAGACAACGATATATATTTGGTATTTTATTGTCTTTATCCTCTTCTCATAACGGTTATACTTCGTTAGATTCTAGCAATCTATTTTTAGTAATATCATGCGAATTTTGTTTTCTAATTTGAGCCTCTAAGACACCAATGCGGCCTGCCATAAAATATCGGTAACATAGCCATAATAAAACAAAATGACTGAAAATTAGGTCACGTTTCGGGGACAACTAAACTGGAATAAGGGCTGTAATTAATTTACGCAGAATTTTCCATAAACTGGGTCGTGACACATGCTTGAGGTATTACCCGGCTGCACTAACCTTTAACCCGGGTTCACTACTACGTTTAAGTTGCAGAATGTGCATACAGATAGGGGGATATTCGTGCTGCTCCACGCAACAACTCTATGCTGATCCACGAAATTAAAACGTTAGTGGTTGGAATGTGTTTTATTTTATTTACTGATTAATTGACTTGTTCGTTCGTTCTTTTGTTATAGAAGGTAATAGGGATATTGAAGAATACCATAAAAAGGATGCAGTGGACAGAGACGTAGTGATGAGCACCTCCCGCTCCTAAGAAAGCGGTGAACGGTCACACGTCTAAAAGCTGTCCAGTGCGTTTTTTCTCACCGTAATGTCAAATACTGGTGAAAATTATAGATTTTCGTGAAAGCCGTTATAATATGATGAAACCGCTTTCCTAGAAAACCAAAGCTTAAGACATTTAAAAAGAAAAAGAAAGAAAAATAGTTTATTCTGCACAAACAAAACGCACATTACAAATAAATGACATTAATTAATACACACATACAAAATAGTCAAAGGCCTCGTATTCAAGCTATAAAAGTTTGACAATTTTGTCTATTGCTTGATGTTAGGGCCAGGGACCAAAGACAATACACATTGCTCTGTATACATTCGCATTCATTTGTGTGTGTTCATTTAGTTGGTAACGGCCTAAAAAAACAGTGTAGTAATAATCAATCATCAGTGTAATCGTGTCGTCTAATCTTCATTAACATTATTCGAATAAAAATAGATAAATTACAACACTTTTCCCTAGACTTTCTCGTAATAGAGAAAAATGTACGAAGACTGTTAATTATTCCACTCGTGCTCATGAAGTGTTGAACAAAAGATAATGCTTCACCTAAACACCTGCAAGGTCAGGCTTTTTATAGCCGACGGCTAATAGTGTGAAAAAGCCGAGTATAATATTTCAAGACCTGAAAAGGCTGTGTGTATTATGCTCTCAAAGTATTCTAGGACATTTTGCTTTACTTAGTGTGTTGTATTTTTGCTGTTTTTGTGAATTGAATAAAGTCGCTTGGACCATAAATATGGCCAAGCTACAGGTTAAGGGCTTGAATCAAATTTTGTACTGTGATCCGAATATGATATTTTCTTATCGAAACTGGCGTAAAATTTGTAGTAGCTATGTTATTCCAATTTGAAGTCATTTAATCACAAGATAGGGACAAACGTCATATTATTGAACCACTTAACATATCATAAATTATTTTCATCCACAAATGACATTCCAATTCTCGCTCACACGACAGAAAATGAGGTAAACAAACAATAAAAATCGAATGTCCGAATAGTCGACCAGTTTCAAATTAATTAAAGTTAGGCGCGTCCCTGCCCTCGCATCCGAAGTTAGGCATTACTTTAAGTTACTTAGGGATTGAGTTAAGTACTTTGAGACCAAACCTATTGTTCAACAGGCGACTTAAGGTGTTCGTAATTTCGTGCGACAGGAGTTTCACTTTGATTGAATTTAAATAGTTAAATACTGCGGCAAATCCACGACCAAAATGATGGGAAATATTTGGAGTTACCTGTCTTTGTTCGATCTTTGTTGAGTTGACCGAATTCAATGTTTTGAATGATTTTCATGAATTTTTTGCAATAAGTTACATACCTTCTGGAAATTGATATGAGTGTGTTTTACACTATGGTACCTATTATAGATGAAACATGCTAGCTATCAAACATAAACACAAAAAATGTTCCTACCTATGTCCGTTATAGACTTTGAAACCATCCAACCATGTGCCCCAAACTGGTTTCATTATGAAAGGCAACAATGCGAATATGGTTTAAGACTACAAAAACAATGGAAATCTATCGAATGTGCCTAATGCATTGTATTATTGTAGAAGCACACGCCGGGTATCCGCTACTACTTAATATAATGCGCCATCATGGAAAATAATACTCGTTTTGCCCAAAAAGAACGATTACAATTCACATGGCCACCAAGATAGTTTTTCGTAACAACTACGTTACCAATCAAATAAACAATAAACAATATTGCGATCTCAATCATCTGTACTCTTGAGAAACCAATATTCTGTGTACTGTATTTTCCAATATTTTCCAAGACAATTTGTAGTGTATCCAAGTGGATGAGTGGGAGCGATCCGTCGGAGCACGAACTAAGTAAATTAAAGTCCGCCGTTCTCACTCAAAGGACGCTCCAATTAAAAGTCAAATCAAACTGCATTAAATCGCTGTTGTAAAATAATGAAACCCTATACCTGTTAGGGTCTCCTCGGAGAGAAAATAAGGACTCCGTTACAGAAAACTAGCGTCTTAGTCACTTCAACTTCCATAATGATATTCAAAAAATAAATTGGGAAGAAAGAATTGTGGTCATATTTTGCGTGTTTCAATAATGCTTTCTGTTTAGTAAGTAAGTATTATTAAAAGAAGGCATTGTTCTATGTAAAAGGACCTATTTATAAAATTTTAACTAAGAAACTATTTTCTACGAAATGTTCAACTCTTAAAATACTCTACTAAAATACTTGTTTGTTTTACATTATTAATTACTCAACAATGTATTTTGCGTAGTAAGTATTATCATTAAATAAGGTATTTTTCCGTGATAAAAGGAAATTTTAAATCCTATATTATGAACTAAGAAACTGTGTTGTACGAAGGGTTGATTGTTAAAATATCTAAACTATATATTTTTTCGAGTTATAAATATCAAAATACTTTTCGTAAAACTTAAGTGTAAATTGTACTCTAAAACCAGCGAGATGTAAAAATTCAAGCTGTAAATTACTTGCTAAGTCTCCAGACATTTAAACCAAGTTGATTCGCCCAAGGCTAGATACGAATTAGAATGATTCAGAAATTGCTAAGCTCTCGCTAAGTGTTTCGAAAATCTCGCAAAACTTTTTCAGTAACCCTAGCCTTGGTCGAGTTTATTGCCAATTTCGGATTGATGTACCTACTAGTATATTGCTGAAACGTTAAACGTCACATAATTAATGCTTTTGATTTAAGTTTATTGCTTTACAGTTATGGTTTTTTGAACTGGAGTTATTGCAGCTGCAATTTTAATTAGCCATTGTTAGAATAATTTACTATGTCTGAGATTATGACTGCGCCAGGAAATGCGGAATTGTATTGGAATAAAAATACAGGATTTCTAATAATTATTACGAGAATGATTTTAAGTCAAGGCACAGTTTATTTTTATTTGAATGATAGTTATTATTGTCGAAACTTTAGTAGTTTAGGAACTTGATAGGTACTCTCATATCAGTATGGTATGCAATGTAATTACGTCAAGATAATGTATGAAAACACAGAATTAAACATTTTCGTGATCTTAATAAACTTGTGGAATGAGGACAGAAGGCGATTTTCCGTTTCTTAAACCTATTTCCGTCCGTTCTGAAATTTTATCTACTTTGAATGTTACTTGTTACAAATGTAATGAGACATCTACACTAATTTCACAAGTTATAAAGTTCTATGTTTTACTCTAGCGCAAGTATTTTAAGCCTGTAGTTTTTCATGATTTCGGGGCCTGTTTTCTTAGCCAAGCCAAGTCGATTTGGTATTAAAATAATGAGATATAAAACAGATTTTTACGTAAAATAATATCAACCTACTTTGTCTCCGACATTCAAAGGGAATTCATTCTTACTTTCTAAGTATAACAATAGTAAAAAAAAAAAAACAGAACACGGCAATAAGTATTTGACTCTTTAACCTAGTTTATTTAAGAATATTCGTACAGTCGGATTTACTTTTGATATCATTTATTTACAAAAAACCTTTAAGGGTATGCCTTTGTGAAAATATTTGTGAGATAGTAAAATGAAAAATCAAATCAGAAAATTAATCGCGTCCTTCTCGGAAGAGGTAAACGATGCTGGGTGGAATTTGATGAAAAAAGGGTATTCCCTTTTATTTTCCTTTTATTTTGTAGATACCATTAATTTTGACCGCATGTGTAGTTATACTATAGTTATAATCAGCCTATATTGTTCCCACTGCTGGGGCACAGGCCTACACTCTGTGAGAGGGAGTGGGCTTAAATCTACCACGCGGGCTCTGTCCGGATTATGACACATGTCTTCGAATTTTTGGTTCTAGGACGTGCCGGTATCCTTACGATGTTTCCTTCATCGTTTTGAAAATAGTGGCTATGAAATAAATTACACAAAGTAACGCGCCTGCTGGGGTACCCACGATTTACAACTCGGGTAAGTCGGGGCCGTTACCACTCGGCCACCATTGCTCTCAATACCTGAAACACGCATGTGTCGTCCTTTTTTCAATACCTGAAACAAAAAGAAACCTTTGAGTTAGTTAATTTATTTTAGTATTTCTTGGTAAAGAGGTCGTATGACATCTTATCTAAGGCAAAAAATGACTAATATATTAACCTTTTCTCCTTTACCTCTGCCGCACCTTCAGGGAAAACAGGCATAATATTATGTTACATGTAGGTCTGTGTCAACCCCTTAAAAAAAGTTAATATTTTATTTTATTAATTTATTTGGGAAAATAATCAGATACACTTTACAGTATTATGCAATTTTTTTGCAACAGAGTGAGTAAATGTATAACCCACGACATTTTCTACATAATTATTATGAAAATAAGTTATAAAATTATAATACGATTTGCGCTTGCAATTTGAAAATTTACATAATGTGTTAATGATAAATAATAAAAAGAAAAACAATATATAATAAAAATACGGTCTAAAAGTTAAATATTACGGAGCAATATCTAAAATAGTTTTAATATTTGTCTATTTGATTTACACGGCTTAAGAAACCAATAACATATTTAATCAAATCAATATCTACCCTCTTAAAAATATGAAGGTATCTTGTACATTAATTGAGTTTAAGGGCTCGTTATATTTAGTAAAATGTTTTGAAAGCGGGCCTCAGTTATTAAAAATAGAAAATTATACATCAAAGAAAAGTAATATTAATATCAATAGGCTTAAGAAGTCACGATCGAGATTTAGGCATGCAAAAAACCTCTGTTGGTCCACTGGTCCTTAATGAAACCTCTGGTCTTTAATGTTGTGTCATGCAATACTTCAATTGGACGGCCAAGCCATATATTTTGACCAAGATGTAAGGTTTGTAAGGCTTTGGCTCTTCATTAGATCTAATACTTACTAAAAGTGAAAGCCTTATCTAAGTCTTGGCAACCTACTTTACATGAATTGTTTTTGATGGAATTTCGTTTCTTTTAGTAGGGTGCTCTATTTCTAGAATAGTCGGGTAAAAAAGGTATTTCTTGCACGCCAGCAGTTACTTTCTTCATAGCCAATGAAAGTTTCTTCTTTGTTATGTACTTTCATAACAAATGGACGTAGATATAACTATTATCAGTAAAAAAACAGACTTGCACCTCCCTTTAAGGGGGTTGGAGGGTGAAAGTTACAGATTTCTTAATTTTTGTTGTTGTTTGTGTGCATATCCTAGCCTGCACACCCAATTTCAGCTTTCTAGGACTTCGGGAAGTGCCCTAGACGTTTTGATGAGTGAGTGACTCAGTCTATCAGTGATGAAATCGACTTATTTTAGGTAAAGTATAAAAGCTTGACAAATGAAACTGTATGTGTTTTATAAGCCTGCTAACTTCATTTTTTCCTGTGAATTTGAGCTCTCTAGCATTATCCAGGCCGAAACTATGAGGGTATGAAAATACGACAAAATGCTTCGAGAAAAGGTAGGTAGTGCCCCTATTTTTTTTGTTTTTGGCTTGTCTTACCCTACCCCCAGATCCTAACAAACTTGACATTGTAGTTGAAAAACATGTTCTACCATACATTTCAACTGCAATTATTGTAAATTTGTATGCACAATATTGAAAGATTTACCATGTTATTCTTAGACTTATAGGTATATATATATATATACTACGTATAGGTTTTCTTGTAATCTATAAGCAAATAACTAATTTCTTTACTTTTAGGCTTAGTAGTTTTGGAGATAAGTGTGGGGAATGGTCAACTTCATATATTTTCTTAAATAACTTTAAAACTGTTTATTTTAAAATTATAAAAAAAAAAACTTTTACAACAAGCCCTTTCATTTGATATGTCACACGGTACAGTTTGCAAAGCTTTTGTTTTTAATTTTCTAGTTTGCCTCCAAAAGTGACCCCATATTCAAAATTCATTTATTTACATTACACGTTCGTGTTTGGGTCACAGAAATTTATATTTGTAAAATTCCAAATTTCAACTTCCAGTCCAGTAGATTCGGAGCAAATTGGCTATGACAGACGGACAGACAGACATACGAGTGATCCTATAAGGGTTCCGTTTTTTATTAGGACGCACGGAACCCTAAGAACTAATTACAAATTCTGCGCAAATTAAAAATCTATGAATAGTTGGAAATCAACATTGTTGAAGTAAAATGGGGCTAATGAAGAACTGAGGAACTAATTGGCACCAACAACGCGTTTTAGTTATTTTTAGACGAATTCTGTCGCCATTTATAATATTATAACGTAGATGCCGGTCGAATAGGCATGATAAAAGATCAATTTAAAAACGAAATTTAAGGAGTAGTAAGTTTGTTTATAGACACACCTCAAACATGTGTAGAAAACAAAGTATTTAAACAAAAAAAATGCCCTATTGAAATTAAATAAAAATGTCTATTTAGATTGATTTAATAAAATGTTTTTGTATGTGTAGATCGACGAAGTACTCAAGACTTTTCGTGATTTTTGCTTACGCTGGATTTTTCACCTTAGTTAATCCTAACATTAAAATGTGATAAAAAGATAAAAATAAAAACTTTTAAAGGTTTTTATTGCGTAAAATAAATAATTAGTAGTCTGTATTTCCGCCGTTAACGTGTATAACACAATCGCAGCGATTCGGCATACTCTATATGAATTCATCCAAATCACGTTGCGAAATGGCCGCCCACGTCCGTTGTAACAGGCGAAAAGATTTACTGGTGTGTGTACGGCATCCATATTTGGCAGAGCTCTTCTTTGAAGCATATCCCATGCGTGCTCAATGGGATTCCATTCTGGCGATTGAGCAGGTCATGGTAGGACGTTGATATTACTTGCGGCAAGTTTGTTTGCAACGTCTCTGGCAGTGTGTAGACGTGCATTATCATGTATAAGCAGAAATGAAGCACCAAATTGATTCCGCAAAGAAATGAAAATATCGGATACAATCATTTCAGCGTAAATCTGTGCATTGAGACTGCCTTTGATCCAAATCAGTTCGGTTCTTCCACCGATCCAAATACCCGCCCATATCATGATTGTTCCATTACTGTATGGTAAATGATAAATTAATTTATTTCTGTAAGTAGGTTTATAGGTACAAACAATTTTACACGTCAATCATATTTTTTAAACTAGATGAGGTCGGCGTTTCGTATCTGACTACACTGAGAAGAAAGGCCGAATGAAACTCAGGGGTCACAGTCTCTTTTATAGTTCAGACATAATCTTGATCAGATCATTTGAAGACCATGTAGATTAGTATCTGAAATGGTCTATTGAGGAAATAACCACACAGATTGCGTGGACCTGTCATGTCAGTGCACGCATTTGTCAGTAATTGTGCAGCTCAACTCAGAACTTAAGGAGCTCATCGATTTGACATTTAATGGACGGATGGACTTCCTGACATGATTTTAAGCATTTTAAATGACGAAATTTACTTGAAAGTATCCATAGCAGTTACAAAAAATATAATAATATAAAACCTGATTTTTATGTAATTAGCAAAAACGTGCTTCAAACTCAAACTCAAAGCATTTATTTCAAATAAACCAATTACAGGCACTTTTGAATTGTCGAGGGGTCGACCAGTCAGAAAAATTAAGCCCATTCCAATGCATAATAGGTACCTATGGAGAAGAACGGGCAAGAAACTCCATGGACACTCTTGTGAATCAACATAAAGTTACGAAAAAATTTGGTTACAACATTCATGTTGAAATTATACATGTGAGACCGATGTAAAAAGACGTCCCTTGATCCCTAGACACTTTTGATGTGTGTTCTTGTAGATGCCTATCTGAATTATACATACCTAGTACTTCTGTCGACGGTAATTTATTTATTAACACATCACTTTGCCCAGATGCTTATTTTAGTAAAACATACCGTAGGTGTAAAACTATATCAGATAACTGAATTATGATAATTTCAGTCAGTCCGGTGGCGGTCAAGCGACGCCGATAACCTGCAGTGTTGCACAAATGCCATTATAATAAGTTATCCAGCTAAAGTGGCTTGATGAAAACATTTTCTACTTAGTTCGGATTAACGTGTGATAATCTAAGACAAAGCCTGCGACGGACGAAGACGAAGCTTAAAAAAGCTCTACAGCTCAGACTGAGAACTTTTCTGAAGCCTTTTCATACAAATGATGAGTTGAAAACGTCTTGAAAAGTCGTTGATTCTGATTTATCAGCCTGTTCTTGCAACTGGGATAATAGTGTGTTAGCCTGACAGAGCGAATAACTAACATTATTTTGCTGCAGTTCCTCTAGTATAACTTACTTTTGTTCGTATCGTGAACACAGCGTACGGAGAGGGTATTCAAATGAACACAAATGTTGCTGGGATAAAGGATGAATTAACTATCTTGTCTCTCGTTTACTCTTACAAAACTGTTTTCTTGTTTCTCTCTTTCAATACAGAATCTTTCGTAAAGATTTTTGATATTTTGTTGCATGAATTCAAGAAAAACTGTGTGCATGTTGTGTGACAAGCACTTTTACCGAGCATTAGAATCGTTTTAACGTAACATTTTTCACAATAAATACTGCTCTGCTGCTCTATGCATTTTATATTTTTATTGAGTTTCCAATGAAGTAGGGTTGTGCAGTTGGACGAAATAGAAGAACTTGTGTGGAAACGTTTGAGACTTAGTGCAGAAGTTGTACCGACTTAGTCGGTTCGTAGTCCCTAATTTTGTTATTATGAGCAATTTATTCATACCTGCACTTGAAATACTGTGAAAACATGTGCATCTTTTATATATGTTGGAGTGGCAAAGACGTACCAAACACGGAATGAATCAAAGCACCCGTCTGTATTGAAGATTATTCTTTGTAAAGCTGATACTTTATTAAGAATAATCTTATAAAATAGATCCTAAGGAGAGAGAAAAGAGGCAGATTAAGGAAAAATGTATCGATGATATGATTATCATCGATACATTTTTCCTTAATCTTTTCTAGAAAAGAATTTAACTTTACCATCTATTAATTTATTTATTTAATTAGGTTGAGCAAAAATTGATTACACTGATACAACCACATAATTAACTTTTTAAAGTAAAATAACAGTGCAATAGTTACATATAGGTAAAGACCACATGCATAAAACAATGAATTAGAGAAATAAGCTAACTTACTTAGCCGCTGGGACGCTTTTGGTATCAAAAGAATACCAGACTTTTCTAACACTAAATTGTACTCACGCGATTAGGTATTCCCACTAAATTGTACACGTTATCTGACGCGTCGGCTCGCGCGTCGAGTGTTTGTAAACAAACCAGATAAGCGGCGTCATTTCTTGGTATTCTGCGACCGTTGTATTTTTTTATGAATGCTAGTGAGTAGGGCTATATTAAAGTGTGCGTTGTATTTGAATATACGATGTTTTCGTTTGTAGACGACTGTTTAAGATGAACAAAGACACTTTTTTCACAGATTCCAACAAGATTTTTTCTAATAAGAAAAACAGGGGTTGTCCTATATGTTTTATGGTTTAAAAAACATGGTGTGTTAGTTCTTCATACGAAACATGAATAAAACCACTTACCACAGTACAATATTATTTATTTAAAAGCATCCAAAGTTGAGACTCACGACGGGTCGCTCGTTCAATGACAGCGAAAATGATATTTTTAATGTCATAGACTAATTCCTTCTAGGGTTGTCATATCTCAAACGGTTCGGAAACAGATAACGTATGAAACTAAATCCATGGAATTGGAAAGTACCGCTTAATAGTGGTGATACAAGGATAAACAAGGATGAAAATAAAACCAAAAAAAATTGGTATGACTTTCACACCATGGGCGCAAAACTTTGAAAACGTTTTGGTAAGAAATTCACACCATGGGCGCATTGCGGTGACCTCACATTGGGATCAAAAGCGTCCCAGCGGTTAGTAATAAGCGCTAATATTGAAAAATTGGTAACATCGGTAAAAAGGTACATTAAAATGAAATAATAATATTTATGAAATGCGGATTAAAATTATAAAATTGGTAAAGGTAAAATTGATTATTCTTTGACATTGCTTACATTGGTTGGTCAAATCTATAAGAATTAAATGTATATCAAAATACGTCTTTTCTATTGCCTTCAGCCTTGCGGCAGCATGAAGAGATTTATTGGAAGGAGATAAATGTTCCACAATATAAACATGGGATTTGTTACCAGCAAGTCCAAAGTCTGCACTGTTAAGCTTGTTGTTATTCTTACTTTTGTTGTAATCTATGAGTGCGGCCAGTGGCTGATCCCGAATTCGTGGTGAGGCGACCTGAAGGACATCAGACCGCGGACGAGAACTATCGGTTTGGAATTTAGTAATATGGGTGCAGTGTAGAATGTCGCTATGCTTGAGCAGTGCTTATGAAATAATTTACACAAAGTAAAGCGCCTGTCTGGGTTCGAACCTACGACCTACAACTCATTAGTAGGGGCTGATACCACTGGGCTACCACTATTCTAATTTAATCTTATTTATAGTGTCCAAATTCTTGATCAGAATATGTCCCTCGCCGTCAGCTTTTCAGCATGAAGAGATTTATTGGAAGGAGATAAATGTTCCACAATATAAACATGGGATTTTTTACCAGAAAGTCCAAAGTCTGCACTATTAAGCTTGTTGTTATTCTTACTTTTGGGATACTAACGATTGGTCGACAAACGTTTGGTTGACGTAACGATTGGTCGACAACCGATTGACCGACAGTAACGATTGACCGACACAACCATTAATCGACATATACGATTGGTCGACTCAACTATTGATCGACCATAACAATTGGTCGACATTACGATTAGCCGACAACGCTACACAATCGGGGATAGGATGCAAGAGCGAGCGAAGCGAGCTCGGGACTCGGGGCACCCCGACTCCGACAGGTTACGTTAGAAGGGGATGGCGGGGTCTGAAAGACCCCGCCGTCCCCTTCGTGTTTATTTTTTTTTAAACCGCCCAGAAGTAGGAGCCCATCTCGATTTACTCGAAGCCTCTGCTTCTGAATTTCTTTGCTTATAGAAAATTTATTACTAAATGGTAATCGTAATGTCGACCAATTGTTATTGTCGATCAATAGTTTAGTCGACCAATCGTATATGTCGATTAATGGTTGTGTCGGTCAATCGTTACTGTCGGTCAATCGTTTGTCGACCAATCGTTACGTTGACCAAACGTTTGTCGACCAATCATGACAAACCCTTACTTTTGTTGTAATCTATGAGTGCGGCCAGTAGCTGATCCCGAATTCGTGGTGAGGCGACCTGAAGCACATCAGACCGCGGACGAGAACTATCGGTTTGGAATTTAGTAATATGGGTGCAGTGTAGAATGTCGCTGTGCTTCAATTCACAATTGACTGTAGAACCCACCTGCTTAACAACGGTGTATAGGTTTTCTTGTTTATTTTAAGGAAAACATTGTATTTCAAGGTTGTTGCACCGCATTTGCTACTCCATATAATTAAGACGCTGGTTCAGTTCTGAGTTAGAGCTTTTCAATTGGGTATTCTCTTTCTTTAATTCCCTCACAGTATCCTTTAAAGCAACATGTTCAGATTGGAACTCCTCAAATAGCCTTAGTATGGAAGTTAAGTTCAGGCTCAATTCTTTCACCTCTTTCCCAATTGGCTCCAATTCCTTGTTGGTTATACTTACAATAGAGTTATTTAATTGTTGTAACATAGCTGCAAGCTCTCTTTTGATAACGTCTTGCAAAATTTCTTGCACGTTACAGTTGGTCATTTATTCTCGGGATTTGAAGAGTTAGGAATCAGATTGGCGCAACTCGAGCATTTCCAATTACCACATTCATTGGAGACGGCAGATATATTCGGTACATCTGTACCGTGTGGAGAGCAACTAGGGGTATTGTAAGTATTTTGCAGTTCGTATACTTTATGCGCGTTCAAGTCATAAAATAATTCAATCCGACCTTATGCCGCCGCTGGAGAGTAAGAACGTGAGCTCGCGAGAATAACGTAAGGCCTCCGTATAAGGCGTCGCTTACGCGTATTGTATAAACACTTTGAGTCAACAGATAATGACGGTAATTCGTTATTGAAAATTAATAAATATCGATCAATATCAATCACCAATTAGATGATGTTTTAACTAAATCAAAATTATCTTAAAATGGTACTGATTTTAAACACATTCAATGAATATTATTATGACGAGCACTTTTACATAGACTATTGCTTTTACGGTAGCTTATATGCAAATCCGATATAGTCCAGCGATTAATTAATTTTAATAGTAGAATAATCGTGAATATGAAATATCTATATTTTCTTGATTAATTTCTATGATTTCAAACAAGTTTGCCCAATTATTATTTAGCTTTACAACATTGCACGTAATCAAAGCTTTTATTAAACTTAAACCCAATTTTTATTAAGTTCCAATTAAACCGCACTACTATGTACTTAGAGGAATGTCAAATAAAAATGCAAAAAACATTCCCGCATAAGGGATTGAAGTGAAAAAGCGAGCGAGAGATTTTTTAGCTGAGCTAATTATCGCCTAAACTGGGTCGGGTCAGGCAATGCTATAAAATTTTAATTTGGACTAACATAGCCGGCTCCATTATTCAATTAGTACTTTCATCTGTACGTAGATTTCGGGAGGTATAATCAAAATTTTGTATCAACTTTGTAGTTTGTTTATAATAATATTATGTATTAGGAATAATAAGTCTCAATGATAACAATAGCGGAATCACAAAAAAAAAAATGCAATTTCGAGATGTAGTGTATAAAAAAATCGAAACAATTCAATTTCTGATATAATGATCTTCTAAATGACTACTACAATATATCAGAAATGACATTAAGATCTAGAGTTAATTGAAGAATACATTTAACCCCTGTAGATAGACAAGCGGTCCGTTGCATTCACCGCTACGAACCATAAGCTTCGTAATCCTAATACATTGTAATAACTGGTACTATCTTAGCTCAAAGTTTGCTTTGTGATAACCTAGGAAAAGCTGAGTTGGAGGCGACGTTGGGATATTAAATTAACTGGATATTTATCGTGATTTACGTGCTCAAGTGAATAATGTGATTATGGGTAAAGGCCTCCCTTCATGGCTTCCACTTATTGCGATCTTGTGGTTCTTCTTTCCAATTTTTAAGGAGGGATCGATTCTGTAATCTCCTTTGTGGTGAGGAGGTAAAGGAAATTGATTTATTGACATTACATCAGACTTTTTACTACTGATAACTAAACAAGGAGGAAATTTTCATTCTCATCATCCATGGTAGGTGTGGGTTATCTCAGTTTTTTTTCGATTCGATCCTTTTTTGACATCCATGCGTACGAAAAATAGGGTATATTTTATTGAAACCCCAAGGCAAAAGTCATAATCTCCATTTCTATACCTAATTTATAAAGTGCAAAAAAAAAATTGGCTTACTAGTTACGACCCAATGACCAAAATTCATTGATTTTGTGGCAATAATTGAATTTTCATAGCTCGCGTGGTAACGCGGGGATGATGTTTAAACCCCTGATGGAATGATTATTTTACGGGGTATAGGCCAGCGGCATCAATCGTTCAATTTATCGGTTCATTATTTTATTTTAATAGAGCTGGCTACGGAGAAATTTTATAGTAGTTTAAAGTCAACGTTATTGCTTATAAACAAAATTATATATAAAAAAAATGCGAGAATGAGTAATTAAATAATTCAAATACTTACTACTACGGTACTTATATAATCCCATTGCACTAATCAGAAATACCCACGTATTTCTGATTAGTGCAATGGGATTATATAAGTACCATTACAATACTGTTACAAAACAAATTCAGGCATTTTATCGCAAAGGTTGGTTAGAACTATTGGTAACGTAAATTTGCCCACTGAAAGGATTAAATTGTAGCTTGTGCTAAACTTTAGTACATGACTCAAGTTATAATTTCTGTCAGGGCATCAGAGAGACTATGCATACATATTCGTAGGTACTTGAATGAATGATCGCATGACGTTCAAGATGAATCCCTAATGCACTTAACTATGCAGATATTAACTATATTCATAACTATGTTTGCATTCCTACGTGGTAATAGTCCGCAGTGGGCACAGCTAGCTTGTTCACAAGCATACATTGAAATAATGTATGTACTGCTGTATTTGGTCGTAACTGTCGTGAATTTAGTCAGCCAACCAAGAACAACCAAGAGGCTATTGTTAACCAATCATATCTATTGACAATTATACTAGCTATTGTACTATTGCAGGGCAAAGGCCTCTTCTTATACAGAGAAGGCACGAGCATTGATCACCACGCTTGGTCAAGACAGTTTGGCGATTTCAGGCTTATTGACAATGAGAGGGGTTAAATTATTTTTCGTGAGTTTTCAATTGGGATTACTGCGCCCGGGTCAAAGTTACCTCATTATATATTTGAATTATCTAATTTTTTTTAAAGTCATTTCTTGTGACAGCTATTTCAGGATTGATATTGTTTTTTTTAGTAAAGATCTTGAAACTCTTTGAGCTCTGATCTAATCCAATGATTATTATACAACCCGCTCAAAACCCAATGACCCTTAATTTAAGAACATTGTTCTATCCATTTGAAGTCTCCTTTATTTTTATCTAATGAAATTATTAATTTATTTTATTACGTCATATTATATCGTTATTTCTAATTAAGATTTTATTACCAGCTTTAAGGGCTCGAACAATTTAGAAAATTTGATACTTTAAACGGTTTCCGAAATTAATTTTGAGCGCCGGTCTCGTATCTCTGGAAGCTACGTCAGGCGTTTCCAAGCAACGTAAAGGCTTTATGAGTTTCCCTCAACTTTTTTCGAATAATTCCTTCGTGTAACGAGCGAAATTAAATTATTGTGTCTGCCGCGTATCCGACGCAGGTGAGCGGGAATTGGAATAGCTGCATTACTTTACCGAACGAACGGATTTTATTAACCGCAAGTTACAACAACGTCGGCTCGTGACAGCAAAAAAATAATATTATGAAGAGAATGGAAAGTAGAGGCGGAATTAAACGTCGTGAGCAGATCCTCAGTGGGGAATTGTGAGCGTATGACGGATAATGTGTACGTATGTATGCTATTCTGATTTTTATTAAACTGTTTTCCGGCAAACACTCGACGTTTCTTCCGAACCAAATCCTATAAACACACTTAAAAAGCCACAAAGGTACGCAATAACGTAATGTTACCTTACGGTAAACCGAAAACAATTCATTTCTGCGAGCGCCCCCCTTGCCCCTCCCCCCCCCCGCGTCACGTACCTGCGGTCCCTCTACCGCCGAGGAACCGCGGAATGTTAGTCGATCCGTAAAAAGCAATTCTTCTCGCGCCGTTTGCCTTTTTCACCGTACATTTAATGTGAACCAATATAACAGTTTTTTTTTTAAGAGGCTCCGTCAATTGAAATTTTAATATTTGGTGGTTAATTGATCTTGAATTTTTTGATTACTAGGTTCAAATTGAATCCACTCTTGTCAATTTAACCATTAACATTTTAGAATATAATTTATTCCTGTCTATATCTAACCAAATAAATACGAGTCTAAACCTTTATGTACAATGCGCTATTCTCATATTTCAGACTTCCTAAGGTTATCATAATGTAATGCGATGTGAAGTATCATTATATCGCCAAGATTCTACGGGCACTATTTGCGGGGGACATGATGTAAAGAATCTTACCCGAATATAAAATAAGGAAATAGCGTATAAATAAAGCAACATTGTAGTGAATGTACGATGTATGTTACATTCCCCTTTACTTGTTATGCTCAAAAGGGTGAAATACGAAAAAGTCGCTTTATATCTCTGAGTCTGTCTCAAATAAATAGTGAGTTTCACGATGAATATCATTTTCGTTTAGCAGTCTTACAACGAAAATATGTCAATGTAAAAACCGGAGGGTATTCGCTCCATTGATTCAGAAGAAACGGGAACAACTGTATCGTTTTTCCGACGTAACTGTTCGCAGAACTGGCAGCGGCATATCCGTGGTAATACTTAGACATTGAAAGCGCCTTTATGGCGTAGCGGTAAGAGTGGTTTTCGTAGTGCCAGTGTTACCTGTTGACTGTACAACGCCACAATACTGTGCGAAGGGTAAGAAAAACAATAAATATAATTTGATGTTAGAATATGTGAGCAGCGACGATGTAATAAAGCAAATGAAACATTCCTCACTAGTAAATTATTTACTAGAACTCAAGATTTCCTAATTTCATACGACTTCGTAAACTAGATCTTTTTTCGAGCTCCATACTGGTATGTATGTATCACACGAGTCGTTCGTGAAGTCACCAATAAAATTTTACTACGTCGTTTAGCAAAAAATTTATACAATACGAAACACAAAGAGCCATCACTACTTCTGAAATATTACGTATTCTGTTAAAGTCAGTATCGGAAAACTCTCTAATACTCAAGACAATATTCGTTATTATGATTAATGATGATTATGAGACATCTCTTACAAAAACCTTTAAATAATTCAGGTTCTTGAATAATAAACTTAGAAATGTTATGTTTGTTTGCAAAGCACTTATACTTAGTGGGCTAAATAGGGCAATATTGGCCACGTAAGTCGAAAAACATCTGCGTCCTTCCATTAACACAACTCGGAGTGGTGGGCCGGGCTGTGTTGGGCACACTGCGGCCAATGTGAACACTCGCCATATTGCCCATGTTGTCCGGAGCCACGCATTCTGATAAACTGATTCTAAACGCTTGTAACAATCGCAAACAAATATGTGGAATTTTATTATTGCTTTAATCGGATTCCATGTCTGCATGTGGAATTGAGTCTGCAGATCCATTGTTTCGTTGCTATGGAAAATTTCTCTATACGATGTTTTGTTTCTTAAAAACGCGTGTTATTTTGCATTGTTTTCTCACGCCCTCATATTTTTCTTTACACAGAATATATTTGCGCTGTACCCATACAATTTTAATATTATATCCATTTACGGTGCTAAAGAAATGCAAGGTCACGATCCGTAGTACGCGGGGGTAATGACCGTGCCTGAGAAAATCTAGCGACTGCAGACTAAAGGTATACGTAGCTATATTGTTGTTACTCGCGTTTTGTTCATGAAACTTTTGTTATTTTGTAATGAAAATCCTGTGAACCTTTACGATGAAAAACATTTTCTTCTGTAACTATGAAAATGTAATGTTTCGTCCGTTTCATTTTTATTAGGCTTCGTTTTTGGTCCATGTTTTTTCAGTGATATATTTCAGCTGGATTTCTTACTGAAAACAAATCATGAGGCCAAAATGAAAACCTATAAGTCTATAAGACTACCAGTTTCGTGCACCCTGTGTAAAGCACAATGATGGTAAATACACACAGAACGAAATAAATAAAACGTCGACCGAGGTAATACCAGTTGCGGTGTCGTGTCTTCAAACGATTTTCCTTCACGCTAACTCGAAATCTTTTAACGGGTTACTATTGTTAAAGAAAGAATAACGCTGAGAGACGATCAGAAGGAAGCCTCTGCGTGTCTCACGACAGTAAATTCAAATCATTGGACAATGATGTCAGAAACAGCGAGCCAAGCACATACTGGTACTGAGAACGTCAACCTACTCACTTAAACTATCGCCGCAATAAATATTAATACCTAGTTCGCTTTTTTCGACACAAAATATTTACCAAAATAACAGGTAGAAACCCGAACATGCTCTATCAACGTTACATAAGATTATGCTCGGTAAGTTGTTTCTCCTCCGCTACACATCGCTATCCGCCCGCAGCTTGTCTTCTTTTTACCTACAGAATTATGAAAAAGGCCCTAAGCAGTATCTTAAAATGTTATGCGGCTGTATTAAAGAAAGTAAAAAAATAACATTTCATTTAGGCTGCCCACCTAAAAATATATAAACATATTTTTTTACTAAAAACGAAACAAAACAAGGAATTTAGAGTGACTCGCTCGTAAACCAGGAAAAAGTCGTCTCATTTATTTCCCTCTTAGCGATAAGGTCGGTGGAGCATTGTGAGCCGGTTGACGTCAACTGTCAGATTTCACAAAGTTCCACCTCTTTCAGTGGCGTCGTAATGGACACGTGTACCTTGATTTAATTTCTTTGCAACGGTAAGAATGGCAAAGGAGTGGAGCCATTAGGAAACCGACCCGGCGCACAAACACACGAGCGGAATAATTTATGTGCTCGGACCGAGCAGCTTGTAAACCATATTTTTGAGAGCCCGATTGGGCAGTATGAGACTGTCACGAGTATTTCTTTATCGCAGCTGAGATTTCCCCGCTATCGCAGGCGATACTGAGAAACAAATTCGAACGTTGATTGCCAGTGTCGCAGTAGTTTACTCAAGCGTCGAGATTATCCGAACGGAAGAGGTTACTTGGCCAGTTGACTCGAGTTGAATGCCGGTATATTGATCGGTCGTAAACATGGTACAGTCCCGCTAAAATTAGGACGAATGGTCACGTCAGGGTATCGCGTGACGACCGCATGTCTGCCGGAAACAGAGATATAAAATATTTTTATTGCCGCCTCTAGTGGTTAATAGTAACCATTAGGCTGTTCATTGCTTTGTTTATCTTTCCACGCGCGTGTAGGGACGGAATTGCGTTATCCGCTATTATGTGTAGTGTTATTCGGGAACATAAAAGAAAGAATTCAATTTAATTAAAGAGGTTTTGCTATCTGATTCCGACGTTTTATGCAGAGGTGTAACAGTAAAATTCTTGATCGCTTGGAACTACTAAAGCGTGTTAAGGGGTACCTACAGACAGCTACATGCTGCTCCACGTCCCAGACTATAAGTATTTATTTTATTTCGTGACGACAGGGTGGAGGATTTGTTTGCGGCACGTAGCAAATATTACTAACTCAACAAAGTTGCAAAGAATTGTGTTCAATTCTCAGGTCACATACTTGTTTCCTTGAATTTGAAATGTATTACAGTAGTATGCATGCCTTACAGCAATAAAAGTGAGTGGGTTATAAATTTATTGCCTTCCTACTACAAGTAGTTGTATTTTTCTTTGAGTCGATGGTATCTGGTATGCGTATTTGAAACGCCTGGGTGCACTTGTCCGGGTGGACTTTCAAAAGCGGATCACGCTGCATAAAATATTTATTTCGTTGCATCTGTGAATCTTATTGAGATGGAGAAGCAGTAGGGGTTGATAAAAGGTGCACTGAAATTTTTCGCAGGTACATTTTATATTTCCTTCCACGTGCTTCCGGGATATTTATTGCATCCCGACAGTTTAATCAAATATAGAATGAAATAAAATCTGTAACTGTTTTGCTACGAGAAGCACTGTTTATGGCAATAGGCCCACCCTCTATTGCGAAATGTGGTTGTAAAGCGTCATGTTTACTATTTTAAAAGTTACCTCCAAAATATA